>CM021101.1:202163461-202544987 GCA_007115665.2 Sequoiadendron giganteum
AACCCTTAAAACCTCTACCCTTTACCCTATACATTAAACACTCAACCCTCAATTCTCAACCCTCAACCCTTAATCCCTCAACCCTCAATCCTTAAACCCTAAACCCTCTACCCCTTACATTGGACCTTGAACCTAATCCTTCAACCATATACCCTCAAACCTATACCCTAAACCCTCTACCCTCAACCAAGTAAACCCTTAACCCTAAACCCTTAACCCCAAACCCTTCAACCCTAAATGCTTAAACCTTAAACCTTCTACCCTATACCCTCAACCAAATACCCTCTACCATCAAACCTATTCCCTCAACCCTCAAACCTTAAACCCTAATACCCTAGAAACCATCAACCCTATAGGTCCTCCACCCTAATCCCTCAACCCTATACCCTCAACCCCTATCACTTTTTCTCTATCTATACATCTCACCTCTCCCTCCTTCCCTCCTCCCACACTCTCTAATTGTCTCTATCTACCGTCTCCCTCTTTCTGCGTACCTCTCGTTCAATCAATCCCTACCACCCTCTCTCACTCCCTCTATCCATCTCTCTTTATGTATCTCCCACTCCATCCCACTCTCTCCCATACCTATCTCTCCCTCTCTCTCATGTCTCTTCCTCCCACCCCCTCTCTCTCTAAGGTCTCTCCCTCTGGCAACCTACCTAGGTAACTCTCTCTTTGTCTCTCTCCCCTCGCTCTATCTATCCCTCCAACCCTACCTAGATAAGTCCTCTCACTCCATCCCCCTCTTTCTCTACCTCTATCAGGTCACTCCCTCTCAAACCCTCTCCCTCTCTTAGGTCTCTCACTCACACTCCCTCTCTCTCACACTCCCTCTCACTACCTATCTCTCAAGTCTCTCCCTCTCACCCCCCTCACACTCTCAAGTCTCTCCCTTTCGCACCCTACCTACATACCCTCTCTTTCTCTTTGTCTCTCTCTCTCTCTCCCTCTCCCTCAATTCTCTCTCTCCCACCCCCCTCTCTCTCCCTCCCTCTCAATCAATTCTTTCTCTTTGACCCCCCCTCTCTCTCTCTCCCTCCCTCTATCTCTCCCACCCTACCTAGCTAAGTCCCCCCTCAATCCAACCCCTTCTCTCCCACTCCCTCTCTCTTAAACTCTCACTTCGACTCCCTCTCCATCTCTCTAGAATCTCTCTAAATTCTCCCTTCATCTAAAGACATACATAAATGCATACATACAAGCATAATACATATGTACATATAATCTTACATCCATACAAGCATACATACATACATGTACATAAAAATATATCAGCATACATTAATATATTAGCATTTAACATAAAGTAAGACATAACGCGAGGGCATTATAACGCACTCGCGTTATGTGCTAGTAGACATGTTCCCCGCAGAAACAAAAACCATGTCAAAAGTGAGATATAATGCGAGCGCGTTATAACGCACTCATGTTATATCTTGCTTTGGGAATTACTAAATTTTAAGCTTGGTATTTGCCTTGGAATACCAACCCAAAGGCTTGGAGGGCATTCCCAATGACTAGAGATGTGTTTTTAAAAAATCCACCATATTTCTCATAATCGAGTTCGTGCTCACTGTCAAGATTGCACATGGTTCAATATCGAAAAAATCGAGCACATGGGTAATGTTGGGTTATCTCTTAGATATCCAACGATGTAATTTTTTTCACTTTTTGAAAATGTTAAGTATTTCATCCATAATTTATTTTATCTGTATGTCTTATTTTTGCCAAAAAGTAGTGTTTGGTATTTTTTTCGTTATAAATTAACTGTTCATCAATTTTTCAAATAAATTACATTTTTAGAAACTAGACTCCATTCTACAAAATTAAAAAATTAAAAAAAAAAACAAATCAATTAGTTTCCAAATTTTTTAGGGGTAGCACGGCCAAAATTCTATTTTCAGGATATGTCCACTTCGCAAATTAGTAAAAAATCAAATATTTATTAAAAAATTATTAGAAAAATCGTGCATCAACTACATACTGTTAGCTAACTTCTGACCATTGTGATTTTAAAAATACTAAAAGAAGTTCACCGTACGAGGGTCGTACAAGAGTTGCTATGTTATGTTTTTTCTGACAAAAACAACACCAATTTGTGTACATCCCTTGTTTGAACCTCTTAATCTCAATCATTTTCAAAATAAATTAGTAGTTTAGAAAGTAGACTCAGAGCACTTGAATCCTTCTTTTTGTTCCATCTCAAAATTTTGAGTCTAAGTATCCTCAATTTCACGTCCAAGGTTAGTATTTCTTGATATTAGAAAAAATTTGTCCACTTAAGTCCCCTTTTTGGGAACCATCTTGGTGCACTTACCCCAATATTTCAACTGATGACTATAAAATAAAAAAATGGAGATTTTTAATGAAACTATTTGTTCAATCTTTAGACAATATTGCTAGAGATTGGTATAAGATTTTATGTAATGGAAGAATTGAGTCTTGGGATGAATCCCAAAGCATTTTTACAAAGAAATATGTTGACAAAATAGACCCAATATTTATTATTAATTAATTTACAAATATTGTAAAGGGATGTAATGAATCAATTTCATACTTCAATTTTAGATTTGTTATCTAGATTAATGTCAAAAATTCTAGTATACATGAGACCTAACGAATCTATGTGTTTAGTATTATAATGTAATATGTATGATGTAAATATGGGATACTTGCTAAGACACAAATATCATCACACATTTTGCAAATATCGAAAGAAATCAAAGTGCTTTTGGAAAAGTATAGAAAATAACTGATATAAGAGTTTTACCTTAGGATAAGAGACAAAGTAACAAATTCCTAGCACAAGAAGATAATTGGATCAGGTGATGTAGGATCTCAAAAAAATGAGTTACAAGGTGGAAAGAAATGAAAAGGGTATAAATACTAAAAAACTAAACCAAGAAAGATAAGAAAGGATGCCTGAATTATTTGATCAACCTTATAATACTACATGGAATAATGGAAGGCATGTTGTTCCAAATCCTAGAGGACCATTGAATAGAGACACCCCTGATCCTTTGAAGAAGGCTAGAGGAAATAATGTGGAATATAATCCATGGTGTATTTCTTGATAGATGCCTCATTCTCCATTGCGGTGCTTTGTAGATTTAGAAGTTTTAAATAATAATGAAAAATATGAGGGACATGAGGATGCATGCCCTGAATGTTACATAATTAAGACCATTAGGATGTAAAAATGTTAATTATCAAGAGGATATTGTAACAATGATGACTACTCTTTTGAGAATGACTGTGGAGCTAAGTCAAATATTGAAGACAAAAGGTATACTCTAAATTATTATCATCAACAAGTTTTCTTAGATAGTGAAAAGGAGGATTATCATGTATATAATGTTAATTCATCAATGAGGAAAATTCAATTTAGAAAACCTTTTGAGGAAGAGATTAAAAGGATAATTGTAACAATAGTTATGAAATACAAAAGCCATTAGAATTTGAGAAGTAAAGTTGACCAAAAAGGAAATGATGAGCTATAAAATACTAGGGTTGTTTTCATTAAAGAGAAGTAGATAGAACCAAGGCTTGGCTTGCTACAAATATAATTTAAATGAAAGAAAAAGTGGCGGGCTATTGATTAGAGGTGTAAATAATAAAAATCAACAAAGAAGCAAGAAGATTTAGACTATCCCAAATGTATTAGTTGGAAGGGGTCATAGTAAACAAGACATTGCTAGATATATCACTCTTTTATCAAAAGGTAATATAGGTAAGCATATTTCAGTAGATGTGGCTCAAATATTGAATCATATAAAATTTTAGGTTCCTTTGATGGAAATGATGAGAATAAAGGTTTTTCATTGCACATTGGGAGCTTTTAGTCCAAGCCACACACCCAGAGTGGTCAACTTAACCATATTCACTTGAGCTCTCAACAATTGAATGCACATTCTTCAACACTAATTCAAGTCAAAGGACCATGTTGGTCTTATGGAAAATAATGTCACTTTCCAAATTATTGTCCTTAACGGTCTGTGATGGTTGGTTGTTTGTATTTTACAACTTTTGAGCTAGCAATTGGGGATGTTGTTAGGTCCCACAGAGTGTCCACAATAGTGTAAAATCATCAAGGAGAGCATCAAGGAGCCATTATGGAAACCTTAAGTATGTTTAATGGGGTTTACATTTATATATTGTTTGGTTTGGTGCCTAGGAATATTGTATTTCCTCATCCTTTGTGAGGCATTGTAGGATTATGGAAACAAGGTATAATGATAAGTGGTAGGTAGAGTTAGCTAGTAGAGCCAAGGTGATGGTAGAATATATAGTATTTGGTTGTGTGTTGGGAATGGATTGGTTGGAGGCTCATCAAGTGAGCATTGCTTATTGACATAAGGTCTTAAAATTCTTGGATGATTTTGTTCGATGAGTAGAGATATAGAAGGGATGTTAAATATTCATTATGTTGGAAAATTATCCATTTTAGGATGAATGCCATGATACATCTCTTAATGATTATCCCCTCCTTAGATATTTTTCATAAGTATTCCCAAAGGAGATCTTAGAATGTTGCCAAAGAGGTATCAATTTTTCCATTGATCTCATCCTCAGAGCTAAACCCATCTCTTATGCACCATATTGCATTACCACCTAGAAAATCTATGAACTCAAAATTTTATTGGAATTATTATAAATTGGGAAAATTTATCCTAGTGTATTCCCACTGTGTGAACTACTCATCTTTGTAAAGAATAAGGATGGATTTGTGTGCTTTTGAATTGATTATTGATAATTGAATAAAGTAATAGTGCTCAAAACCATTAACCCTTTCCAAGGATTGATGACTTATTGAATAAATGAGGGGGGGAAAGGTGTTATCCAAGATTGACTTGAAGTGTGGATATCATCAGCTTCACATTCATGAGGTAAATATTCACTGGATGATATTTCATACTCATTATGAGCACTATAAATTTACTATGGTTCCATTTGGGTTGATGAACCCTCCTTTAGTATTTATGAGATTGATGAATACAATATTCTATACATACCTTGATTGATTTTTCCTTGTTATTTTAGATGATTTTTTTGTGCATTCAAATTCAGTAGAGTATGAGGTCCACTTGCACTAAGTTCTCCAATGTTTATGAAAGCATCAAATTTATGGAAATTTGATAAAGTTTGAATTATTTGTCAAAGGTGAAGTATCTAGGTCACATTATATTAGGTGAGGGTATCTTAGTTGACCCTTCAAAGGTTCAAGCCATTGTCTCTTGACCAACACCCATGAATATTTTTGAAGTTTATAATTATATGGGATTGGTAGGTTAGTACCACTTACTCGTCAAGGATTCTTAGAGTGGTGCATCCAATTAATTATATTTAGATGAATGGAAAGAAGTTTGTGTGGTAAAAAAATGTGGTCCAACCTTTCATGTTCTTAAGGAATGGTTGACTAATGCACCTATCCTTGTAGTAATTGATCCTACAACACATTTTATTGTCTACACTGATGCATTGTTAGATGGTTTGGTGTGGTCCTTATGTGAGAGGGTCAAGTGATTTCTTATGGACCATAGAATATCAAGGACCATGATCTAAATTACCTCACACATGATTTAGAGTTGGCGGTAATCATCCATGTACATGTGTGATGGAGACATTTTCTATTGGGCCATCATTTTGAGCTAAATACAATCATTATAACTTACAATATCTATTCACTATACCAAAATGTAATACCTACAAATGTTGCTAGGTGGAGTTTATTTTAGTATGAATTTTTTGTTTGATACATCAAAGGAAAAAATAAGGTGACACAAATTCCTTGAGTAGGAGGTATCATCATATTTCAATGTTAACCCTTAAAATAAATATTTGGAGTCATATTTTGGAGGAACTCTCAGGGGATCCATGGTATCGAGGTTAGGGCAGGGATGGAGTCACAAAAGGTCCTCATAGGCAGGTATTTTGGGTATTTTCTAGAGTTAGATAAACTACTGTGATATTATAGCCATTATTATGTTCAAAGCTTTGGTGATATTTACATGGTTGTTATTGTTACCTATTTTTCACTACCAGCTCAAACAGGTAGAGCTGAATTGTAAATTCATGCTAAGGTACACAACTTGTTTTAAAAATTTCTGATAAAGTACTCATATCATGCATTGATTTATTACAATGTAAATTTTAGTAATGTTATGCAAAAAAAATCTCAAAATGATATCACAAGTTTGCATAATGTTTGTTGTCTTATTCATAATGTACGAACCAAAATCCCACACAAGCCGTGGGAGTAACTCATTATTTGATTTTTTATAATCAAGAAAAAGATGTATGAGTAAAAGCAAAATATACAACTGAGAATAGCGAAAGCATAGGGTAGAAAGTGATTCATCATTGCCTGGAATGACGAATCATTGACAGTTGAGGTTTTCAGTTGTGATGCTAGCTCCAGCTCCAGCTCCGTTTCTATTTTTAGTTCCAGCTCCGTGTACCTGCAAGTTTGAGGGAAATGTTGTTAGAGCAATGCGGATCAAATCCTATCATATGCCTGTGCTACTAACAAAAATATAAGATACAGTCGATCAGGCATCCATCAAATGATTATGAAAATTCAAACAACATAAGGAGAAAAAAGAAGACTTTTAGCTTCTTTGATTTTTGCTAACATGTTTGTTCATTGTGTAGGAACAGGTTTGTTATGTTCGTGATCATTTCATCAGATATGTGGAGTAAAACGGGCTCCCACAAGGGTTGAGCCCGGAATATCAAAAGGATACACTCTCAAGTTACATACAAGAGTTCATTAATATTGTCAAAACAGTCAAAAGAAAGTTGCTGAAACTAGGAGTACAACCAAGCAAACAGTCTTATTTCAAAGAGTTTCACAAAAATAGGTAAAGAACTCATAAATTCATTTGATATTCTATTTCAAGCTCTACTTTACATTTTCACATTACATCTAAATAAGGTATCGAGCCTCTTTACACTGAAGAGAATAGAAATAGAATATCAAGCATGGAGTTTTTTCATGGAGCTTTAGAATTGTTTTTACATGAGACAATGAGTATTCACCATCTTAGCTCGAGATAAGCATGTTTTCTTTCAATACATTTTTCATCATGCTGAAACAAAATTATTGGTAAGAAAACAACTTGTATTTTACAGAGATTTAAAAACATCCATGTGCCATTATTGTGATAACTTTCAGCAGCAATCATTAAGGACAACAAAAGGAATCTAAGTTGTGTAAAGAGTAGTAAAGCTTGTGAAGGAGCTTGGTTTCTACTAATCAAAGGTCATATCAGTTTCATAATGGCTTTTGAAACAACCACGGTTCAACATAAACAAAAGCTTCGATCGGAAAATACAGGAAAATACAAAGGACTGGAGGAGCAGTGAATAGGTACAGTCATGTTTCTTTGGTTCAATAAGATCTGTGCTCTTTTCCATTTATCAAGGGAATTGAAGTCCAAAGAAAATTGAAAGTAAACTTGTCACAAGAAGGGTTTAAAGAGTAGTTCAAGAATGATAGTCTTAAGGGGATATCTTATCATAAAAGAGCCAAGCATGTTCACATGTTAAAAAATAGTCACTACAACAATTATATAATGCAACAGAGTTTCAAAATCCACAATGGGAAAGACTTGTGAACAAGGTGCAATTACAACCTGCAATGAAAAGTATAGCGACAAAGTCACTGTCAGAAGGGCTTGGTTATTTCCTATTATATTGCATTGTGTTTTGTGGTCCATTTTAAGGAAATTTTCAAGCAAGTATTGATAAACTAGTGTATACAAGTTAAGCCAGAATCATAGTAAAGGAAACAACAGTGTCAAATAGAAGCTATAGAGGGAAAGTTGTTCTAAATTCCTACCTTTTGAGAAGTACATTCATGATATGATCTTGCACAGGTTTATTATTAAAAAAAGAAAAGAAAATTACATGGCCACATAGAAGACTCGGTTTACTATGTTCAGTCAAGAGTTTTGTCATGTCTTCACATAGACATAGAGCACCATAAATGTTAAAGAGGTCGCAACCTTAAAGCAGATTTGCATGACGTGGAAATCAACCAGTAGACTTCAGAGAAACCCAAATCTTTTTAATGGCGGCCTAGTGGAGAATAGGCATTATGAAGCACAGGTGCAACATGAAAATCAGAGAGAATACATATGTAACCCACGACCATCAAATACAGACCGAGCCTTTTACTACAAGAAAATTGCAGAAAAGCAATAAAGAATGGTGGAATTCGATCCCAAGAATCTTCAATGGTGACATCATTCAACTATAAAATAAAGAAACCATTTACTGTTCCAGTTTTTAAGCATCTTTGCACTAAATAAAAGGTAAATATATGAGGAGACATAGCTCAAGCTACAGCCGCAGTTGTGTGAGCCAAGAAAGCAGGTTCAAATTTTTTAAATAGAGGCCAAAGTGTATAGCAAATAGAAAAATGAAATGAATGTATGCCAAAAAAGGATAAACCCACGGCCTTTCATAGCCAAAAAAGCAGAAATAAGTACATTATGTTGCGGCTTGTATATGCTTACAACACAGAATGAAAGGAACTCATGCTAGTCATGGCCTTCTGGCCATTATTTTTGTTTCAATACATAGAGGGAAGCCATAGAGGACCATGAAAATAGCTTACCTTTGTCACAAAGTGAAGCTTCGACCATTTTGGAGAGGAAAGCTGAAGAATCATAGAGCTTCAAACCGCAAACAATTATTCACCATGGCGACACTCAGGAAAAACAAATACCCATTAGAAATAGTATATAAGTCGCAACGAAGAGTCTCCACAAGAGCTTGTAAAATCAAACTTCGAGCCCTCTCATGGCGGCTAGTGACTTTAAAGAACACAAAAATAATAAATTGAGGTCATCATGAGCAGTTGAGGCCAGTTCTGAGAGAGAATCTGAGAGAAGATAGTTTGGATGTAGGTCACACAGAGAAACCCTTAGCATGGCGGCGCAACAGGAAGCAGAAAGATGAAAGTGGATTTTCATTTTTGCAAAATGGTTAATGATTAGGGTTAAGACCATCTTTGTCTACCCTAATTCGACATAAGGTAATTTGCTATGATTTTAAGTTAATCATTTTCCATTTCAATTACCTTCGTGATCATGACTTTAAAATTCAAAATACCTAATGATGTGGCTTTCAATATTTGCAAATGCTAAGATTTGCTAAGTATGGTGGCGTAATTCCTCTATGGGCCCTTGAATTTTTTATAAAAGGTCTGATAAATATTTTATATAAGTCTAATTTTATTTTTGCATAACACATGTAAGGTTAAATGATTAAATGATAATTATAAATCATTTAATTATTTTAACTATTTTTAGTGCAAAAATAAATATTAAGCAAGGAGGGAATTCAATTATTTTTGCATGGGCGGATTGATACAAACGAGGTGACTTTTGCATGCTTGGGCCCACCTTTTGTGGGATTTGCAAGTCAGTTAGAGTCTCCCATGTTTCAGTTATGACTTGGCAGTGAGTTTGAGCCTGAATGGACTTGTTTTTGCATGGATTTGAGCCTCTTTTTTTGAGATATTTGCTTATCCTTGGAATTAGCCTTGGAGTTATCACCCTCTCTTTGAGTTGGACTTTCAGTTCTTTTTCCATGCCTTTTGGAAAGGCTTTTTGTATATATTGAAAAAATTAACTGTTTTTCATTAGTTCTTATTTTTCTCCTTTGCACTCTGCAAAGTGAAGGATTTGTAACTCAACATTTATTTTCAGGTTAATGCAGTAGCATGTTTACAGGTTACATGGAGTTGTTCCTTTTTGCTTAAAGGATTTGAGTTTTACCTTCTCATTACTGGTTTTTTGCATTGATGATTGATTTGATGAAATTTATTGTGTTTTAATAAATCAGAAACCTTTAAATTTTGTCTCTTTCACTTATATGATTTCTCAGATACAATCAAGTTTCAGGTCTTAAGTTGTGCTTGTATTCATCTATTCAAAGTTGTGAAACATAGTTTCCTACCAAGAGAGATCAATCAACCTTCTTTCGAAACACTTTTGCAATAAAATTGTCATTAATGAGTTGTGTGAAGTAATCCTTGAGAGTTAATTGTGAATCAGTCTGCCTTCTAGATCATCATTTTTAGGTGCATCACCAGTTTAAGTTTTACAGCTTAGGTTTTAGATTTAGTCTTTTATCCTTTTCCCAACAATTTAACCAAGTATTAATCAGAAAACGATATAGGAACCAGCCTAGAATCTGGAGGACTAGTTCCTTATAGGATACCCATAGCTTGGAATTAGTTCCCATGTGTCAACAGATTGCTGAATTTAATTATTCATGCATACGAGTGTAATCTGTTTGACAACAGTTATGTCAAAAGTACATCATACCCGTTATGTAACTCATCCCAACATAAATAATATTAATTTTGACTTTAGAAACTTATTTCATTTGGTAAGGATGAGTTTTTATGTTGCCAATTTTGTGGCTAGATGTCTAGAGTGTCAAAGGGTAAAGGTCAAGTATCAACATTTGGAAGGTCTCTTGTAGCCACACATAATTCTTAAATGGAAATGGGATATGATCTTACTAGATTTCACTGTTGGTTTTCCTATCTCCTTATGTTGTCATGATTCCAACACGGTGATGGTGGATAAGTTGACCAAGTTCACCCATTTTTTGGCTATGAGGTTATCATTAATGTAACATTTATGGAATGAGTCCTTAGGGACGAGATTGTGCATTTGCATGAAGTGCCTCATAGGATCATTCTTTATAATGATTCGATGATCACATCCACATTGTGGACATCCTTTTAGTATGACTTGGGTTCTCAACTTAATTTTTAGTTCTACCTACCATTTAGAGATAGATGGTTAGATGGAGAGATTGACTCAAATACTTGAGTACATGCTTCACATATATGTTATGGACCAGTAGTCCAAGTGGGAGGATTATTTGTATCTTGTGAAATTTTCCTATAATAATGGGTATCATAATTCTCTTGGTATGACATATTTTCAAGCCTTTATGGTCATCCTTGTCAAACCCCATTGAGTTGGGATAGGCTAGAGGACCATGTTGTTTTGGGTCTTGAGGTGCTTCAAGAAATGGAGTAGCAAGTATTTAAAATTAGGGTCTAGTTGTGGACTAGATAAGATAGGAAAAAGAAGTTTGTTGATACCAAGAGATTGGTTTGACCTTTCTTTGTATGTGATCATATCTTCTTAAGAGCGTGACTACACAAGAGTCTAATCCATTTTGGTAAAGGCTTCAATATCATACCACATTTTTTTAGATTGTTTGAGATCTTTGAGAGGATCAATCTACTTTCCTATTGTAGTATCGTAAATTATCACCCTTGATAATTTCACACTAGGTTTAGCTCTCCCTCATGTGCTTGGACCTAATTGTGCATTTAATCTTCCTATTTTATAATAATATTCAAAAAATCAAAAGTGGAAATAGAAATAAAGATTTAATAACCATTTAACGATATTTAAGGCCTTGAAGTGAAAGGTCTAGGATAGGGTACCCAACACCCTTGTCCAACCTATTTTAGCTCATTTAAAAAAAATGTTAATGTCGATATTAGAAAATTTGAAAATCCAAAATCATTCGTTGGCTATTAGTAATAAATTTATGGTAAATTAAATAATTACATATAAATACAAGTCCTTTTCATCATGTTTGAAATCCTAACAAGAGCTAAAAATCCTAAGGAAATTGAGAGTATAATTGGGCATCCTAAAATCAATCAACAACAAAATCAACATAATTATAACAACATTATTCAAGTAAAGCATCATATTAACAATACATCATATTTTCATGTAAGTTTATTCATTTTTCATGTTTTTTTGTGAGTACTAACACTTGCAGGACTTCAAATAAAGTATCAATTTATCCTTGAAGGTAATGAGTATAATGAAGTTTCATTCCATCAAGGAATGTAGATCATCTGAGTGGTAAGTTACAACAATTATCAATTTGTCGTGTGCTTATCATTTAACCTCTGCTTGACCAAGGGTAAGCTCTCTTTTACATCATCATAGCTATTGTGGAGGTAGAAATACCAAAATGGGGTTTGACTTAGGCAAGCCCCTATATGAAACAACCCTTTCCCCTATTTCTTATGTGTAAATTGCAAATTTGAAGTGAATTTAGAGAGGATTGGAGACCTAATTTTTCATTCAAGAATTCAAGCCCTGCAAGTCAACAAATTAGGGAAAGTGGATTTTATCAGCGACAGATAAAGACTTTGACACTGAATCCAGAGAAGGAAAACCTACAGATAGGGAGAAACAAGTATAAAACTTTATTCTAAGTATTTGATTCCTAGTCTAGGGTGCCTAGTACCCTTGTCTAGCCAGATCAAGTTCAAATTTATATGCCAAGTTCCTTTGTGTCTACCCTTTTCTATTTTGAATTCTATTTTTGTCTTTTAATTTTGCATTTTCCATAAATCATCTCAGTTTGCTGCATTTTCATAATTAACCTAGGAATATCATTGCATTATCAAATTACTTTACAATAATATCATCCCAACAAAACCCTCAAAAGGACTAAAACCCTAATCCACCATTCTGGCTCTTCCATTGAAGCTGGTAGCCAAGTGGGTATTTGAGATCAATTTTAGTCCATCCCCTTGTGATATTGGAATGAGTGTGATTTATATTGTAGATCCCTTTTTCCAATATCACATTTTGGTGAACCCGACGTTTGTGTATTTAAAAACCTTCTAAAATCTTAATTAGGTCATGTTGAAATTTGAATACATTGAATTTGTGATCTATGCATGTAAATTGTGATAAAAAGCATTAAATAAGTACAAATTTACATAGCATTTTCAATTCAAAAGACAAATAGTGTTTATTTCAATTGTTTCAAGAAATCTCTACTCAAAATTGCACTAAAAAATGTTCATTAGGTCATTGATAAAATACAAAAAACAATCTGAAAGTGTTTAAAATTGTCATTTATACATATGTTGTTGAAAAATTGAAACGTTACATTGTTGCTATCATCTCAAAACATAGAAAAAATACAATTTCCAAATTTATCAGATTAGATTCAGTTCATTATTGTATTTTACAATCGGAAAATTACTTTTGGAACAAATTAAACTATTTGAAAAATCTAAATTTGTAAGCATAATTGTGTTTTACATATAGTGAAATTGATATTTCTCGCCTTTTTGAAAATTTGCCTGTTGTCGGATTTGAACATCTGTAAATTAGGATCATCAGACACAAAAGTTTATTTTCATATCCTTGGAATTTTGTGATGCAGGAGCATCCACTAAGTGTAATGAAAGTTGAGAGAATGTGGAAACTTGGACCAACGCTAGAACCGTTTAATTGAGGACATTTAAATTTCGAACTTCATTTTCTTTTGAGAGCTTTTCACCTTCAAAAAGACAGCAATTAAAATCTTGAATTTAATATTTAATGCTTCCTTTTCATATTCATTGAGATTTTGGAAGGGTGAAACAAAGGAAGGGTGGAAATTTCAGAGAGGCAAATAGGTTGGGGGAAAATCGGTGAAGTGAGGAAGAGCGAAAAAGAAATCATGTTGGAACAGTGAGGCTGCGCCCTTTCAAAATAGTGGAGTTTTATTTTAAAATGCAACAAAATCCTGTGCAAACCGCGCTAAAGGGCTGTGAATAAGAAAACGAGTAATAAAATTTAAGTCCATAGGAGGATCTTCTTTTAAAGTGCATATGACATAATGATGCAAGGGCTGCGAATGGATTTTAAAAAGATGAAGACGTGGATATTAGGTAGAGAGTAGGTGTGGCATGAAGGCAAAGAGATTATCGTGGCAGAAAGAAGTTAAACAAAACAAATCAATGAATTTGCAGAATGAAGGTATACAGGTGAGACAGGAATAGTGAAACTACATTGAGATAAATTTTAATGTTTAAGAGAACACAATGGGAGACCACGTGGGAGAGTAGAGAATTCAAGGAAAGAGTGAGATGGAGATTAAATATTGTGGAGCAACGCGTAGCAAGGAGAGTAATATGTGAAGAGGCAGTGAAAGGACATAATGTCATTGAGAAATACCATTGAAAGCCAATAAATGGAATTGTTGTTTGTAATTATGTATTGTAAAAGAATGTATAAAACTGAGTGTTTTGGTATTTATTTGTTGCAATTTTCGTATTGTTTTGAAATTGATTGGCAGAGAGGTTTGTGGGTGGGAAATGTTTTGCAGAGGGGAGAGTACCCTTTCATCATTTTGGAACTTAATTGATCAGGTCTAGGGCAACCAATGCCCCTGTCCTAGCTGTTTTGAACTAGATTTTGATGACAGTGATCTCTTTGAGTCCTCTGTCCAGATCTGTTCTCAGTTTTTGCTTTCACTATTCTGTAATAATCAGTTCCTTGGTACATATAATTGTTAATAAAACACTTTTTTACAATATTGGAGTGCTTTGGAAAAATTATTTCTTTTTTGAATTCCTTAGTTGATGTTTCATATTGTGTCTTTGGTACTGCTTCTCCAACAAGTGAAGAGGCTCATGTATCCTTCTCTCCTGATGTATTTCCTCTTAGTGAGGATATATTGGTGCAAGAAGAAGAGATCATTGATAGCTCTCCAAACAATAATTTACTTTTCCTTAAAGCCAAAATTATCCTTAAAGAGCCCATATTGCCTACTTACCCTAGCCAAAAGTCAATATAGCCTACCATACCTTCACTTGACATATTTTTTGCCTCTCACAAAGAGACTCCTTTACAGTTTATCCCTTGCCCATTACACGTAAAATCCCTCACTAATGCTAATAAAGATAAACATGAACCCAAAAATGTTAATCCATCCTATGCAAACAAAGTTAGTGATACACTCATTGATTTAGAAAAGTACTATGGCCATGGATTTAAAATTCTTGCTAAATAAGGTTGTGATACAATGCATGAACATGAAATTCACTCTATTTTAGAATAAATTCTAGAAGAATCTACAATAGGGATTGGTTACCAATGTCCTCTACCTTTACACAAGACATTTACTTCAACTTCAAACTCATCACCATCTAGGGGTTTAATTGGAGATGGTCTCCTTCCCACTCCATATCCGTTGTTCAAAATAGAATGTACATTATGCATGCTTTTGCAAAAGGAATTAATCACTCTACCACCTATTTGTGATAGGAAAAATGATAAACAAAAAACTCAAAACTTATCTTTTTGTGTATAACTTTGAACATTTTGTCATTCTACTAATGAGTTGTGCTTTAAAGGGAAGATTGCAATGGTTAATTCAATTATATGAAACTAATATAATAAATAATAAATTTATTACTATAATGTTTCTCCTTGCCATGTGGCATTTGTAGTATCATATGATGCACATTACCATACATGGGGGCACAAAACAATGTTGTGTAGCCATATTTCTTTCATAAGGATCAACACGTTGGTATCTAGTTATCCGTGTCCTTACACTTGGGGGGCCAAAGATAGCTAGTCTCTAGAGGTGTGCATTATTTTAAAAGGATCCTCTCTTCATTCATTATATCCTTAAAATAGTAGTATATAAAGTACACTAACATTTTAAGGGGGGCATATTCCCCTATCTATTGGCACAAAAACATTTAGAATGTAAGTCATGTAGTGTCCCTTTAGTGGTGATATTATGCATGATATCCCCTAAAGTGTAGCCTTGCATCTCCATGTGATACCCCTTTACTGGTTGTAAGACCTCGCCTAATGTGCAACCCATAAAACCCTAATTTCTGGTGCAATATATTAATTAATAGTTAGTTAGTACGAAATTGATAAATTTTGTAACTATGATTGGCATGTTGAGATATCATGGACTATAAAGATAAACCCTACGAAAAGTTTTCCCCTTTATCTATACACCAAGGCATGGATATGTTTTTTATTAGATTAGCAAGGGAAGGGCCTTAATCCCATGGTTACAACCAAAACTCAAGAAAAGAAAACAGGGTAGGTAAAACAGCGCCACCAACCATCATAAAAAAATAGCATGTCTAGAGTGGAACATAGGCCGAATAACAAAACAATAGCCATAGAGCCACTATACTTAATCAAAAATAGAAGATTACTACTAGAGTACTTAAAACTACGGAGACCATTCATCAAGTCCACCATATACCAGCAAGTCTGAAATCATAACAGAGCTATTTGAAAATAGCAATTCGAAATATTAAAAAAAAATGACAATAAAAGCAAGGCAACCATTAATAGAAACAAGAAAAAAAAGCCATTACTTGGCTTTTCCAAATAGGTCCCAATAATCTCCTATAAGGGAGATATACTCTCTCCAATCAGGTCCCTTGGTCTCATCCAGATTCTTGAATTCGTCTGTCGTTCCCAACTTTTTTAGCTTCCTAGTGATCTTGGTTTGACCAAACATTGCACCTACCATTGCTCTACGCATTAGGTTGTTCGTCACTTTCATCAGCGTGACCAAAGCTTTTTCCATGTCGTCCATTTGAATTTGCATATAGGTTAGTCTGCATTTCAGATAATCAATACTAGAATCTTCTATAGTAGTTTCATTGCAAGTATTCTTGGTTTCAGGAGCAGTCAGGGTTTCAGTATTTTGGTCTTATTTAATTTTAGTCTCCTCCTCCTCATTATCTTCATTCTCCTCCTATGTTTCCTCTTCACCCATGTCATAGGCAGTATCTTCAAATTTTGTCCCATCACTTTCTTCATCAACCTGAGCTTCAAATTCTTCCACCTCCAACTCTTCCTCCTCATGATAAGTAGCTTTTGGTTTCCCCTTCATGTCTTCGGATGCAGCCTTGGCCAGGCATGCGGAACTATGGCCACCACCACCCTAACACTGCTTCTTATCCTTCAAGTCCTTGGTTTGCATCCCCTCCTTTTCTACACTAATGGTAATGACTTCACTTTGAATTTTGGGCTCTTTTTTCATCTTCTTTGACTTAGGCAATTCCAAGAGAAGAGGGGAAAGTTTGCGCTCCTCCAGAGTTGCTTTAACCAACTCAAGCTCGATGGTGCTTTTAGTAAGATTCTTCAAACCCACAGGGGTTGAAGGATTAGAGCTTTTGGTAGTAGAGGAAGGGCTTTTAGCAAGGGTATAAAAGAAGTTTAATAATGTATCAATGGATGCAAGGCTCAACCCTATATGCAACAGTTGTTGCCCTTAACTCTTCCTTGTTAGGTCTTGTTATTATAGTCAGAAAAGTTAAATTAATAGATTATTTAATTTTGTTTTAATAAATATTTTGTGATTTAAGTCACACAAGGTTGCTTGTGAGGCATGCAAAGTGATTCATGGTGGATTGATGGTGAACTACATGGTGAACTCAAACTAATAGTAAGTAGGAATAAATTAAATAATTATGAATCCAAGATTAATGGGATAAAAATTGGGTACAATAGTAAAATGTTGTAAATTTAAATTATTCTTGTAGTGTGTGAACTCAACTATATAGCAAATTGAAAAGTGTAGCATCTAGTATCTTATTGTTACCATATTTTCACTCATAGGCTCAATCAGGTGGAGTTTGTGTTTTTAAACTGAGAAAATGAGGTACATTTTATTAACTTTCCTACATTACATTCAATTGCATAAATAGAGAAATCAGAAAAGGATTACAAGATTATTGTAACAAATCATTGCATTTATACAAGTGCATGCAACAGAGAAAAGATTTACACAAATCTTTCTAAAATATTCTTTATTCAATGTAAAAATGTACATTATCTCACACAAGCTGTGAGATTGACTTAACTTGTTCAATACAGATAAAGAAAAGAATATACATGAATAAGTAAAAGAAATGTGCATATAAAGAAGGAAACCAGTCATTGCCTATGAATGACTGGTTTTGATGTGTCATCTTGTCCTGTTGCTATCCCGAGCTGCATTTGTCCCTCCTAGTTCCGTGTTGCTCCTAGTTCCTGCATTTGGCATAAGCAATGATGTTAGAGATTTTCTCTAAGCAATAAAAAGTTTCCAACTTTACAGTAACAAATACTTGTGCATAGATAAATCGATCCCGATCTGGATTAAATAAGCATGCAATTCCTGGATGTCCTAGAAAACCATTGAATTCATCAAAAATATATAGGATATGCATTTATTTTACTAACATGTTTGCTTCATGTGTAGATACATGTACATTTATATTTATGTTATGTGTTATTAAATTGCAACACATGGGGTAAGTGTGGCTCCCACAAGGGTTGAGCCCAGCATGCTACCCTCAGTTGTTAAGAGGGATAAAGTGCAAAAGAATAGCATTTATCAACTTTGAACAATTATATCATTATTTATGATAGTAATTTTTCTCATTATCATAAATAACAACATAATTGTTCAAATGGAATATGATCGAAAAGGGAAAATAATAAAATCATGGTCATGAAAAAGACAGTAATAGTTATGAGAGGGTCTTAAAGAGATAATCTTATTATAGAGCTTGGAAAAGATGTCATAAGAGTGCAAGCCAAATCAGAAATGGTAGTCACGATAAAAGGAGCAGCATTTCATGCCAAGGTAATCATTTGCTCATAAAGATAGTCAAGCATAAATGACTCATGAGGCCTTATGATAGCACTGATATCATAGTATGATAATGGTTTTAATGCACAAAGGGATAAACTATTAAAGGACAACATTTTCATGATTATGTCTTACTAACCTAAGTTGTGAGCTTTTCATAGGGTGTTTGGGGTGTAGGTGAGTTTGTGCCATTATTTCTCATGGTAAAATTGATAAACAATAGCAAAATGCTAAGGAGCGGTTGCATTAGGAGAGCATAAGAGTTAGTGATAGCTCCATTTAGATTTTTACTCCAGAGGTATCTCATGATTGATGATGAAAGTCATAGTGTGATGAGAGTTATAAAAGTGCAGATCCAGATTATGGAAATGGAGTAGTTTTGTAAATCCCAACAACAATTTATTATTCATTGAACAGTTTA
The DNA here is from genome assembly GCA_007115665.2 of Sequoiadendron giganteum. NCBI lineage: Eukaryota > Viridiplantae > Streptophyta > Pinopsida > Cupressales > Cupressaceae > Sequoiadendron > Sequoiadendron giganteum. The sequence continues at coordinate 202,182,345 of CM021101.1, forward strand.
TGAAGCTAATTGAAGGAATAATCATCATTGCAAGTGATCATAGCATAATCAAAGTTGTAGGTTGCCAAAACAGAGAAAAGGAGTAACACCATGCAAAGTAATTGCTTAGGTTTTGGAGATAGATCCATGACTAAAACTACCATGGAGATCATAGAGACATTATGAAAGACCAACAATATCGAGCAAAAGAGGGAGGTCCTTTTGAAATCCTCATATGATCGTACAAAAGGAAATATAGTAGACCATAATGATATAAAAGAACATGAGTAACAATCTTAAAAGGGCAACATTTTCTTGTGAACACTTGACTGAGATAGTCTTGAATTAACTAATCACTCTCACAAAATCTCATTCATATTAACAAGAAGGAGAAGCAGTGAACTACAAATATATGGAAGCCATAAGAGGCTGTAGCCATAAAGAGTGAATCTTGCATGAAAGGAGACCTAGAACAGCTAAAGAATGCATAGCTATAGCAAGTGAGGTCAAGCCAAGAATATAGGTTAAACCCTCGACCCATCTACATGAGGGTATAAGTAAAAATAAACAATCTACAAAAGAATACATGAAAGCAACAACAAAAAGGAGCACACAACCATGATATGAAAATGTGGAAAATGACAGAGAAAATGTTGAGGATAATTATCAATACATTTATCCGTTTGCAAGATAAGCTTGCATTCTGTAGAAAAATGAAAGGAAAGAGTCTGTAAATGTGCACAGAGGCTGAATCCGTGTGCATATTTGATAGAAGACTTTAAAAAATGCTCAAAATATCCCATGAAGACCCTCAGTCGAGCTTCAAAATCAACACAAAAACCCTTACTCATGGCGGCGATTGAGTTCTCCCAGAAGTTTCAAAACAAATGAAATGATATTTCATTTTGTTTTTAGGGTTTTACCCTAGAAGGTCGATGGAGAAAACTTGGAATTTTTGCTGAAGTTTTTTTAAAAATATATAATGCAAATTATTGAGGTCGTGGGCTAAAACTATATGTTTTATGCCTTAGTCAAAAGCTTATTAAATGAAGGCTTTCAAATGTGTAAGTTGGGTCGATGCTGCCTTATTTTTGTTTCTTTTATAAATTGTAAAGTATTTTAAGTTAAGTGATATCTATAAATCACTTATTTAAAATGCTATTTTCAAAAAAAAAACAATTGGGTGATGGAGGCTTTCAACGCATGAGGAGATATAGATATGTTTTGATTTATGACTTGAAGAGCATATGAGGAGAAAGTTAAAAGAAGTTGTTAAAATCTTTTAAGCTTTTTCAAACACAAGGAGAACATATAGGAGACTTTATTGTGCTTTTTGGAACAATTTGGAGCTTTTTGTGGACAATTTGAAGTGTCATCATGTTAGACCAAGTCAAGCTTGACTTTTTCACTTATTTGGAGCTCTTTGGGATGAAATTTAGTTGCTAAAAATAGGCTTTTTGGAAGCATACGAGCTCATGGAATTTCTAGATCCTTTTTTGATGGATCTTGTTGAGAGTTGATGAATTTAGTCACTTGTGTGACTCATTTTGTATCAGTTCTTACTTAGTTATTTTCTGCTCTGAGATTTCGGTGGTTCCTTTGAGGAGAATATAGTGTATTGTAACTCTTTTTGACTTGAATAATAGTGAATGCCTTGAAATTATTGAGTAAAGTATTTTTCCTTCTCAATTCTTTTGTTTTATTGTGTGTAATTATTTGATAGATAAGATTACTTGTGAATGTTTTCTAATTCCTTGTGATTTTTGTCTCAAAGTTAGCACTTTTTTGTAGAAATATATGCATGTTGCAGGTCATAGGTTCTATCAAAATCGTGAATGCTTCTAGTTGTAAAGATTATCTTTCCCTCTAAGAGTTTGGCATTTTAAAGGTCTTCTTATGAAATACTTAAGCAAGAGGCATATGAAATTGAGTTATGTGAGTTGAGCTTTTCCATTTGATTGGTTTGTGTATGTAAGTTGTTTACAAGTCAGGTTAACATTTAGGTGTATCACCATAGAATAGTGTTTTATCAGTTTTCATTTAAAGTTTATCCTTCTCCCTTTTCCTAAAAGCAAGTCAATAGATTAGGTGATACCAAAAGGAAGTCGGTCTTCTCTAGAGGTTCTTTTCCATTATAGGTGACCCACAACCTGGAAAAGTCCCCATGTTTCTCTAAAGTGTTAAGTTTTACAACTTAACTAGGGTGCAACTTTAGGAGATAACAATTTTTGGCATGCCCAGTGGGACTATCGTATAAGACAGTTTATAGAAAAATACATCTTATTGTTGGTTTTGATATGCAACCAGCAACTTTCAGACCTTAAAGAGGTTGAAATCCACATATATGGTGACTCCAAGTCCAAGTTTACTAGTTTCAGCAGTGCTAGTTCTGGTATGTTTCAAAAATTTTTAAGAAAATTTGATTTTTCGGCCTTTTCAGCTTTTTGAATGTAAGATCATGTCTTCATTTTATGGAACAATGGATTTTCATCCTTCGTATCATGAAAATCCCGCATATGTGCCCTCTTACTCACCATGCCAAGCATAATTTACTGTTGTTTTTGTTCCCAATGACCTATTTACAACAGATAACTAGCGTGTCCATCATACTGACCTCCCACCCACCCCTGTTCAAGTTTATTGGCAACCTACCCATGCTTACAACCAGTCTCAAGAAGAATTTTTTGTTCCAAATCAGCAGACTTATCCTCCTAACCAGCTCCAAAATGATGAAAAAATGAAGATTGCAAACATCAAGAATCTGTTGTTGGATTGGACTAACCAATTGGCTGAGATGGAGAGGCAGCAAGAGGAGCTTTCTCAGCAGGAGTTAGAAACACAAATATATAAGAAGAAATTGTTGTCTAGATAGGTTGCAGCTAACAAAGAGAAGATGAAACACCTGCTTGCACAAGCCCAAAGGTTAGAACCCCAATTATCCTTTCGTGTTCCAAGTCAACCTGTGAAGGAGGAGGCCTCAAAGTACAAGCTTCAAAGTTTCCAATTGGATGAATCTAGCATGGACAACTACGATGAAGTTGCTAAGTTGGAGGAGCATGTGTTTTTAGTTCCAAGCTTCAAATATATTACTTCTTCTCAAAGCTCAAAACTGATTGAAGATCTTCCTCAAGTGGAAGGCACTTGTGAGGATGCAGTTTCAGAACAGTTAGAGGACCTCAAAAAATCTAAGGAGTTGTTGATTGATGATAGTCAACAAGAAAATGGAGTTTTGGGCCATGAGGAAGAACATGAAGCTGAACCTGAGATTTTTCTCCAAGGTATGGATTTTGACTTCTTTGAGCATGTTTTGAATGAGAGAGCTAATGTCGAGCTTTATGAAGAAGTGTGCACAAATATAGTTGAGAAATTTTGTTCAAGGTTGGTTGACAAGGAGTTAGACCAGCTTGCAGAAGTTGAAAATCATGTTAGGCTAGAACAATAGGTTCAAAAGCTTGAACAAGTGTTGAAGCAATAGGAGGATCTTGATAGAGAGGAGTCCATTCTCTTAGGTAAGGAAACTTCTCATGAACCTGATTTGCAAGGTCTTAGCTAGTTGGAGGAGCTTGTTGGAAAATGTGCCTCAACTTGTTGGCTTGAGCTTTTGTTAAGGACTTGATGAATTTACTCTCCATATCGCGGAGTCGTTCCTTCCCTTTGGCAGAAGCATGTTGGTCCTTGCCTTCATCGGCAGAATGATCACATATCAGTGAGTGACAATGTGTTATCTCACTGATATGCTGATATGTGATTAACCTTGTATCGGGTTGACTTAGAGTCATCGTTGGAACTCTTCATTGGGCTACATCGATGGACCAATGGTAGATGCAAGTGAATCAGATTCCGATGGTAGTGCGGATCACAACAGAAGTATTGGTGTGACTTGGGGTCATCGGTGGAACTCTTCATCGGGCTACGTTGATGTACTGATGCTTGTTAAAGGTAATCTTGATCTATGGTTGTGATGAGATTAATCCAATGGCACTCATTTTATTCCATGCTCAATTGTAGTGATTACCGACAAAATCTTGTGAAGTGAGTGGAATTGCCTAATTGGTTGACACTTGGCAGCTTGATCGATGGTGCTCGCTAGTCCTATGCCTCGTGTGGTGGGTCTCGAGTGACTCATGTGGGGTGTGTTGGCTTCGAACACATATCATTGTTTTAGGGAAACTTATCGGGAATATTGTAGATGCTTTCTTGATTCCCCAAAAGTGCACTAGCAGTGTACGCGTGTCTTGGTGGGTCCTGGCCATGACAAGCGATAAATGAAGGGAAAGTGCTCGGAGGCCATTTGAATGCCTAGGTAGTTTTCAATGGTTGGTCTGTTGTGGATGTTGAACCAAACCAACTTTTTGGCGCGCCAGTCAAAGCGATGGACGAATAGTGTTACGAAACGTAGCACAATATTATTCATTGATTTTACATCGCTATTGTAAATCAATGTTGATTGGTTGAAATCTTTATTCTTTGGTAGCGATTAATTGTGGGGTTCAAAAAGTGTAGTATTTTGGTATGTCTCTGTAATCCAATTTAATGTTGGGTGGCTCGATGCGTGCTGCAGGGTGGTGTTGCTAGATAATGGTGGAAGCTTGTCGGTGGGGTAATTAATTACCCTAGTAGTTATTGGTTGGACTAGAGAGAGGTGGTTGATCATGATGGGAGATCAGATCAAGGAGCATAGTGTGTGTGTTTGAGCTATATGCGAAGAACATTGTAACCGTGAACACTGAGACACACAAAATTGAGAAGATGTGAACTTGAGAGGTCGTGAGGCTGTGCCAGCTGAAAGGTTGGCTATGCTTGTGGGCTGGTGAGATGAAATGAATCTTCACTGTATGTCGTGTGAGTACATTGTAACAATGCAAGGTTTCAAATCTTTTTTGTTGTCTGTATTCTCCAGATGAACAAGATGTAACTCCTGTAAAGGCCATGAGCCTGAGATTGTATTGTAACTATGTTTGTTGCTGAATAATACAATGGCTCGATCTTTTGGAGGGTGGGATTTTTTACCTGAAAGGGTTTTCCCCACGTAAATCTATGTGTTCATTAGTTTGTCTTCCATATTGTTAGATTCTGTGTTTTGAATTTGTGAATGTGTTGAATCTGTTATTTGTCCGCATATAATTTTCTTAGAAGGATTAATGGGGGAAACAACTGTGCCTGTTTCCGCTTTATGGCATAGTGGTTTTTTGTCTTTGAGGTGATTTGAAGAAATTAAAGTCACTAAGGCACTGATGTTTTAGATGTTTCGTTCTAAGATGACCCATTTCTAACCCCAACAAGTGGTATCAGAGTTGGTTAAGGGAGGTCAAGGTTTGTTCATGATACCAACAAGTGGTATCAAAGCCTCCTTCTGGATGCTAGTTTTGGGTATTTCTCCTGTGAAGATTTCTTAGTTTTCCAAGCTTGAGGAAATCTGAAGGAATCAATTGATGATTGATCCTTTGATGAGTAAAAGTCTTTGCTCTCTTGTGACAACACACAGCGTGAAAGACATTGAAGATGGATAATATTGGAGTTGATCATATTGTGATAATGTGGTCTGAGGCTCCTGGTTGGCAGCAAATGATCTTGATGCAAGGGGTGTGTGTTTATGCTTATGGTTGTGTTGCAGCAGAACATGGTTCATACTAGGTGTCTGTGTGAGAGGCTCCCTGATGGTATGGAAATTCTTGGGTTTTTTTCAGCCATGGAGTATTGTGCTTGTGTTGGGTGCTTTGACTTGGCATTGAAGGTGTTGTTCTATGTCACCTTGATTGCCTGAAGGCTACAAAGTTGATCTTGGGTGGTCTGAAAACTTCTGAATAGCATGGCTCTCTCGAATGCATGTAAATGTTTGTGGTTTTGGAATTGGTCTAGAATGGGCCTGGAGTTCCTGTACTACTTGTTCCTTTTATGGATACCTTGTACTTGTATGGCTAAAATTCATTTTCTTTAGTTATGAAGGTTTTCTATAGATTTTCCTAAAAAGTCTATGATACATATTCATGTTATTGTTCATTATTTTGGTTAACCATGATGGTTGTGTGCAGACTCTTGGGTCATCTAGATGAGAAGTGGATATGGATGCACATGGGTGTTTTGGAAACATGGTGGTTTTGCAAGTTTTGCATAGTTAAGAAAAACTTGTGGCTATGTGGAGCTGTTGTTAAGCTATTTTCTAGAACCTAGACTTTGGGGTGTGACTGGATGAGATAGTTGCAGTTTGACATGGTTTTGAGGAGGTGTGATGTCTTCTCTTTGTGGGAGTGTTGGTATGTGATTTGTCACTCAACACTCTTGTGGTGTTGCTTAGATGGTTTCCTAGACTATGGTGCTTGATTTGTGGACATGATTGACAAATCCGGTTTGAGCTTGATCCGGTGTTTGAGTCAATTTGTCTACATGGTTGTTCTCTTTGAGATCTCAATTTTGAAGTTTCCTTTGTGATGAGGGGTTTGCATTGTTGTTGCGATTAATCTTCGAGCTATGCGGTTGGTGGATTAGCTACCCATTGGCTGCAATGAGATAACTTCGAAGTGGACTATCTATATCCATGAGGTTGCTTCAGTGGTGGTGTTGATCTGTTAGTTGGCCTTGTTTGTGGCCACTTGTGCATTGGCGTGGTTGCTTTTGGATGAGAGGATGAATGGCGTTTGAGTACCTAAATATTTGGTTATGGGGACTTGTATCGTGTGTATCATGATGTCATGGAGAGCTTGATACACATTATAGTGTAAGCTTCTGACAGTGATGGTGTGGTCTATGTGGTTTGGAGATCTTGGTGTTGTTTGACTTTGTTGTCAGATGGATATGTTGTCGATTGTACCTGGAGGTTTTTCAGACCAACAGATGTTCGGTCATGATGCTTGGAAAGCTCGGATGTCATGGTTCAGTGGGAGCTTTAGTAGTGACTATGGATTCATCACTTGGTGGTGAATGATCTTCTTTGGTGTTGCAGACGTTACTTGTGGGACTCTTAGATCCTATTGCTACAAAAGAGTTTTCTCGCGTTTGCATGGACACTATTTGAAGATGTGCAACATCTTAGAACCATGGAGGACATTTGGAGTCTTTGGATGAGATGTTGGTGGTGCTTGACAGGTGATGTTGGCTTAGAGTTTGTTTTCTTGATTTCATGTATACTCGTGCTTGAGCATTAGAGTTTTGGCATGTTGCGTTGCTCTCGAAACCATAATTTGTTCACTTGAAGCGTGGTATCTCCTAAGGGGGATGAGTAGATCATCATGTCATGATAAGTTCTTGTTTCAGTTGTTTGGAGCTTTGAAAGTGATCTAGTAATTCTCTGTGTTTTGATTACATTGGTCATATGCTTGACAACTTCATGTAAAGTGCAGTAATGCAGGATTGGAGTTTAGCATGAGATGATCGGTTGTTGGTGTTCATGGATACATAAAGAATGAGGTGAGGCTGTGATTCTCATGGAATGAGAAAGGTGTTGTTTACAGCTGAAAGTCCAAGTAGCCTACACCTTGGTTTAATGCGAGTTCAACAAAGACTAGTGAGGAGATTGCTTTTGGATGAGTCATGGTGGCTTGTATATCTTCAAGGAGCATTTTGTGTTTCCTCTCTTGGTTTGCTTGGTAGTGAAGTTTATTTGAGAGAAATGATTCTTGTAGTAGTTGGTTGTAGGTTGTGCATATCATTTTCAATATTTCCTTGGTACTACATGGTTTCATTTCTACGTGTTGTGATTGGCAGACTTGTTATGCCATTGATCTTTCAGATTTAGCATTACCCATGTAGTGGGAGTACCTGTATATGTTTGGTCTTCTTTGACTGGTTGGCACGTGGTGCTTGTATCTGCAGTTGATGGGTTGGTTGTGTTATTGGAATGAGTTTACTAATGTGGATACCTTGAAGGTATGAGTGATTGGATAGAATAGCACGAGCTATGAGTGCTATTTTCAGTTGTGCGGGTTTGATCAATTGGATGGGATCAGTCAATTTTCTGGTTGTTGTTATAGCTAATATTTTATCTTGTTTCTAGAAAATGACTTCACAGTTGTGTTCACAATTGAGAGCTTTGAAGCTGTTGCATGTTGCTTTTGTATGGCTGGTGAGCACAATGGAGTGGTGGCAGTGTGGTGCCTTTTTTCGTTTGTAGGATCTTATGCTTGTGTTCTTGAGACTGGTGCATACACGCCTTGGCTCGTTCCTTTTTTCCTGTGGTGGATGGTTGGAATTGTTGCCTGATTTGGTAGACATCTTGGATGTCATTGCAGGTGTCTTGGTTGGAGCATGAAAGCGTTGTGTTAGATTATTGAGTTTGAGTCTAGAGGAAGCCAGTAAGTCTTCATCAAGTGGGAGCTTGTTGGAAAATGTGCCTCAACTTGCTGGCTTGAGCCTCTGTTAAGGACTTGACCAATTTACCCTCCATACTATGAAGTCGTTCCTTCCCTTTGGTAGAAGCACATTGGTCCTTGCCTTCATCAGAAAAATGATCGCATATCGGTGAGTGACAATGTGTTGTCTCACCGATATGCCAATATGTGATTAACCTTGTATCGGTGTGACTTGGAGTCTTCGGTGGAACTCTTCACCGGGCTATGCTAATGGACCGATGGTAGATGGAAGTGACTCAGATTTTGATGGCAGTGGGGACCACAATAGAAGTATTGGTGTGACTTGGGGTCGTCGGTGGAACTCTTCACCGGGCTACGCCAATGTACCGATGCTTGTTAAAGGTAATCTTGATCTACGGTTGTGATGAGATTAATCCAACGACGCTCTTTTTATTCCATGCTTAGTTGTAGTGAGTACCGATAGAATGTTATGAAGTGAGCAGAATTTCTTGAGAGGTTGACACTTGGCGACTTGATCAACGGTGTTTCCTAGGCCTATGCCTCATGTGGTGGGTCTCGAGTGACTCATGTGGGGTGTGTCAACTTTGAACACGTGTTGTTTTAGAGAGACTTATTGGGAATATTGTAGATGCTTTTTTGATTCCCTGAAAATGCACTAGTGGTGTACACGTGTCTTGGTGGGTTCTGGCCACGACAAGCGATATATGAAGGGAAATTGCTTAGAGGTCGTTTGAACACCTGGGCAATTTTCGACGGTTGGTTTGCTATGGATGTTGAACCGAACTGACTGTTTGGCATGTCAGTCAAAGTGATGGATGAATAGCGTTATGACACGTGGCGTGATATTATTCATTGATTTTACATCGATGTTGTAAATCAACTCTGATTGGCTGAAATATTTATTCTTTGGTAGTGATTAATTATGGGGTTGACAGAGTGCAGTTTTTTGGTATGTCTTTGTAATCCAATTTAATGCTAGGTGGCTTGATGCATGCTACAAGGCAGTGTTGCCAGAGAATGGTGGAAGCTTGTCGGTGGGGTAATTAATTACACTGATAGCTATTGGTTGGACTAGAGAGAGGCGGTTGATGATGATGGGAGATCAGATCGAGGAGCAGAGTGTGTGTGTTCAAGTAGTATGCAAAGAGAATTGTAATCGTGAACACTAAGACACACATAATTGAGAAGATGTGAACCTGAGAGGTTATGAGGTTGTGTCAGCTGAATGGATGGTTGTGTGTGTGGGTGGTGAGATGAAATGAATCTTCACTATATGTCGTGTGAGGACATTGTAATAGTGCAAGGTTTCAAATCTATGTTGTTGCCTATATTCTCCAGATGAACAAGATGTAACTCATATAAAGGCCATGAGCCTAAGATTGTATTGTAACTCTATTTGTTGCTGAATAATACAATGGCTCAATCTTTTGGAGGGTGGAATTTTTTACCTAAAAGGGTTTTCCCCACGTAAATCTATGTGTTCATTAGTTTTTTTTCCATGCTGTTAGATTCTGTGTTTTGAATCCATGAATGTGTTGAATCTGTTATTTGTCTGCATTTACTTTTCTCAGAAGGATTAATGGGGGAAACAACTGTGCCTGTTTCTGCTTGATGGCATAGTGGTTTGGTGTCTTTGAGGTGATTTGAAGAAATTGAAGTCACTAAGGCATTGTTGTTTTAGATGATCATTCTAAGATGACCCATTTTTGACCCCAACAGAGCTTCCTTTCTGCCGTACAACAGAGCTTGAAGTTGATTTATCATATGAAGGTTTGTTCCAAGAGGCCTCTTCATTGTTTGAGTTTTTGCCTTCCTTCATTGAGGAGGACAAGCCTAAGTTGGAGTGTACTTCCTTGAATGATAATATAAAGATCTTGAGCTTGAACAAGCTATTCGTAAGAGTCTCTCGAGAGCTGATAGTTTTGATGAGCTTTTAGCTACCTTAGTGGAAGAGGATTGTTCGTTGACTATGGAGGAGGAATCAACATGACAACTCATTATGGAAGGTGAAGGTAATGCTATTTTTTCTAAGCATTCTGATTGTCTTCTAAACTTGGCTATGAAGAAAGATAGTTATGAAAGACAGGAAGAGAGAGAGGCAACCAATAATGGTAGTTCTAATTTTTCCCATTCTAGGGGTTTTCCAATCAGATATTTAGCCAATTTGGAGGTCACTGAAGTACCAGAGGTCATGCTTGCACCCAAGCATGAGGATGCAATTGAAGAAGTTGACTTTGGAGTAGCAACACAAAATGATCAAATTCAACTCACTTGTCCAGTTCAGGAAAACAATAAGCATGATCAGGATCAGGTTGTAAGTGAGTTTATTTGTATCTTCTTTCATGAAACATTGCGACAATATATTCTATATCTGCATATGTTTCATGTTCTTTCAGCAATACATAATCATGTAATGCATTTGTTGTTGATTAGAAAGGGGTGTTATTTTGCAAAACCAGTTAGTGGTTTTGTTTGACCAACTTTTTTTTTGGTTAGTTTAGGTTAGCATAGGTTTATATATCAATTTCAATTCCCTAAGTGTTGTTTTGACACAGTTAGATAGTTTATTTCTGATGTTTTGTTTTTAATAAGTGCCAGGGTGTCATTCATAAAATCAATTTCAGTTACTGAGGTTCTGAGTCTGTTTCCTAAGTCATAAGCCTAGTTTCTAAGTGACTTTGTCCCCAATGGATAAGCTATACTACTGGTCAATAGAGTTTAGCAAACAAACACTCCACAGAGGTTGCCAAAAATGTTATCAAATTTTCACTCATAGGCTCAATCAGGTGGAGTTTGTGTTTTTAAACTGAGAAAATGAGGTACATTTTATTAACTTTCCTACATTACATTCAATTGTGTAAACAGAAAAATCAGAAAAGGATTACAAGATTATTGTAATACATCATTGCATTTATACAAGTGCATGCAACAGAGAAAATATTTACACAAATCTTTCTAAAATAATCTTTATTGAATGTAAAAATGTACATTATCTCACACAAGCCGTGAGATTGACTTAACTTATTCAATATAGATAAAGAAAAGAATATACATGAATAAGTAAAAGAAATGTGCATATAAAGAAGGAAACCAGTCATTGTCGGTGAATGACTAGTTTTGACGTGTCATCTTGTCTTGTTGATGTCCTGAGCTGCATCTGTCCCTCCTAGTTCCACGTTGCTCCTAGTTCTTGCATTTGACATAAGCAATGATGTTAGAGCTTTTCTCTAAGCAATGAAAATTTTCCAACTTTACATGAACAAATACCTATGCATATATAAATCGATCCCAATCTGCATTAAACAAGCATGCAAATCTTGGATTTCCTAGAAAACCATTGAAGTCATAAAAAACATACAGGATATGCATTTATTTCACTAACATGTTTGCTTCATGTGTAGATATAGGTGCATTTTTATTTTTGTTATGTGTTATTAAATTGCAACACGTGGTAAGTGTGGCTCCCACAAGGGTTGAGCCCTACATGTTGCCCTCAGTTGTTAAGAGGAATAAAGTGCAAAAAAATAGCATTTATCAACTTTGAACAATTATATCATTATTTATGATAGTAAGTTTTTTCATTATCATAAATAACAACATAATTATTCAAATGGAATATGATTAGAAAGGGAAAATAATACAATCATGGTCATGAAAAAGACAATAACTGTTACGAGAGGGTCGTAAAGAGATAATCTTATTATAGAGCCTAGTAAAGATGTCATAAAAGTGCAAACCAAATCAGAAATGTTAGTCATGATAAAAGGAGCAGCATTTCATGCCAAGGTAATCATTTGCTCTTAAAGATAGTCAAGCAGATGACTCATGAGGCCTTATGATAGCAGTGATATCATAGTATGATAATGGTTTTAATGCACAGAGGGATAAACTACTAAAGGACAACATTTTCATGATTATGTCTTAGTAACCTGAGTTGTGAGATTTTCAAAGGGTGTTTGGGGTGTAGGTGAGTTTGTGCCATTATTTCTCATGGTAAAATTGATAAACAACAAAAAAATGTTGAGTAGTTGCATTAGGAGAGTAGAAGAGCTAGTGACAACTCCATTTAGTGTTTTACTCCAGAGGTATCTCATGATTGATGATGAAATTCATAGTGTGATGAGAGTTATAAAAGTGCAGATCCAGATTATGGCAATGGAGCAGTTTTGTAAAGCCCAACAACAATATATTATTTGTTGAATAGTTTACGAAGCTCATTGAAGGAATAGTCATCATTGCAAGTGATCATAGCATAATCAAAGTTGTAGGCTGCCAAAACAGAGAAAGGGAGTAACACAATGCAAAGTAATTGCTTAGTTTTTCGAGATAGAGCCATGACTACAACTACCATGGAGATCACAAAGACATTATGAAAGACCAACAATATTGAGCAAAAGAGGGAGGTCCTTTTGAAACCCTCGTATGATCATACAAAAGGAAATATAGTAGTCCATAATGATATAAAAGAACATGAGTAACAATATTAAAAGGGCAACATTTTCTTGTGAACACTTGATTGAGATAGTCTTGACTTAACTAATCACTCTCACAAAACTCATTCATATTAACAAGAAGCAGAAGTAGTGAAGTACAAATATATGGAAGCCATAGGAGGCCGTGACCATAAAGAGTGAATCTTGCATGAAAGGAGACCTAGAACAACTAAAGAATGCACAACTATAGCTAGTGAGGTCGATCCAAGAATACACGTCAAACCGTCGACCCATCTACAGGAGGGTATAAATAAAAATAAACAATCTATAGAAGAATACATGAAAGCAACAGAAAAAGGAGCACACAACCATGATATGAAAATGCGGAAAATGATAGAGAAAATTTTGACGATAATTATCAATACATTTATCCGTTTGCAAGATAAGCTTGAATAAGCTTGGATTAAGTAGAAAAATGAAAGGAAATAATTTGTAAATATGCACAGAGGCTGAATCTGCGTGCATCTTTGATAGAAGACTTCCAGAAATGCTCAAGATCTCTCATGAAGACCCTTAGTCGAGCTTCAAAATCAACACAGAAACCCTTACTCATGGCAGCGACTGAGTTCTCTCAGAAGTTTCAAAACAAATGAAATGATATTTCATTTTGTTTTTAGGGTTTTACCCTAGAAGGTCGATGGAAAAAACTTGGCATTTTTGCTTAAGTTTTTTTAAAATATATAGTGTAGATTATTGAGGTTGTGGGCTAAAACTATATGTTTTATGCCTTAGTCAAAAGCTTATTAAATGAAGGCTTTCAAATGTGTAAGTGGGGTCGATGCTACCTTATTTTTGTTTCTTTTGCATTTCTTTTATAAATTGTAAAGAATTTTAAGTTAAGTGATATCTATAAATCACTTATTTAAAATGCTATTTTCAAAAAATGCAAAAATTGAGTGATGGAGGCTTTCAACGCATGAGGAGATATAGATATGTTTTGATTTAAGACTTGAAGAGCATATGAGGAGAAAGTTAAAAGAAGTTGTTAAAAGCTTTTAAGCTTTTGCAAACACAAGGAGAACATATAGGAGCCTTTATTGTGCTTTTTGGAACAATTTGGAGCTTTTTGTGGACACTTTGAAGTGTCATCATGTTAGACCAAGTCAAGCTTGAATTTTTCACTTATTTGGAGCTTTTTGGGATGAAATTTAGTTCCTAAAAAATAGGATTTTTGGAAGCATACAAGCTCATGGAGTTTTTAGATCCTTTTTTGATGGATCTTGTTGAGAGTTGATGGATTTAGTCACTCGTGTGACACATTTTGTATTAGTTCTTAGTTATTTTCTGCTTTGAGACTTCGGTGGGTCCTTTGAGGAGAATACAATGTATTGTAACTCTTTTTGACTTGAATAACAGTGAATGCCTTGAAATCATTGAGTAAAGTATTTTTCATTCTCAATTCTTCTGTTCTACTGTGTGCAATTATTTGATAGATAAGATTACTTGTGAATGTTTTCTAATTCCTTGTGATTTCTATCTCAAAGTTAGCAACTTTTATAAAAATATGTGCATGTTGTAGGTCATAGGTTCTATCAAAATTGTGAATGCTTCTAGTTGTGAAGATTATCTTTCCCTCTAAGAGTTTGGCATTTTAAAGCTCTTCTTATGAAATACTTATGCAAGAAGCATATGAAATTGAGTTATGTGAGCTGAGCTTTGTCATTTGATTGGTTTGTGTATGTAAGTTGTTTACAAGTCAGGTTAACATTTAGGTGTATCACCATAGAATAGTGTTTTATCAGTTTTCATTTAAAGTTTATCCTTCTCCCTTTTCCTAAAAGCAAGTCAATAGATTAGGTGATACCAAAAGGAAGTCGGCCTTCTCCGGAGGTTCTTTTCCATTACAGGTGACTCACAGCCTGGAAAAGTCCCCATGTTTCTCTAAAGTGTTAAGTTTTACAACTTAACCAGGGTGCAACTTTAAGAGATAACACTTATATCAAATGATTGCTCTTGTTTATCACATTAAAAGTGTGTTGGTTTCTATTAAAAAAATGAGGAATTTGATTAGACATGAGGTTAATGGATAAATGATAAAGGTAAGTTGGAACTAGATGCTTGAACTTTGAATTATAATTCTTAAGATATTAAGTTGTATGAATTCAAATAATTGCATTTTAATTATTTCAAGGGTTAGACTTGTAATTTTTCTAATGATAAGTGGCAAGGATTTTTCGTTTGAATTCTTTTAGATCAGGTAGTGACGATTGTAACGTTGGCAATCCGATATGTTGAGGTATGTAAATTTTACTATCGTAAAATTTGTGAATTAATTATGAATGCATCACTTTCGTTAATTATTCCCTTTGGGGAACTGACATTGGCAAAAGTGTGCAGGTATATAATTGTTTAATGGAAAAAATGAGAGGATCATCAAACCCCTTACTACCCTTCTTCGTGTCATGAAGTGATGTGATTATTTTTTTAAGTCCGTAAGTTAAATCTTATTATTAAGTGTGTAAAAATTCCCAAGTGCCAATAAAAATGGTAATCCAAAAGGAAAGTGTGGGGAAAAATGTCCAATGTCGTAAATTATGGGTGGGTGTACAAACCCATAAGAAATTTGTCAATCCAAGTTGAAACATTTGCAAAGGGAAAATGGATTATTTTATGTTATGTTATTTATTTATTTGTAATCCCCCCAAAAAAGTGTTAGGGTTAGGGTTCTTCAAGGGGAGATGAAAAGGTGGTTTGGGGCTTTGTTTTGGGGGAGAATATTTTGTTCAAGAAGGGATGCATGAGGAGGGGAAGGGAAAGGAGAAAGGATGTTGGTATCACAATCTCATTGTTCACCAAGTTGTTGGGAGGTAGGTACCACTATGCCTTGTACTACTTTTCCAATTTAAAATTTAAGACTACAGTGTTGTCCCATCTTCGTGGAACTGGTTATCTCCATGGTTTTGTTTGTAGGTATCTGTGTGGGTGGGAAAGAATACTTGTGTCCTCCTCTGTATGTCTTTTTTTTTGTTATTAGGGTTACAAGGTATTCTCTGAGCTCGAGGATATGTTGAGAGCTAATTGCTTAATGATCAATTATGGATGGGTGGAGAGCTTCTGCTCCTTTCACTATGAATTTTGGGTCTTGAGTTGCAGCTAAAAACCCTACTTGAGTGTTATTTCGAAGCCTTCTTTATAATTTTAGTTGTACTCAACTTGGGGTTATTATCTAGTGGTAGAGAAAGAAAGAAAGAGATCATAGTCTTTTCCAAGGGATGGAATTTGATAAGATGACTATGTTATTTTTAGATTTTATATTTTAAAAGTGCCCTAACTGGAAGGTGAAATTTGCTATGTTGTGTATAATCTCTAGAATTATTTTAGCTATGATGTTACATAATAGAGAGGCTGCATATATGGCTTGAAATTTAGTTTTATATGAGGAACATGACCTATCAATAATTGGTATTTGTAAAGCTTAAATTCATGTTCTAAATCATATTACCCAGATGTATATAGATGAAACACAAATACTGTTGGTATTATCAGGATTATAGAAAAAATAAGTAAATTATACCTTGTTAGCCAAAGGGAGAAGTGTATATGGAAGAGATTTGAGATCTGAAAGCTGTAAAAATCTAAAACCGTTTAAATGAAGCTGGTTAATGACCCTTTACTTAAACTATGTTAGAGGAATTTTAACGCTCAAATACAATTTGCATAATAGTAAGGCTCCTTTTAATTACTTGAAGTTTCCCTGAAATCAAATACTAAAATGATTTCAAATGTTTCCCTTGCAAGAAAATGGAGTTTAATTAATACAAAAAATTGCAAAATGTATATATAATTAAGATTCCAAAAAAAAGAGAAATTTGCCAGTGAATAACAAAATGGGGTGAAACCCCTAAGTTGCAGACCCCAAAAGAAGGCGTGGCATTTGAGAGGTGAGGCCACCCAAGAGCAGCACTCTTGGAGGTGCGGATCTGGGGTGGGCGCGACCCCTGCCCAAGTCACCATCCCTCCACAAGGGTTTACAAACCATTGCAAAACCAGGAAAATCTTGTTTAAAATAGAATATTTTTATTTTACTTCCCAAATCCATTTGACCCAACTCTCAAACGTGACTCGGGAAGTGAATGGCGAGCATTGCAACCAAAATTTGAGCGGTGAATGAACCTGCAAAGTTTTGAGCAAAGAAAAACCTACAACATCTCAATACAAAAATAAATAAATAAAAGAGTGAAAGAGGAGAGAATAAAGCAGAGAAAACCAAGATAAAAAAATAAAATCAAAGAAATGCCCAGACTATGATGCATCGGCCCAACCAGTGAAGAGAACTGGGGTTGCAGGAAGAGTGGCGGCACCTTGCTATGACGCCTCATTCTTGCCTCAGACTTTCCCTAAAATAAAAGCATGATAAATAATTTCATTTCTTGGGAACAAATTAAGAGGATAGGGACCCCGTTAAAGAATGGTCTTAACATAAGAATATTAGTTTATTAATTTAATCATTATAAAAGGAAGTTGTGGTAAATAAAAGAATAAATGAATATCTCAGTTTCTATTAATTTTTAATTCTTGAATATTCTTTTAATAAATTATGTTATTACAAATACATTATGTTGTATTGCATTTATAGTTATATTTTCTCATATATAAATGTCAAATAGATAAGATCATATGTTAAATTTACTTGTGTAATAATTACATTTTATGATAGACTTAACACAAAGAATTATTCAACATGATGCTCAAAGGTGTTGAAGTGTATGTTCTTTTTATGATTCTTTGTTGTCACATGTTCCTTATGTGGTAGCTTGTTTTGAGGTGTATTTTGTTGGGAGGAAAGGCAGGATGGTATGGTGTGTTGACTCGAATGGCTAGGCCCTCCTTTCTCATGATTTCCCTCTACCACAGTGTCAAATCCACATAGATTATGAGTAGCCGGGAAGCCTTTGTTTTATCGAGGTTTCTTATTTTCTATTGCAAGCTTTCTAAGTTCATCTACCTTCTTTGCAAGTTCTTTTGGTTGTTGGGGTTTTTGCATTTAGCTACCATGGGTGGGAGTCGAAACAAATTGGAGCCTAAATCTTGCGGCACTATCAACGCGAAAAAGAGATTATGGGAAATCTTGGAAGTGGGTGGAGTTACCCTATATATGGAGAGGCTACACAGGTATGATAAGAAAAAATCCCAAGACTTTCTGGAGGCATGGCATAATAGGGTGTTGGATTTTGGGGGCAAGGAAGTTACTATCACAGAGGAATTGATTGCTGAAATTACTGGAATGCCGATGGATGGGATGAAGTTTTATAGAGACAAGAATGAGTGTGGTTCGACTATGGATGTCTTCTTCAAACATAATGAGTGGAGGAAGTTGGAATCGGTGAAATGTGGAGGCTATCTGCGCTCTTCTCTTAAGGAAATCTAGAGAGGTCGCGAAG
Source organism: Sequoiadendron giganteum (assembly GCA_007115665.2). Taxonomy (NCBI): domain Eukaryota; kingdom Viridiplantae; phylum Streptophyta; class Pinopsida; order Cupressales; family Cupressaceae; genus Sequoiadendron; species Sequoiadendron giganteum. Next base: position 202,200,504 of record CM021101.1, read on the forward strand.
GAGATTATGAGGTACTTCACTTTGGATGGTCGCTTTTCTGTTGTTTCAGGGCACGATTTTGTTTTACTGAACCATTTTAGGCATAAAAAGAGAGTGTCCTTTCCATATTACCTCTTGGTTTTGTTGGAAACTGGTATTAGGGATCACAGACATGATACTAAGAACCCTATACTCCATGAAGGACTTATTGTGTTGATAATTGATTGTGTTAAGGCATTTATCCTCCCTGCTCAACCCTTAGCTAGTGGAAAAAAGAAAAATATTGAGTATATTATTGGTTCTGAGGAGAATTTTGAGGATGAGAACTACTCCCTTGGCTCGAAGGCTTCTTTGGAAGGTGATTCAGAGACTCTTGTTAGGTCTGAGGGTAAGAAGAAGAAAAATCCCCAATCTAATGATTCCTCCAAAGATAAGGAGTCTATTTTTGGTGATGAGGTTGAGATTGTGAAGCCTTCCCAAAAATTGAAAGCTTTGAAGGGATTGAGAGACAATAAGAGAAAGGATGTTGGAAATAAAAGAAAGAAGGATCATTCCCCAATTTTAATGGCTGATGGGTATGATACGGGTCCTAAGGGTGAGGTTAAGCGACCTAGTTCTAATCTTGGGAAAAGCTCCAACGACAAGAAGTTGAAGGGGTCAGACATGGAGAACCTGGCTAAGGAGGTTATGACCAATAAAGGCCTGTCGAGGATCTCCCTTGTTCTTAATACACAAAATAATAAGGTGTAGCAGATGATTAGCTCTTTGAGGAATTTAGAGAGGGAAGAGTAGTAGGGGCTTCTTGGTAGCGTGCATGGTAAGGAGAACTAGGTGTTGGATCAGAATTTGGATAAAGTTGTGGAGGTTTCTGCTTAGAAAGGGAAGGATACTCTAAAGAATGCTTCTTCCAATGAGGACTTTGAGGCGAATTATGCCATTGACAAACATGGATTTAATTTTAGTAGGGAAATTATGCCAGATTATCTTTGCTTGGTGAAGGATCACTCTCTCTCTATGTTTAATCTCTTTAAGTGGGTTTTTCATGAGATGAATTCTACTAATGTTCGTGTTAGAGTGGCTTGGACTAATGCTGATGAGGATTCCTCTTCTAAGGGACCGATTATGCAAGCTTAGATTAATAAGGTTCAAGTTGAAGTCAAACAACTATGTGATACTCTCAAGATGGTGGCGGATGAAATGCTTAATATGAAGAATTCCTATGAGCAAGAGTTTGCTATTTTGGAGGGAAAGTTAGAGAAGGTTGTGGAGGTTAGGAAACATGCCATGTGCAATGAGACAATGAGTTTGTGTTTTTTGAATAAAAAGGCTAGAAAGTGGTTGGGGGACAACTCTAGATCCAAAGACTTGGTGGCTGAAGGTGAAGTGCAACATAAAACTACTAATGAAACTAGTCCTTCAACCCGTACTCACAACAAGACTAAGCTTAATGCTAAGACAGGTGTTCTTGCTGATGAAGTGGTGGAAGTTATGAATGCTAATCATAAAATTGTTAACAGTGATCTTGAAGCAGTGAACATTCTAAAAAATTTATAGTTTTTTGTGTCTTTTTTTGGCTATTTGTGTGTTGTTTTTTGGTTGTTTCTCCTATTTTTGATTATATGATGATGCAACAACTTATCTTGTAAATGGTTTTGGGGTCCCTTCAAAACCCGCTTTTCCTATAATAAAAAACATAAAGAATTATTATAATAAATAAATAAAAGGAAGAGTATGGAGTACATGGAGTATTGTGTTAAGCTCCATCTTAGAAAGCACATTGTTTCTTTTTAAGATGATTTGCAATCTATCTAATTTCAAACCTTTCTTTTGCTTAGGTATGCCATTTGTAAGATCAAATTAAAAAAATGGGGGTTATTTGGATAGAATAATATTGGGAATACAACTAGTAAATCTAGTTACAAGTAACCATACTAGGAAAAAAAGGTAGTTCAAGCATTAACCACCTCACCTTGAAACTCATTTTCATAGCATTCAAGATTAGAAATAAGGATGTTGCAAACCAATCCTTTCATTAATGACCTTATGGTCTTTACTCTTCTAACTTTCTGGAGTGGAATCTTTATAGATATAACTTTAGCAATGTTCTTAGGGTTGACTAAAAGGAATGAGATGAGTTTGGAAGTTGACCAACAAAATCTAACCTAGTTTTTTATGATTATATAATTTCTTGCAAACATGTCTAATTTCCATACCCTTGACCTACATTGACCTCCCAAATTGACCTATACCTAGAATTCATAATGGACCTAGTTGTAACATCAAGTATATGTAATTTTCTTTGCCCTTAAGCTCATTAATAAAAGGGTATGATGCAATCCATTGAGTCAGGGCACAAGCAATACGGATTTGGTGGTTGATTTTTTTTAACTTACTAAGAAGAGAATTACCAACTGTAGCGATACTTAAGTTTTGTGGTAACGTAAGTTCGGGGAAATAAATCTTCTAGTAATTTGACCATGCATGCTACCCGACTTTTGTTGTTCATAGTGCTTTTAATTACACTACAATGCTTCCCTAATTTGATCTAATAGTAGTGTCACATGATCCTAGATGGAATAAGGTTGGACTCCAAATCAACCAGATTTATAACATTTCATGAACCAACCTTTCCAAGTAGAGGTAGGGAATCTTTATTTTAGTATACTAGAATGTGATGTGAATTCTGGGAGGAGCGAGTCCTTGTTTTATAGGATGTTTAGTAGTTAGTGGTACTATGTTCTGACTCAACTTGTAGACTAAGGAGAATATGCCTACGTGTGGAAAGAAGTAAATATCTCAAGATGGACATTGAGAATTCTCTAGGATTTAGTTCAAAAGAACAAATTGTACTTGCATGATAACTACCAACATTTTATCAAAGGGAGTTGCATAACTTAATAGTTTCCTTAAGGGACTATCATGATTTAGTAATAAAATATAGCATTTAGTTCTTGCCTCTTCTATTTGAAACATGATAATGCATGTTGTAATTCAAGATAAGGACTCACACAAAGTGACTCGGTTGAATCTCGATAAGTTGTTAACATAGATTGATGCATGTTCCACCTAGTGAGGGCATGAGTGCTTAATTGAGGTGTTGAGAAAAATAAGACGGTTTCTAAGACATAAAATATTGAACACAATATAAAAATTCAATTAGGGTAATAATTTAGCTGTTGGAAATCATTAATATAAAGCTACTGCCTTGGAATAGTAACAAGGTTTTAAAATCAAGAAACTATAGAAACCAAATGGCGAGATTTATCTAGATTAGAACATATAGTTGTTTAAATATTATGATGTCTCTTATTCAACATAACATTATTATATAATAAAGACCCTAGTAGTTGTGTTATGATTTAGGGGTTGCATCACTAGCAAGTGGAGGAAAGATAGTTGCAAACCCAAGTTTTTAGAATTGAAGCATTTGTGTTTGTCTAGCATTAAAAATGTGGGCATGAAATTTGGTATCAGAGCCTAGATTGCAACACTAGGTACTATGGGAATAAGATGGGTCTTAGCTATTATGTATGTTGGCAACATGTGAAACTCCTTGTAAGAGTTAGCTATATTATATTCTCTTGAAGAACTTGAAATTGATCGAGGGTGGTTAAAATCAACTACTTCATATATGCTTTTGGATGCCTTGTACTGGTTAAATAATATGGTTAGAAGTAATACTCTCTTGTACAAACCAAACCAAAACCATCCAGTCAACAAGGAGAAATAACATGATTATTTAGTAAAGCATCAATATCATTAATGAGAAATATTGTTATAAATTCCTTCCATGTCAACCTATGACTTCAAACCTTGACCAAATATGAAATAATGTCGTGAGTTACTACTAATGTGTAAACAAAATAACTTGAGCAAGACCTGAAATATTATTTAGATTTGAATAATGATAAAACATATGGAAAACATGGTATAAACTTTTTTTGCTTTCAAAATACTTGAAAACATGGATACCATAAAGGTTAGACCTTTTGTATCTCATAAGAAAATTAAACATGCTTAAACATTTGATGCTAACAAAGGCCTACCTAGTAATAATTGTAACATTTTATGCATCCACTTAGTGGAAAATGGTCTAATTACATTAATAATAAATCAAGTTCTCTTAAGACTATATCTATTCCATACAAGGATACAATATAGGTAAGGAGGCTAAGCTTTATACCACCTTGACTAAACAATAGGACCTATAGGGATGTTTGAGTCTTTTGCAAATCAAAAGATGTCTGTGCTGAGTTAAAGCTCCTTTCTGAATATTTACCCTTCCCATTGCAAACCTTTGAGATAAACAAAAAGGGGTTTTTTAATTATAATTGTTTGAGAATTCATTTGGCTGTGTAAAATTTATTAGATACATTATGAAAATATCATGTAAAAATTGTACTTTGAATAGTTATTTTGAAAACTATTAAGTTAGAACTACAAAACTGTTAAGATAGAAAATTGTACTTTAAGATGCATTGTGTGTATATTATAAGAGTCAAGGTGTAGTTATAGGCATAATCTTACTTAGACAACTGTACTTCTCATGTATAATTGGTTGACTTACTGAGATATGGAATGTGGCAAGATAAATGTACTTTGCACTAAATTGTTTTTGTACTCAATATAGAAATGTTGCTTCTTTGTATACACATAAGAATTAGTGATGATGATTAGCTTTAAGGTTTAGGCACTATTATAATTTATTCCATACATTATTATATTATGCAAATAGAAATGTTAACAAAATTATACTCAAAATTTGGAATTCCTATGGGATGGATGGTGCAATTTTGGGTTACATGGTGAATTATTTAGAAAACTTGAAGAGTAGCAAACCTGCTCATGCTGGGGACCAAATAAAAAATAAAGAAAGAAACCTAGGTGGAATCCGTAAAGGTAACTAGACGTTTGTACATAACTATATTTTTGAGAAAATTAGTGACAAAACAAATAAGAGAAACATGGAGAAACAAGAAAGAATGGGACAATTAGTAGACCACTTCCTAGGAAGAAAATAAAAAGTCAATCTAGAACTTGTGTGGATTTGAAAACATATATTAAATGACCAAGAACATAATAGAGACAAACACCTTTATGTAGTTGGAATGAATAATTCTTGTAAAGATAAAGTTTTGTGTTGTACTTGAATAGAATAACATGGAAAATATTGAGGAAACTCTATGGAAAGGTGCCCTTGGTACTCCAGTAGGTTATAGTATTTCAAAAAGAGAAAACAAATGCAAAACAAGTAGATATGGACATGATCCTTATCTAAGTAAGCAAAGTAAGCATGGATATCTCACTAATGAATTATATGTGTGAGATGTGGGAAAATAATTAGTAGAATTTGGGTTGCACCTCTAGTTGTAGTTAGGGTATCCAACTTGGAGTCGGGGAGTGAACGTCATGTGCGGTTCACATATTGTACCCTTCATAAATTATGGGTGAAGAAAATCAAGGTGTTTTGGATTACGAAGAATAGAGATGAGAAAGTGGAAATTCTTAAGAGAAAATTGGGAGAACATCTCCTAACACTAGCACATGGTATCATTAAATTTTTTTTTATAGAGAAATAATCTTCAAACCATAGGATAAGTAATATAGTGAGGAATTTAGAACGTCACAACATGGCTATGTTAACAGATCTATGAATAAACAAGGCATCTCCATGACATCTAAGGGTAGGAATATGGTGGACATTTTTCAAGTATCCAACTAAACTCATCTTTCATGCATCGGATGGTGTCCCTATTCAGTGATTATAGATACAATGAAGCAAGGGTCGATTTCTTAGCATGTCCCGAGGTTGTGTGGGACCTATACTTGATGGTAAACATATGTTTTTGATATTCTTTCATGGATCAGTCCACCTTGATACTATGCATTTTTATATTCATGTGGTCAGGGACCACCCATTTTCTTTCCAGTTGTGCTATTTATGTGGTTAGAGAACCACTATATTTGTGGATGAGTCCACCATGTTACTGTGCACTATTATATTCATGTGGTCAGGAACCACCCTTTTATTGTGTGATATTATGTGGTTAGAGAACCAACATTCCCCTCCTCCCTCTTGGTGGCTTAGCAAAGCCACATGGTGTTTGTAATGTGAAATTTTTGATAAAATGTGGGTATTGATTTATTATTTTGTTTCATTTTAATGATGATCTTCTTTTTGTAAGACCATCCTCCATGTGACTATTAACATTTTGGTACTCTTTGGCATGTTCTCTTTTATGGGTTGAATCAATTAGTTTCATTGTGCAATTTCATGGATGTGTGGTGTGGTTACTATATTGGAGTCATATGGATTCATTATTCTCTACTTGAACTTGTGTAGAAAACATGGTTATTTTGTTAAAGTAAACCTCGCATAGCCCTTTCCAGGGATCGACTTTTTAGGAGATTAATAGTTCTTGCATTTATTATATGCCTCGAATCATGATGATGCTAATGAATGCTATGAGCAATACTAGGGGATATGGATTATTTAAACTTGAGAAGATGACTGATGTAAGCTATTTAATTATTAGTATGGGATATGAAATTGTGATTGCTTAACCAAGATTATGATGATGGGTGATTCTTTTGTAAATGAACCGTTTTCAAGAAATGAGATGTAATAGAATTATTTAAGTAAAAATGTGAAAAATAATGTGGTATTAAACCCTAGTTTAAAACAAAGGTACTAATGAGTTGAATGTTTGATGAAGATGTTATTTATGTTAGGTTTTGGAGATTTTTAGAGCTTTATGATAATGGGAGGAATTTATCATCGAGAATGTGTGGATACAAGTCAAGGTAACATTAGTCGAACAAGTTAATTAACTTCAAGTAAGTACATGTGGTAAGTTATGTGTTTAATATCTATTATTTCTTGATAAAGAGAAAATTTGCTAAAGGTAAAATTAAGGAGGGTTAAACCAATGGCCATGTTTTCTTTTTTTATTTGATGAGATTAAATTGATTATGTGAAATTATTGTTACCAATTAAGTTAGGAAGTGATCTTAGTGAGAGTAATAAAAGTTATGTAAATTATGAGAATGGTTAATTGTATGCATATTTGGATAATAGTTACTAATGTTGGGGTTGTTGTATAGGTAATTCAGAGCCGATGGGGGAGAAGGGAGAGACACCAAAACCCTATTAAAACAACTTCATTTGTTGAAGTTGTTCATTTTTTTTTAATGTTAATGTGACATCTTTATATTTTAAGTTGTCTTCTAATATTGGGGTTATTGTTAATTTTGTTATTTGATTTCCCTTGGGAAATAGTGTGTTAGAGGCAAAAGCCAGTTTATGTTTTATTCAATGAAAGGGCATATTTTCAAGTGGGTTTAAAAGTGTTTTTAAATGATAAATTTTACTTATACTGATGTTTTTGGAAGCCCTAAGTGTACACCTAAGGGTTAGACACCTTTTTGACCCCATAAATTATATAAAACATGAGTTTTGGACCTTTTTAAATTCACTTTTGTTAATAACGAAAATGGAGTTAGGGTTTTGGGGTTGCCTTATATTTCTTTGTTTTGATTGTTGAGAGAAGGAAGAGGAAGGGGGCTGAAAAAAAAGACTTGGAGGAAGAAGAGGAGGATTCAATGAAGAAGAGTAACCCAGTTTGAAAGCTAAGTCGTTTTAACATTTCTTTTTCACTTCTTGCCTTGAAAAATGATTTGAGTTGGAATTTAAATGTTGTTGGTTATTCTTCTGAAAATGGTGTGAGATTTTAAAGGGGGTATGAATGGTTTTTTTGGGATTGTAAAGTTGTGAATGAGTCAATGTGTTGAGCCTTGGGGTGTGCAAATATTTTTTTTGAAGGCCTTATGCAGCTTGTTTTGCTTGTTTCTTGATAGTTGGGTTTAGATGTTGTTTTTGAATCATGGTTTCGGTGCTCTCTCCTTGCTCAGGGGATGGATAGAGTCTAGTAATGGCTTGAGGATTTCATTAAGATTGGGTGATGAGCTTCCCTCTTCCATTGGTGAGTCCTTGAAATTGTTTTCAGATGTTCCCATAAATATGGCAAATGAGTTGGGTAGCTTGAAGTGCTTGTTGATGATTATACAATGTAAATGTAGTAGGGTTTAAGTCAATGATTCTCTTTGCTGAAGATGAAAGAATTCTATAGTAAATGTAAATGTTAACACCCATAAATAAAATGTGTTGGCATTCTATAAAATTGTCATGAAGTTTTGTTGCAGAATTAAAATAGAGGAAAAGAAAAAAAAGGTTACTCATGTAAGAGTGAAACTTTCTCCCACTTAATATAGTATGTTGTTTTCAGTCATGTAACACTTTTCCCCTACTAAAATAATTAATGTATATCCATGTAGTTGTTGCATTGGTTAGCATATAGATCATATTTTTTGATAAAAAAAAAGACGAGAAGTCGTTAAACATTTTATTAATATAAAGGAAAATTACATGTAGACGATCTGCCATGTAGAAGATTACATTAAAAAAATTCTGCCACTTAGGATAACAGAGTGGAGAAGAGCATTAAAAAATTCCTGCCCTTAAGGGAAAGGGGGTAGAAAGGAGTAAAGATAGTCGATTACCCGAATACAATATTTAGTGCATACTATCAACCCGAAGCTGATGAACCACACAACATATTTCTCGAATACACCATATAGTGCACAATATCAACACGAACTAGGAGGGAAGATGAAGAACCAAAAGAAAGTATAAACCATGAACTTGCTGGAGGACGACACCAGAAAGTTTTTGCAATTCCAGATGATAACAAAATTTGCCAAAATTTACCAAAACTATGAATAGAAATGAGAAATTTCCTCGCAACACAAGAGATCGAGATAAGATTAGCATAGAAACAAGATGAACTAGCAAAATTAAACCATGAATCATGATGAAGATACCTCAAAAAGTTTATAACCCGCTGTCAGCCGACGACTCCAAATCAGCCAGCGGGGGGAAGTAGGGGGTGGAATGGGGATCCACCAAGGCGTGTCTAATGAGGAAATTCACAGCCTCATATAAATCATAAACCATATTTGAAATGGTATTGCCCAGCCGTGGTCTCAGCCTATGCAAGCGCCGGGAGAATGCATGCGGGTAGTCATCCAAGAGGCCGTGAGCCATGACACTGAGGAGAGCTGAGAGGGAAGGGTCCGACAAGAGGTGTTGCTTGCAAAGAACCCCACCAAGCAGATTGTTGCCATTAAGAAACTCATACCCTTCAAGTGCAGGTTGGAGAACCAAAAGAGGATAAACATACAGAAGGAGATAGTTTCCTACAAGAAACTTAACCATTTCCACGCACCAAAGCACATCCATTAAATTGGATACAAATCTTGAAGCTACCTCATTTGGAAGAGCCATCGGGTGGAAGTCTAGCCAGTTGTTCCCAAGAACTGTTTCGATATCCTCCTTTGCTTGTTTGCACTCCAGAATACAAGACCTTCACAATTTCTCAGTATTAAATGGTGTAGAATCCCTCAGCTCATGAAATCTCGCAGGAATATATACCCTGAAAGAAGCCTCCATGACAAGCAGGAAGAAACACATGAAGCATTGTATGAAACATGAAATGCAAGGTTAGATAAAATAATACCCATAAAGCGTGTGAGAAACATTTATCCAGAGGTATTAAATGAAATTTCCAATTCATTGATCCAAGGGGAGGTGCGAACGAAGTGAGACAGTACTGAAAGTGTCCGAAGCTGTCCTTCGGAACTAATGCCATGCCAAGTGTCATATTAACAAATATAGTAAGGTTAGTGCAATTTTAATCTTATTTAGCAGTCACTGCCATCCAATTGAGACACTTCACAACATTCTCTAGGAACAAAATAGTTCAAACAAATCTCCAGATGTCGACAAGTGAAGAATAGGGGAGAGGACCTGGTAGTTGTGCACTCTAACTTTGCGCTTCTCAAAATCTTACGTGGAAATTTCAAATCACTCCCAATTTTTTACAACAGCTTACTTGGCAAGTCCCCTGCTTATAACTAAGGTTTCAGTTCCACATCATCAAATATGATGCCACATCAGCATGCTTTTTGTCAAGGTGTCCAAAAAGGCCCAAAAAAAAAGTGAGACCAATACTTGTGCATTCACAGCATGTTTTATTGAGCGCTGATGTGGAATCACATGATTGGTTGTTTTTAGATCAAAAGAATACATTTTGTTTAATTATGGGTAGACATCATCAACACTAACAACTTTAAAGTCACAACTATTGATCCAATATTGATAAAAATATTGAACATTATATAAACAACTACTATCACAACTATTGAAACATATTCAAATACTGGATATTGAAATAATTTTCTAACCCAGCTTCATCTAAAAAGGGCATTAATCGAAAACAACTGTCGCAAGGAGTACCCTTTCTTTAATGCTAGATAGTGTAAGGAAATTAGTGTCCATTTAAGATAAGCCACCAAAGGAGGCCATGAAGAGCAATTGAGGTTGATCTGTACATTTAGTGGCAATGGCAAGATTCGCCTGCTAGATTTAGCCATCACATGATGTCAACCTTATTAAATTCATTCATGCGGCGTATAAACCCGTCGTCATCCATCTCTCCATTAACCGTCGGTGAGGAATAAATCCTCACTAGAAATTAATGAAGAGAGAGCCCCACATTAATGAAAAGGTCAAACCATGAAGAATCTGCATTGTTGATTCACCGAAGTAGTTTGAAATTCCCAACGGGTGAGGTGGTCACCTGTATTAATTTGAATTTGTTTTATAATGTAAAAAATTCAAACCATGAAGAATCTGCATTGTTGATTCACCCAAGTAGTTTGAAATTCCCAACGGGTGAGGTGGTGACCTGTATGCATTTTTGAATTTGTTTTATAATTTAAAAAATTAAAACATAATAACCTTTGCAAAACAACCTTCTCAGCAAATGAAGCAATACCTGCAATAGGCCAACCAAATTCTTTCTTGAAGGAGTTGACCTGTCAATTTGATCGGGCAAAAAACATGAGTCACATATCAAAATCATGCAAATAGTAAAGAGCATTCTGGCTTCAAAAATACTTTGTATGAAATTTGCTCATCAATTGCTTTATTTGCTAAGAAATCTTCTTGTCTATTTGTCTCTCTGAAATAATGTTGAATTTTAAATTAATAAAATTTTGTTAGCAGAATCTATATGTGGTTTAGAAGGTAATTCAGATGTCAAGAAGAGGAAGAACTATTTGAAATTGTAGAAATCACCACCATTGATTCCCTCAATGAGAATTTGGGGTAGAGAAAAACTTATTGTTAATTCCAAGTCCATTTTGAGAGCATTAAATTCTTCCATGTTATTGTTTCCCCAGGAAGAACAAAACACACCACACCAATGGAATTCCCATGCTAATCTTTAAGGGCTGCCGCAACACCATACTTACCAAGGTTGCCCCTAGAGGCACCATCAAAATTTACTTTGATGAAGTCTTTAGGGGGTGGGAGATATTTAACCAATCTCTTGTTCTCAATGGAATTCTTGTTTTGAATTGATCCAGGGTTGGGTAATTTTATAAGATTCCAATTCTTAAGGATAAAGGCATCCCTTGAAGAAAACACCTTTGATTTATTCTCATTTTTGTGAATACTTGACATCACTACTTCAAAAATGGAGATTTCAATCTTTTGAATGATTTGATTTATTTCCAATTTTGTTTTCTTGAATATTCAATTGTTTCTTTCCAACCAGAGGTTCCAAATGACAATGGAGGGAAAGATTTCCCAAATGCATGCAAATTTTGAATAGGAGTGTAGTTTGGACTAGCTTAGAAAGTGGCTTAGAATTGAGTTATGAAGGGGGGTAGACCAACCCAATTTCAACATGAGCCAATACCAACATAAGTGTGCAAGGTCACAACCAATAAGAATATGATCAGTGGATTCAAAAGCCTTCCCACACATAACACAAGGAAACATGGGAACTATCCCCAATCTATCTAAGCGTATGCTAGATAAAATTCTATTATTGAGATCCAACCATGGGAAAGCACCAGCTTTGGGGAGGACATCAGGACCCCAATAGAGGATGTAAGGCCAGGTGGTAGATCTTGAGGGCGAAGACAATGTATCCCTCTTTGACTGTGTATTGTCTAGATTTCGATTTTTTCCAAATAATCTCATCCAGTTTATCAAAAATAAATACTTGTCTTTTTATCAATTTTGATTTCAAATATTCTTTTAGGTCTATGAAGGTAGAAAGAAAATTAAAATCCTTCCATTTAGCTTGGTGAAGAGGGTCCCCCAGATCAAGTATGAGGTAATCTTTCACCTTATCACCCCCAAAGAGATTTTAATTCTATCTCAAATTGACCCCAATTTCTCAAACACCTGAGGGGTTGGTGACCATTCCAGGCATCATCCTAGAATAGAGCCTTTTGTCCATTGTTTATGAGCCAGGAGAGGCCAAGAAGAAGAATCGATCTGCAAGAGGTAATGAAGTCCAAATTTTTGACCCAGAAGGGAGATCCCTCTAAGTAAAAATTTGTTCCCTTTCAAGGGAATCCAAGTATTTATATCTCATTACCCTACACCATTTTGTATTAGGTATAGAATATAATTTTAGACCAGTTTAGCACCTAGTGCTTTGTTTTGCAAGAATAGGTTCCTAAGACTTGCCCCCCCATCTCTAGTGGGTGGCTGCAATTGCTCCACTAGGGGAGTTAGAACCCCCTCCTCCCAAATATTGTAAACAAATAAAACCACAACTACATATCAATGGCACCCAAGAAAAAAAGTGTAGACCGTTGCAACAATCATATATGTTGTTCCTAGTTAATACAAGGCACCCAAAACATAAATACATGTGTTTGTTAACAAGGTTTTAAATATATTGGATAAAAATACCAAAAAAATGAATGGATCTATGGAGGAACAAATAAGATAGTATGGAGATGATGGAGAAAAGACAAACAAATAGATAATGAACTCTTTCATCTTCAGACCCTACATAAACAAATGGGAAGCCAAACGAATCAAACTCCATTAGAATCTCTCTTCCAAACTTGCAAAACAAATAGAAAGGAAAATCTCAAAATTCCATGATAGCCTTCTCATGTTCTTCCCTCAAATCTACAAAACCCAAATGAGTAAAAATGAAAAGAAAATAGATTAAACCAATATTCTTATGATTTAGGGTTAGCACGTGGAAGCCCTAAAATCCAAGGGCTAAGATTAAACCAATCTAAAGGTCAATTTTGAATGCACATTCAATAACTTTAAACTTGTCATTACCTTATTTAAACATGCTTATTTATTAATCAAATATGTGGTGGGCTACATGAGACTAAGTCTCTTATAATTTAAAGTCATTTTAGAAATTTTTTACATTAAAACTTGTATTTCCCCTTGCAAACTTAAATTTTAACACCACTCTAAGTCAATTTGAATCTTCAATCATTAAGAAAAAGGGGAAAACTATAATTTGAGATTGATTTTAACTCCATTTTCTAGTGGACTTTAAGTAAAAATATTATTTAAAATAAGGTAAAATAAGGGGTGATATGACTTTTCAAATGTTTTATAAACATTGTTTAAACAATATTATCATCATCGATTAAGTCTTAATTATTAATATTAAAATCAATGATACTAGTTTTATCCATATAAATATTTGGGTGATGAATGATGTTATTAATATCTAGATGGGAATTGAAAAAAATGTTGTCATTACTCACTTATCATAAGTTAGAATCGATTGGGTAGGGGTTGATTGGTGAATAAACAAATGAGTTTAGAGAAAAAAAAATCAATTTATGGAAATTGACAATATAATAGTAATTTTACTAGGTGATGGGTAAGTAATAATCAAATAACAACAATATTACTAATTCATGATTTATGAATGAATATTCTTATCAAATTAATGCTTGAATGATGATGACATTAAAGTTCAATATTTATTGTCTGTTTAGATAGTAATACTCTTTATTTAGGTTTAGAGAATGAATAGCTAATAGCATATTCTTTATAGCTTAGATGTTTGAACATCTTACTATTCATTATGTAACTATCTCTTGATGTTAAATTATTGTGCAAGCAATGTCAAGGTGAGTTTATGGAGTATGCTTGTTGGGCAGTAATCATTCACAACATGGTATTAGCAGTATAAATGACCATGAAATTTGAAGCCACAAATTAAATATACGTATATATGTATTTCATGTAGTTGTCATACAACACATTAAAATATAAATAGTTCTTTTATTATTAAAAGAAAATCCATCCAAAAGATATGAAACTTCCCATTTTAATTAAATAAGGATATCTAGGATGAATAGTGTATACATTTAAAAATAGTCATTATAAATCAAGCCTGTTAATTAATTAAATATGAATTATTTAATTAATATTCTAAAGTCATCTACATATAAATAAATTTAATTATTTATTTATATCGTTCACCTTTCTAAATTTCTCTAACTTAATTAAATAAATAAGTTTATTTAATTATTACTATCTTCCTCCTAATTAATTAAATGAATGTCATAACTTATTTATATTAATTATCATACTATTCTAAGTTTGAATGTTTATATTCAAATAATGGAATATTCCTCCAAACTTATTCTTCATCCCACATTTAAATTAAATATTATAAATATTTGATTTAACACCTTTTTCTCACCTCACATTTAATTACATTCATTTTTCATCTCTCACACATAATTAAATATTAATTATTTAATTATGGAAATTTCTAAATCATTGTCGCATATAATTAAATAACTTAATTATTTAATTAGAGGATTTATCCCCAACTATCAACTAACTCCTCATAATTGAAGTGCACAAAATGTCAACTTTCCTTCAATTTTGAATGGAGAAGGTTGTGTAGGAGGAAACATTTCCCATTATTCTCTCAACCTTCCACTTTCTCTCAACTTCCAAAATCTTTCACCATTCATCTTGACAGGTTTGATTTCGACCATTGATATTTGCCAACTAGATTCTTGCCTCCAAAAATCTATAAATACAACCCTTTTGTGAGTTGAAAAGGATCCTAGATTTTGTGAATTTAACACGATTACTATAGTTGCATTCCAATCAACATTTTAGCAATATTTTCAAGCATAGCATTTTAGTTTTCAAGTTCATAGCTTAATCATTTAGCAAATAGACATGCATTTTGCATAGGTTCGTTCTCCGAAGTTGTCATTCTACCAAGCTACTGCTTACACCAACTGAGAGCCAATAACTTGCATCGAATCCTTGGAGATAGAGGACAATGAAACACTTTTGAAGGAGTTGTTGTGTTTAGAGTTTGTTTTAGTTTTAAATTAGTTCATTTGATTTAATGTTGCATTGGTGTGTTGCTTTATCTTGTTAGTTAGCTCACATAGATTGTGTAGGAGGAAACATTTCCCATTATTCTCTCAACCTTCCATCTTTCTCTCAACTTCAAAAATCTCTCATCATTCATCTTGACAGGTTTGATTTTGACCGTTGATATTTGCCAACTAGATTCTTGCCTCCAAAAATCTATAAGTACGACCCTTTTGTGAGTTGAAAAGGATCCTAGATTTTGTGAATTTAACATGATTACTATAGTTGCATTCCAATAAGCATTTTAGCAATCTTTTCAAGCATAGCATTTCAAGTTCATAGAATTTTAGTTTCCAAGTTCATAGCTTAATCATTTAATAAATAGACATGCATTTTGCATAAGCTCATTCTCTGAAGTTGTCATTCTACCAAGCTACTGCTTACACCAACTATGAGCTAGTAACTTGCATCGAATCCTTGGAGATAGAGGACAATGAAACACTTTTGAAGGAGTTGTTGTGTTTAGAGTTTGGTTTAATGTTGCATTGGTGTGTTGTTTTATCTTGTTAGTTAGCTCACATATTCACACACATTTTTGGTGCCCACCGTGGGGCCTTGCCTCATTTTTAATCTTTTTATTGTAGATTTTATGGCAGGTGATGAACTGGAGTTACAGTTTAGCGCATACAAGACATGTTTTAGTGCATTCTTGGCAAATTTTAGCGCATACGAGGACTGTTTCGATGCTTCAACGTTATGTTTTAGCGCATTTACTTACTATTTTAGTGCATCCATGACTATTCATTTAGCGCATTTGTTATATGTTTTAGCACATTGGTAAGCTCTTTTAACACATACAGGGAGTTGTAGAAATTAATCATGATTCTGACGCCATCCATGGACAGAGATTTTTATTTTTTGCATAAGTTAAAATGAAGCAATCCTAGGGTAGACATTTAAATATGGAATTAACCAATTCTAGGATAGTCACCAAATGTTATTTTATCTTGGTTAAAATGAATCCCATGCTTTTTGTGAAGCAACATCTTCACTTAGTGTAGAAATTTGTCATTTGGGATTAAAATTTGAACAAAATTGTTTGTTGTGATTGTCACGCAATAGGCTTATGCTCTCCCCTTAACCGGGTGACCAAAACGCCAGACTTACCTTTTCATTTTATGCATTTTATGTTTTATTTCATCCTTTAGAAGGTCTGCTCTTGTGGGAAAAATTACTCACCCAAGAGGAATGACCTAATTGGAAACACCTAAAGCCAAGGTTTCCATCCCACTCTAAACAAAAGCGAGTTGTTGATGAAAGTCCAACTCGACAGTAGTGTGCAAAGATAACCATCACCAAAGACTTTGTTCTAAAGGTTGGGAGGTCTTTTGAGGGAGTATATCATTTTCCGCACTGAACAAAAAACCTTACTACGAACCTTAGTATAGAGGCCAACTGTGTCAGTTTCCGAACATCATAATAATCACAGTGCAAGGGGAGGGAAGAATCTACGCCAAGACAATCACCATATAATTTCCACAAATTGTTTGCTTAGGGGATCAAGAAATCTAACCTTGAGTACGCACCTAGAAAAGACAAAAACATGCGCACCCTCTAGGGGGTGACACGACTATTTGAGTCGACGCAATTTTAAGATGTGGGTTATGGTTACTATATTGACCTTTTTGAAAAATAAGAGTGAGTTTGTTTGAAGTGCCTATTTTGTCCAAATACCTATGAAAATATCAAGAACATACACTCTTTGTTTAGATTTTAGGACTTGCAAACAACTATTTTCTACTATATGTCATGTTTTTCCAGCATTAAATCAGATAAAGATCATCCAAATCATAAAATTGTCAAAACATGTCTATCTCAATGTGTTGATTGGATAGTTTAGCGCATCCCTGGTCTATTTTAGCACATTTGTGCTCTATTTTGGCACATACCTACTCTGTTTCAGTGCATTTATGCTTTGTTTTAGTGCATATGTGCTCTATTTTAGTGAAAACCTGCAACAGTCTAGTGTATAGGTTGGATCTTTTGGCGCATCTACTGAATAGTTTAGCATATCCGCTGAAAATTTTAGCGCATCTGTGTTTCGAGTTTAAAAAGTTTTCTGGCACCAAAAATCTACCATTTAGTCTGGTCTTTTTCTATGCTCAAGGTTTGTAAATCTGCAACTTCTTCTAATAAATCCTTAGAGAAAAATATTAAGAAGCTAAGAAAGTCTCTCAGCTATAGGAAGCTATTGAAAAGGAGATATTTTTTTTATCAAAGTCAAAAATTTTTGCTTGAACACTAAACTTTCATTCATTGATATCACGAATTTGCTAGGGGTTTCACTAATGATTTTGCTTTAGAACCATTATATTCATGAGCTTTCTTTCAAAGAAGAGATCTCTCTCAAAGGTATAATCACAGTCAACCCATTCGTCACTCTTTCATCCCACAACCCACAATTTAGTATTCTAATCATCTCGATCAAGTGTTGTAATAGAGAACTTAGAAACATTAGGCATCTACAAAAATCCTTATTTTTGCAAACTATGATCAAAACATCACAAAGTGCAACATCACCTTTATTTTTGATTTCTAGTTTAATTCCCATAAAAGGATCATCATCCTTCCAACCAAGGAATCACGAGCTAAAAATTAGAAATTTCTTTAGTCATATCAATAGAATTCTCATTCTATTCTGACAAGGATATCCAACAAATTGTACTCTTTCATTTTTTGATCAAAGTTAGTTGAAATTTTGTGTAAGCTTATTCCGGTTGTTACAAGATCTCGAAAGCACAAAGAAGAGGATGAAAGGGAGAACCCACTTTGCAATATGGGTGATAGAGAAGAAAACCCTTTTCACAAGTTTTGCACAGGAAATAATTCAAATAATGATGAAATAACTGAGTAGTTACTTCAAGAAGCTGAACAAGATCCCCAATTTCACACTCTCTTGGATAAGATTTTGGAACGAAACAAAGAAAGACACTTTCTTTTGTTAGGAAACCAACGAGCTAAACTACCTTCTAATTTTGACATGAAAAATATTAGAGAGGATCCTAAAGCCCCCCCCTTAATGATTTTAGTGCTCTTACTCAACAGATAAGAGCATTACAAGGGAAAATTAAAGATATACAAGGGGGTAGAAAAATAAATATGTTTTGGAAGATATTTTCCCATTTTCCTTTGATAGGAGTCTCAACATGATTCCTTTTCCAAAACATTGTGAGATCCCAAAGTTTGGTAGGTACAATGGGAAAATGGATCCCATTGATCATGTGAGGGACTTCCAAAATATGAGCTTGGAGTTTTCTCATGAAGATAGGTCTACCTAATGCGATTGTTTCCACGAAGTCTGGGTGGACAATCCATCGAGTGGCTTTCCAAAATCACTCCCCCCATCAAAAAATTTGAGGAGTTAATCAATAAGTTCATATCTCAATACTCCTACAATATACAACATCAGATAACCATGCTTGATTTATGCAGAGAAAAAAAAGACTTGGGAACCCTTCATCACATTCTTACAAAGATGGAGAAGGTTATTTTCAATATATTCCCATCTTGTTCCTAAAAAGGAGAAGATGGAAATCTTTATCAACAGTCTAAGTCAAGAGATGAGTTATAGGCTAAATCTTCATTGTCCTCAATCTTTTGAAAAATTGATTGAAAATGCCATCACCATTGAAGGAGCCTTGGCCAAGCAAAGAGTTTTAAAGCTTGATAAAGACGGTCCAAATTTGTACAGAAACAACAACAATAACAATGATAAATCATGATTTTGGACTCGAAATAAGAATGTTGTGAATGATGGGGTGGTAGATGCTAACAACCTAAATGTGAAGCCAACCATTCTTAATATATCAGGTGTCCAACACACCAACAATAATGATAGAAATTCTAATAACCAAGGAAATAATAATTCCAATCAGGGAAGTAATACCAACCAAGGTAATGTGACCAACAATCACGGTAATAATCTTGGCAATAATCAAAATTCAAATATGCCCAGATCTTAGTTTTTCTCAAATCAACGGAGTTTTACTCCCTTGGGCCAGTCTCTTGAATCAATCCTCAAAGAACTGTTGAATCAAAACACCATAACATTTCCCCCACAAAGATATTACGAGCCTCGAGCTAAACCACCATTGTGGAATGACTCGTACTATTGCGATTATCATAGATGCAAAGTTCATAGGACAAATAATTGCCAAGGGTTAAAGAATTTGGTTTAGGATTTGATTGATAAGCATACCATAATGGTTGAGGGACATAATTCCAATGAAGATCATCAGGTATTCAAAGATCCTCTCCCCAATTATTAGAAAGGGGAATCTCCGGGTGACAAAGACAAGAATGTGAATCATGTCTATGACACCACCATCAATCATATTTACACTGACAACCAACAAGTCAATGTTATCAAATTGAATGCAAAGAAAGAAGATTGAGAATTCAATGCTACAACAAGGGGACAGGCCAAAATTATTGTGAAAGGAAGTTAATCTAAGTCAACTATCCCCCCTCCAAGTCAGTACAATTTGGTCGATCAACTATGAAAAACATGGACTCAAATTTCTATCTTGGAGCTTCTTAAAATATTGTCATCACAAAAGGACATTCTGGAAAAGGCTCTTGTTGACACAACTGTGTCTCCCGATCTGGATATCAATAGATTTCAAGCCATGGTGGGACACTTGTCTTCACCAACATGTCTATCCTTTTCTAAAAAAGATGATTCCTCCATGACCCATCCCCATAATTCATCACTTTATCTAGAGGTCATGGTTCATAGAACCCAAATCAGACATGTTTTAATAGATGGGGGAGTTGGATTAAACATTTGTACTTTAAAACTGGTCCTTGCTTTGGGATATTCAGAAGAATCTATAGATCCGAGAAGGAAAATTATAATAAAAGCATAGGATGATGAGGAATGAGCTTCCAAGGGCCTCATCATGCTACCAATCAGAGTGGGACCTGTTGTGAAGAATAATTTTTATCAGGTTCTGGACCAAGATCTATCCTATAACATACTCTTGGGTCTCCCATGGATCCATGAAATGCAAGTAGTTTCATCCACTTATCATCAATGTCTAAAGTTTCCATATGACGGACAAGAAGTAACAATAGCAATGAACCATAATAGTAGTCGGATTTGTTCTAACCTTAAAGAAACTTAGGATGCATTCATCTTGCGTAATAGAGAGGCTCTGGTCATTTCTACCTCTAAACACATTGAACAAGCAAAGGACATGATAAAGAGTTTTGGCACCAAGCTGCAATTAAAATATAATGGGGTGGGAGAATATTCAATATGTCTCTCTAAACTACCCATATCTCCAAGATCACATGGTCAACTATCAACATCAATACAACAAGCTACAATAGCTTCAATATCAGGCACACAAGCTTCAGTTCCCATCACCAAGTTTGAAGAAATATTTATCAAGGCAAATACTCAAGAAAATGAAGCAAAAGATAGAGCTATCCTCAATTGGCTCTATAAAGATGAAGATAAATCTGTCCAGCATGTCAAGTTACCTACTGAACAATATGGAAAGGGTTATACAATAATGCAACGAATGGGTTATGAAGGAAATGGACCTATAGGGAAGAGAAAAGAAGGAATTTTTGAACCTATCCAACTAAAAACAATGCATCCAAAAGATAAAACCGGACTTGGATATGGTGAAGATGAAAAAAAAGCAATTCAAAAGAAGTCCAATGAAGAGATAACTAAGACAATTATGAGATTGCAAGAGAATTCTGATATTGACTCTAGTGAATATGAATGGGATACCATTTGTAATGATGAATTATGGAGAGACAATCAGGTGGATGTTATACAAAAATATGCACCCATGCTCACACAAGGGGAAAGCTCGAGACCTCCACTTGAATTCGTCCTACAAAGTGACCATGACTTGAGTGATGATGATTTGATTCAAAGCGAGATGGATAATGAACGAGAGGATACCATCATAGATATTCCCCATAGCGAGAATGATAACCGTATCATAACCTTAACCACCAGTGACCTTACCTAAGCCGACGATCCATTTCCCTTGGTCCATCCCAAACTCATTGATTGGGAACAAATTGAACCAATCAATATCCCAACCTTCCCTGATGATGAAACTACTGTAAATTTTCTTTGTCCATCCAACCCGAAAATAGGCTCCACTGGTGAATCGAAGGATCAAAGTCTCAGTTAGGAGAGTGCCAAGTTTTTCAACTACAATATTAACAACATAAAAGATAGATCTAATGGTGAAAACCTAACAAAGGCAATATTAGATCATGAAAAGAGAAAAATAAAGAGCGTATCTGACAGTGAAAACCTTTCAAAGACACTAAAAGATGGGAAACTTGGCACTCTCCCTAAGCACTATCAGGAAAGATCTTCTATTTTGATAGAGCCAATAGAGGCAATCAATATAGGCACAATGGAACAACCAAAAATTTTGTAACTTTTTGCATCACTGATAGAGGAAGAGATCCCAAGATTCATAGAATTCATAAAGGATAAAAAAATCATTTTTTCATGGTCATACACAGATATGCCTGGATTAGATCCAAATCTTATCATGCACCATTTGTCCATCATGCCAGGGGAAAAACCTATGAAATGAAAACATGGAAAAATGCATCCACATGTTGCATTGCTAGTCAAAGAGGAATTAAAGAAGTTGTTAGATGTAGGATTCATTTGGTCTATCGACTATGCAAAATGGATCTCCAACATCGTACATGTGTCAAATTCGGATGGAATAATCAGAATTTGCATAGATTTCAAGGATTTAAATAAAGCATGTCCAAAAGATGATTTCCCTTTGTCAAACATAGACACGATTGTGGAATTGACAACTAGGCATGCTATGCATTTGTTGATGGATGGATTTTCTAGATAAAACCATATTAATATTGCACCTTAAGATCAAGATAAAACCATATTCACATGTCCCTGGGGTACATGTTGGAATGTAATGTCGTTCGAACTAAAAATGCAAGAGAAACATATTTGTGAGCAATGACTACAATTTTTCATGACATGATGCATACATTTATGGAGGATTATGTAGATGATCTTTTAGAAAAATCAAACACAAGAGAAGGACATCTAGATATTCTATCTAATATTTTTGTCAGAATGGAAAAATTAAGGTCAAACTTAATCCCAAGAAATGTGTCTTCGAGGTAAAATCTAGAAAGCTACCGAGCTATATCATATCAGAAAAAGGAATAGAAGTGGATCCAATGAAGGTTCAAGAAATCCTAGAAATTCCACCACCAAGAAACATTATTTAATTGTGCTCATTACAAGGATGCCTACAGTCTATCAGGAGATTCATCACACAACTAGCAGACAAGAGTTTTCCATTAACACATCTTTTGCATAAAAAATTTCCATTTAAATGGGAAGACAAGTGCGAAGCAACATTCGATCAGATCAAGAATTATCTAATGAGTCCACCGGTATTGATTCTACCAGTACAAGGTGAACCAATCATACTGTATATTTCTACCACAAAAGTATCCCTAGGGGAATTACTAGCACAAGAGGACAGAACGAGAAAAGAGCGAGCAATATATTACATCAGCAGAACTTTGACAAGCCATGAGTTAATTACACTTTCATTGAAAAATCTTGTTTGGAAGTAGTGTTTTCTTCTCAAAATTTGTGACACTATATGCTAGCTCATATAGTCAAACTTGTGGCTAAAATTGATCCTTTAAAGTATCTTCTGAGGAAGGCAACATTAACTGGCAGGTTATCTAAATGGGTAATGATGCTAAGCAAATTTGACATTCATTATGCGGATCAAAAATCAATGAAAGGGAAGGTCATTGTAGATCAATTGGAAGAAGCACCACTACAAGAAAAACATCCCATGCATATTGAATTCACTAATGCAGATGTGTTCACAACAACTGCTGGGCAATCATGGAAACTTGATTTTGACGGGTCTTACACACAACATGGCTCGGGGGTAGGAATCCTTTTTTTTACACCTTAGGGACATACCATTCCAAAGTCTTATTGGTTGATGTTTCCTTGTACAAATAAAATAGCTGAGTATGACTCATTGCTAATTGGAATGAGAATTGCATTAGACTGGAGAATCACAAAATTGCAAGTTTTTGGTGATTCACAACTTGTCATAAATCAAATAAATGATGACTATCAAACTAAAGATGACAAGTTAATGCCTTACAAAAACATGGTGGATGATTTCAAGAAGTACTTTGTTGAGATTAAGTTCATGCAAATTACATGGATCAACAACAAAGCTGCAAATGCCATGGCTACAATTGCATCACTACTGCAATTATCAAAGAACCAAGCTCGATATGAATTCCTGGTGGAACAACTATTTTTCCTTGCCTACGACAATCCAAAAACCCAAATTATTTTTCACTTGACTAGTTCTGACTCACCCTTATATGGAAAAATCTATTCCTATCTGAAAGACACTATCTTACCCCCAGATTTGTTTAGAAATCAAAAAAGAAATTTTATACCCAAATCATCTTGCTATACCCTAATTGCTTATACCTTATACCAATGTGGTCTTGATGGTACCCTCCTTAGATGTCTCAAACACAATGAATCAAAAAAGGCCTTACAGGAAGTTCATGGTGGTATTTGTGGGACTCATTCAAGTGGACTAAACTTGGATAAGAAGCTTGTTAGAATGGGTTACTATTGACCAACCATGGAAAAGGAATCATTCATCTTTCTGAAGAAATTTTTGAAATGTAAGATTCATGGAAATCTTATCCACACTCCTGCTTAGGAGCTACAACCCTTCACTACAAAATGGCCTTTCGCTTAGTGGGGACTAGATCTAGTTGGCAAGATACACCCATCATCATCAAATGGACATAAGTTCATTATCACAGCCACTGAGTACTTTACTAAGTGGATTGAAGTTGTTCCCTTAACAACTGTTATCGACAAACAAATTTCATCCTTCATTCTAAACTATATCATATGTGGGTATTGCATTCCTAGCTCCATTATCATAGATAATGGAAGACCTTTTAAAAATCAAGATGTTGATGAACTCTGTGAAAGATTTCACATCCAACATAGGTTCTCTATGCCTTATTATCCATAGCAAAATGGCCAAGAAGAAGCTTCAAACAAGACAATTCTAAAGATCCTAAAGAAAACAGTGAATGGTGTCAATCGTGATTGGCATGTCCAATTAAATCTAGCTTTATGTGCCTACAGAACCAACATTCACACACCCATAGGTGCTACCCCATATGCCTTGGTTTATGGTGCATAAACAATTTTTCCACTAGAATTTGAGATTCCTTCACTTCGAGTCTCACTAAAGGGACTTATAACCGATGAGGATTACAGTATCAAGATTGCAGGAACTAGAGCTACTTGATGAGCAACGAAAAAGTGCAGTCAATCACTTGAAGGGTTATCAAAAATTTATGTCCTACAACTACAATCACAGAGTCAAACCACAAACATTTCAAGTGGGTGACTTGGTCCTCAAAGAAAACCCTTGCAATCAGCAAGATCAGGAAAAAAGGCAAGTTCGAGCACAATTGGCTAGGTTCGTTCATCACTATTACAACATATAGATTGAGGGCATATTAGTTATCAATGCCAGAAGGGGACCTGCTTGAAGATCCAACCAACAACATTCATCTGAAAAAGATCTATGTTTGAAAAACACAAAAACAACAAAAAAAGTCATGAAAAAATCCATAAAAATAGAAAATGCCCTAAAAAAAATTGTCATCAGGGTGAAAACCTAGCAAACATGCATCCTTTTGACACAAAAAAATTAAAAAGATCAAAAATACAAAAAAAAAGATCAATTTTGTTTAAAAACATCAAAAATAAAAAATACAAAAAATTTGAAAAAAAAAATCATTGCCTTAATGAAAACCTAGCAAATAGGCATTGTGCTATTTGTGATTTAGTCATCTTTCCCATCTATTAGGATATGTTATGCATTGTTCATATACATTTTTCATCTACATAAAATCCATTCCTGGCCATTATATCTACATCATGCGCCCAACATTTCCTTGAAACAACAAGGATTTCATCATGGCTTGATGATCATTGTTATTCTTAGTAGTAGGTTGTGTCTTATTGGGAGTTGGAATAAAAGCTTGCTGGGGGCAATCAACTTTTGAATCCTTTGGCAGAAAAATGACATGTGTCAAATATCAGAATATCAGAACAACAATCACATATCCAATCAAACCTGGTCAAAATAGTTGAGACAAGAAACTGAAACAAACTGGATGATCTTAATCTGAATAAAATGAATGAAAGACTTGAAGCATAAGTTGAATTATTGTTTTGGGATGATGACATCATATCTCTGGAGTGGTTCAATGATGTACTAAACTAGAATCATAAGGAAGGAATATGATTTTTCTTTGATTGTTGTTTGTAAGCTAATCACTAGTACTGTGCAAATTTGTCACAAGACATAGTGACATTTCGGGATTTGCATAGGAAAATGGTTAACTTATGTTTTTTTGCACAAGTAATACTCAGGTCATCTTGGTTTAATTATACCTTGATTCTTGTATTAACTTTTTATATCAAACATCATGAAAGTTGTACTTAGGTCATCATTGGTGCAAATAACCCCTTTGATGCTTGTACTAACTTTCAACATATCAAAAGGCTCAATGATGAAAATCAAGCGCAAAATTGGTTTACGGAATGACAACAATGAAATGGTTCATCTAACATTTTAGGACTGTATGATTAATTTAGATTGAATTCATTTATTTTTTGTGGTTGTATGATAGATTTTTGGAGGTTGGAAAATATACATATCTCTTTAAGACGAAGATTGAGTACTCTTGGACATTTATTGCATCTCATTTTCATTTGTTACTTTCATATCATTTTCAATTCATCTTACATTGTCATATTAATTGCATCTCATTTTCATTTGTTACTTTCATATCATTGGTGCAAATAACCCCTTTGATGCTTGTACTAACTTTCAACATATCAAAAGGCTCAATGATGAAAATCAAGCGCAAAATTGGTTTACGGAATGACAACAATGAAATGGTTCATCTAACATTTTAGGACTGTATGATTAATTTAGATTGAATTCATTTATTTTTTGTGGTTGTATGATAGATTTTTGGAGGTTGGAAAATATACATATCTCTTTAAGACGAAGATTGAGTACTCTTGGACATTTATTGCATCTCATTTTCATTTGTTACTTTCATATCATTTTCAATTCATCTTACATTGTCATATTAATTGCATCTCATTTTCATCTTCATATCATCTTTCATTTTCATTATCAATTTCATATCATTTTTCATGGCATTAATCATTCATCTCATTTGTGTCTTACATATTACTCTCATAATCATATTAACATATCATTTTCATATCAAATTTTTACATCATTTTTATCATTATCATTCACATGGCATTCTTATTTATCATTTATTTTGCATTTAATACGTCCATATCATTACATCAATTGCATAATCATACATCAAAATTTAAAGACACATTTGTTGCATTCATTACATAGATTTTCCATACATCCTATCAAATTCATAAAATCATTCACATTGCATCGTTCATCATATCAAATCATAAACATAAAAATCATCATTATTCATTATTTAAATCATAAACATCATCATCATCATCATTATTCATATCATGTGCATCCATCATCATATCATCATGTAAAAATCATCCATGAACATGCATAATCATAAAGCAACATGGCATATAGGAGTAAAAATGTATACATAAACATCCATCATAGCATAATCAAAGACACATGCATATCAAAAATCGTTGTTGCATATCATAAAATCATCAAATATAAATGTCCATGGGTACAATGATATCAAAAGTCTGAAAGAGATACATAAGATACAATAAAAAGTATACATAATCATCACTATGGGGAATTGGTGTGAGGATCATGGCTATTGTTGCCTCCGAAGGTGGTTGGTCTCGCTGGATCTCTACTACCTATGGCCCCTATGTCTCGTCTGCCTAGAATATGCACACTCCTAGTAGCACTCCTGGAATGTGTACGGGTGTGAGTACGGGATCGGGTACCTGACTGGGTGTATGCTATCCTCTGCTTAGGTGGTACCACCTCAACTATCTCATGTGATAATACTCTACTTTGTGAGCAGTCTCTAACCCCTTTTCCACAACCTCTCCAATAGAGGTACCCTCAATGGATCTCAATAATCTCTCATCTAACCCCTTTTCCTGTACACTTCTCTATCTAAAGTTGTCTTCCTATGTTGTAAGATGAGCTATCTATGGGTTAGGAGGTGGTGGCTAGGCCATCTGAGCCTGTAATTGCATGATAGTGGCATGTTCCTGTGCTACCTAGCTCTGGAGAGCCTGTTCCTATAGAGCATCAATTTGACCCTATGAGGGAGCCCTGATGGTAATCCATGGTCTTGAAGTTGTCGACTGCTCCACCACTCTCATTGTACGAGGCCTTGTCCTGAACGGTACATCAAAACATACTCTCCCTCCACCACTCCCGTCATCCCCACCATCATCATCATCATTTGAGCTATCATCCTCCTCCTCATCAATATCCATGGCTACCCTACCTATATCCTCCTCTCCTCCTATGGGCTGCTTTGCCTGACCACCACCCTGTCCTCCTCCCTGTGGCCCAATCTATGCCCTCGCCTCTACCTGTCCTTGTGGCTGCCTGTGTACTCTTTGTTCTATGGGACCATCAAACAATGGTGTCGGATCATCAGGATTGGTCAATCTAAAAAAATGATCAGTTTAGAAATAGGCGGCATACTCCTCAATCATGCCTGCATCTGTGACCTCTAGGTGATACTCCCAAAACTCTAGCTGTAAATCAACATACTCTGCTTTGGTCACCTTAAAAGTGATGAAGGGACCCCACTCAACCACATCCTCTTGTCATCTGGCATAGTGTGTTGCACCCGCCCATATTGTCTCAATACCCACATAACCAAAAACCGCTCAATGATGAAGGGAGTGTGGCCAATCATGTATCTAGATATCCTGAAGTATGATAGCTCAATATCATCTTCATCCCATGCCTCAAAATCCACATAGGGTCTCCAGATAACTATATCCATGTCATCTAGAACACATCACCAGTAATTTAGCTTGCCCATCTTAGGTTGGACAAGGGGACCTA
Organism: Sequoiadendron giganteum; assembly: GCA_007115665.2. NCBI lineage: Eukaryota > Viridiplantae > Streptophyta > Pinopsida > Cupressales > Cupressaceae > Sequoiadendron > Sequoiadendron giganteum. The sequence continues at coordinate 202,228,926 of CM021101.1, forward strand.
TGTAAGCATATACATATGGCCGACCAAGTGGATGGTCTCTTCTTGCGAAAGGGTGAGTAATGGCGATATGCTCCCATGCCCATATCTGCAACAGTGTCACCCCAAAATAAATGTTCTTCCCATTAGTGTATACCACTTGATGGAGATTATTATATAAATGGGCTAAATTACAGGAGCCCCATGCATACTGGTTTGATGAAGGACCATGTCCTCCAATATCCAACCCCAACCAATAGATAGTCCCTTCGACCTGTGGTCAAGACAGAGGAAACCACCAATGAAACTTTCCAAAACTGAGGGAAGAGGGGCATAACCCTCTACCATCTCCCTCCATGGGATCTCATACCTGCTAATGTGTGGGTCCTGAAACACTCATCTAAGGGCGTTTGTACTTCCAATCTCCTTATGGTCATAAACCACAAGGTCACCAACCATAGGAATACCCAAAATCCTATACACGTCCTTTGGTGTCACAATGATCTCTCTAGTTAGCAAGTGAAATGTGTTATGCTCACTATGCCATCTCTTAGCTAATGTGGTCAATAGTGCCCTATTGACCCTATACTAAGGGATCCTTAGAAGTGATCCCAAACCACATCTAACAATGGCTCCTATCTCTGGCTGAGATAATCTGGGAATCATCTCCCAAGTACGAGGAAACCTCTCTCTAATCTGGAGGATTTTAAAATCCTCCTATAACATCAAAGAATTATGCAATCAGATCATCATCAAATCAAGAAATCAAATAATCATGTCAATCAAGCAAGAAAATCATATCAGAAGCATATCAACATCTCTACTATTTTTTTTTCATCCAACATGAAAGCAAATTTATCAAAATCATGTAAATCAAATCAATATCAACAACATATTAGGATATCATTACTATTTTTTCTTCAAGCAGGAAGGAAAATTTATCAAACTCTACTATTTGTTTTTCATCATACATGGAGACAAATTTATCAAAATCAACATCATTTTACTATTTGTTTTCAAAGAACGAGAACAAATTTATCAGATCATCATCAAAATCAAGTCAATCTATCCTTGATGTTACTCAAATTGATTAAATTAGTTTTCTAATATAGCAACAAGCATCAAGCAATCTTCAAATCAATCTCAAACTCTCAAATTTAGCTAAAATTCGTGGATGGGCTAAAACAAAATTTCAATGCGCTAATCCAACCAATGCGCTACTTTATCCATAGATGTGCTAAAATAGAGGTCCAAAGTGCTAAATCACTTATGCGCTATTCTATCAGGTGTATGTGCTAGAATATCACACCAATGCGCTATTCTAGCTTATGCGCTAAATCCCTCATCCTATGCACTGTTTGAGCATCACATGCGCATGGTTTTTACCTATGCACTAATCTATCTATCCTATGCGCTGAAGGAGCCTATGCACTAGTCTGTTTAACCTATGTGCTAATTCACCTAATCTATGTGCTAAAAACGAGCTCGCATGCACTAATTCATGATTTTATGCGCTAAAACACAATTTTGAAAATCTAAAAATTCACAAAATTTGTGAAAAAATCAACAAAAATTCAAAGTAAAGGGTTGTACAATCTTACTGGAGGTCTGTATGCTGTTGGTCATTGATGTCGGTGGGCCCGCTCAAATCTGTGGTGCTCGTAGTGGATCGACATCTCAAAATCTTCTCTCATAGAGCTCAAAAATCATGAAAGACAAATGTTCAAATGACAATGACTTTTACCCTTTTCCACCTTTTAAGGGGGTAAATAAGGGGGGGTTATTTTTATTTTTTACCATGCAAAGTGCTATTTCGGGAGATAAATCGACGAATCTCTTTCTACTGACTCAAAATCTTTGAATAATCATCAACATCATCAAATCAATACGATTTATCTCCCAAGGGGGCATATAGCATCATCAATAAAATTTTCAAAGTCAAGGGAAAATTTTCATTATTTGAATTTTCTTTGAAGCAATGCATAAAACACATCACTTCAAAGAGGGGCAAAATGTATACATCTAAAAATGGTCATTATAAATCAAGTTTGCTAATTAATTAAATATGAATTATTTAATTAATATTCTAAAGCCATCTACATATACATAAATTTAATTATTTATTTATATCGGTCACCTTTCTAAATTCTTCTAACATAATTAAATAAATAAGTTTATTTAATTATTACTATCTTCCTCTTAATTAATTAAATGAATGTCATAATTTATTTATATTAATTGTCATACTATTCTAAGTTTGAATGTATAAATTCAAATAATGGAATATTCCTCCAAACTTATTCTTCATCCCACATTTAAATTATATATTATAAATATTTGATTTAACACATTTTTCTCACCTCACATTTAATTAAATATTTTAAATATTTAATTACATTCCTTTTTCATCTCTCACACATAATTAAATATTAATTATTTAATTATGGAAACTTCTAAATTCCTTGTCACATATAATTAAATAACTTAATTATTTAATTATAGGATTTATCCCCAACTATCAACTAACTCCTCATAATTGAAGTGCACAAATGACAACTTTCCTTCAATTTTGAATGGAGAAGGTTGTGTAGGAGGAAACATTTCCCATTATTCTCTCAACCTTCAATCTTTCTCTCAACTTCCAAAATATTTCACCATTCATCTTGATAGGTTTGATTTCGACCATTGATATTTGTCAACTAGATTCTTGCCTCCAAAAATCTATAAATATAACCCTTTTGTGAGTTGAAAAGGATCCTAGATTTTGTGAATTTAGCACGATTACTATAGTTGCATTCCAATCAACATTCTAGCAATCTTTTCAAGCATAGCATTTCAAGTTCATAGCATTTTAGTTTTCAAGTTCATAGCTTAATCATTTAGCAAATAGACATACATTTTGCATAAGCTCATTCTCCAAAGTTGTCATTCTACCAAGCTGCTACTTACACCAACTGAGATCCAATAACTTGCATTGAATCCTTGGAGATAGAGGACAATGAAACACTTTTGAAGGAGTTGTTGTGTTTAGAGTTTGTTTTACTTTTAAATTAGTTCATTTGATTTAATGTTGTATTGGTGTGTTGGTTTATCTTGTTAGTTAGCTCACATATTCACACACACAAATAGAGACTTGAGATTTAACATCTCAACAGGCGATTCCTTGAGAGAAAAGAGCGGAAACAAAATTAACAAATAACTAATCTACAAGTAAACTACCTACTCATGCATTTATGTATATGGAAGAAAAGATAAGCTTGACCTTGTTAAGGTAAAAAGGAATACCTAAACCAATAGGATAAGACAAATATCACGGTGATTAAAGATGCCTTGCTAAGTAATCAGGTATTAGTAGCAACAACAATTGTGAGTCCTGATTGTGGTGAGTCATAGTTGGTGTTGATCATAATATTATATTTTATAATGTACTAAGTTAAACTCTCAAAGAATGGAAAATCTTAGTCGCATGGTTGTTACATACATCCAAACATTGTAGATGAATGATCATACTTATGAGATTTTCAAGAAAAGAGTACAAGTTATTATTACACTCTAACTCTATGGTAAATAATTAACTTAATTAATGTATTTAAAAAAAATTGATGAATGTGTTGCATGTTTACATGTAAAATTATGGGCATGACACTTTTCTTATGTTTTCTTTTGGATTATGCCAATAGTGTAAAATTCTACTTTTTGACTATTCGGCCATTTTAAATGTTGTGTTAGTCCTTCTTGCCTCAAGGACTTATTTATTTTATTTCAATTGAGATTTTCCTGATTTGACCACTTTTGAACCTTTCTATATTTTATATTGAGAAAACTTATGGAATATTTTTTTTACAAGTTTAAAATTGTTTGTTTGAGGCTTTTTTATTGTTTTCAACTATTGGAAAAAATATATTGTAAACTTTCATATCCAAAAGGGGTCCCTGGCAGGTTTTATGGGGAGTAGATGCACTAGGGAATTATTTTGTGAGGATGGGGGAGTTGAAAATGGGACCATATGGGACATTTGTAATCCATTCCCCCTAGTTCTATTGTTTGTACTTATTTTGTAGCTTCTTTTTGGAGGCTATCCCCCTTACATAAGAAAAGGGAAGGTACTAGGAAATGTATGGAGGGGTCCCTAGAGAAGGGCCTCAAGACCATCTTTCCTAATAGTTACTTGGTTCTATGACACATATGGTACTTAGTTACTTGGTTCTATGGCACATCTAGTACTCAGTTACTTGGTTTTATGACACATATGGTGCTAAGTTACTTGGTTCTATGACACATATGGTACTCAGTTACTTGGTTCGATGGTACATATGGTACTCAATTACTTGGTTCTATGACACTTATTATATTTAGTTACTTGGTTCTATGTCACATATGGTACTCAGTTACTTGGTTCTATGACACTTATGATATTCAATTACTTGGTTATATGGAACATATGGTACTTAGTTATTTGGTTCCATGGCACTTATGGTATTTAGTTACTTGGTTCTATGGAACTTATGTTACTCAGTTACTTGGTTCTATGAAACTTATGATACTTAGTTACTTGGTTCTATGTCACTTATGTTACTAAGATGCATGGTTACATGGCTTTACGGTCATACAATTATTATCACAATGGATATACATATACACAGTATTTCAAGTGATGGAATCCATAATGATAATGTGATTATACATGGTTTAGAGGTAATGGTCTTCATTCATCCTAAAAACTCCTATTGTTAACACATGGTGTTATGAATAGTGTAGAGTTATGCTTAGATAAGTAATCAACTAATAGTAGTTGTGGATTAATTGTGGTTAGTGACTAAAGGAGAGGAATTGAAGGTTCTCATCGAAGGTGATAAGATATGGGATCATGTTAGTAGAAAATTAATTCCTTAATTTAGAGATGCAAATTATGTGCAAGGCCTATGAATGATTGGAAAACTATCACAAATAATATGAGCTTGGAAGGTTTATATTGCATTATTGGTTTGTAGGTTTATTATATGAGAAGACAATAGTAATGAAGGAACATGTGATTAATATTGATATTTTATAAGATTAATTAGAAGGAAAGAGAAGGTATTATGGTATAATTTGTTTTACCCTCTTAATAAGAAAGTTTGTGAGGAAACTATTTCATATGAACTAGGAGAAACGATTTCATCGAAACTAGAGAATAAGAGTTACCTTCAACAATGATATAACATTATGTGGGAACTATGTACTAGAGCCTTAGTGACTTCCAGGAGCAAGTAAAAGCTAACGGGAGGGGGATGTAAGACCCTACCTTGTGTGCAACCCATAAAACCCTAATTTGTAGTGTGATATATTAATTAATAGTTAGTTAGTACGAAATTGATAAATATTGCAACTATGATTAGCATGTTGAGATATCATGGACTATAAAGATAAACCCTACGAAAATTATTTCCCTTTATCTATACACCAAGGCATGGATATGTTCAAGTAGCAAATAATTTTAATAATGTATCAATGGATGCAAGGATCAACCCTATATGCAATAGTTGTTTCCCTTAACTCTTCCTTGTTACATTTTGTTATTATAGTTAGACAAGTTAAATGAATATATTATGTAATTTTGTTTTAATAAATATTTTATGATTTAAGTCACATAGGGTTGCTTGTGATGCATGCAAAGTGATTCATGGTGGATTGATGGTGAACTACATGGTGAACTCAAAACAATAGGAAGTAGGAATAAATTAAATAACTATGAATCAAATAATGGGGTAAATATTGGGTACAATAGTAAAATATTATAAATTTAAATTATTATTTTAGTGTATAAACTCAACTATATAGTGAATTGAAAAGCGTAGCATCTAGTATCTTATATCATATGATTTCTCTTGTGTATCGTATTAAAAGTGTGTGGGTTTCTATTAAAAAAAAAAAACTTTGATTAGACATGGGGTTAATGGATAAATGATAAAGGTAAGTTGGAACTAAATGCTTGAATTTTGAATTATGATTCTTAAGAAATTAAGTTGTATGAATTCAAATAATTGCATTTTAATTATTTCAAGGGTTAGACTTGTAATTTCTCTAATGATAACTGACAAGGATTTTATACTTGAATTATTTTAGATCAAGTAATAACGATCGTAACATTGTCAATCCGATATGTTGAGGTATGCAAATTTTACTATCATAAAATTTATGAATTAATTATGAATACATCACTTTCGTTAATTATTCCCTCTGGGGCACTGACATTGGAAAAAGAGTGTAGGTATGTAATTAGCCAATGGACAAAATGAGAGAATCACCAAAACCCTTACTACCCTTCTTCATGTCATGAAGTGATGTGATTATTTTTGTGAAGTCCCTAATTTAAATGTTATTAATAAGTGTGTAAAAATTCCCAAGTTCCTATAAAATGATAACCCAAGAGGCACGTGTCGGAAAAAAATTTAGTGTCATAAATTATGGGTGGTTGTACAAACCCATAAGAAAGTTTTCAAGCCAAGTTGAAACATGTGCAAAGGTAAAATTGATTTCTTTATGTTAATCCACAATAAAAAGTGCTAGGGTTAGGGTTCTTCAAGGGGATGAAAAGGTGGTTTATGGATTTGTTTTGGGAGAGGATTTTTTGTTCGAGAAGGGAGGCACGAGAAGAGGAAGGTGAAGGAGAAAGGATGTTGGTATCACAATATCATTATTGGCCAAGTTGTTGGGAGGTAGTTACCACTTCTTTATACCTTCCTTATGTATGTTGCAAGAACCGAGCACGAAATGGGTGGAATCCCTTTAATGGAGGGTGAAATTTGTGTTATTCTCGTGTTATATTCTTATGGATTATACTACATTTCCAGTTTAAAATTTAAGACTATAGTGTTGTCCCATCATCCTAGAACTGGTTATCTCCATGGTTTTGTTTGTAGGTCTGTGTGTGGGTGGGAAAGAATAATTGTGTCCTCCTTTATATGTCTCTACCTTTTTTTCTATTTGGGTTACAAGTGATCCTCTTAGCTCAGAGGTATGGTGAGAGATAATTTCTTGATGACCCATTATAGATGGGTGGAGAGATTTTGCTCTTTTGGCTATGAATTGAAGGTCTTGAGTTGCAGTTGAGAACCCTACTTTAGTGCTATTTCTAAGCCTTGTTTAGAATTTTAGTTGTACTCAGCTTGAGGTTATTGTCTAGTTGTAGAGAAGGAAAGAAAGAGAGCATAGTATTTTCCAAGGGAGGGAATATGATAAGATGGTTGTATGTGATTTATAGATTTAATATTTTAAAAGTTCTCTAATTGGAAGGTGAAATATGTTGTGTTGTGTATAATCCTTAGAATTAATTTAGTTGTGACGTTACAAAATAGAGAGGACACAAATATGGCTTGAAATTTAGTTTTATATGAGGAATATGACCTATCAATAATTGTCATTGTAAAGCTTAAATTCATGTTCTAAATCATATTATCAAGATGTATACAAGTGAAACATAAATATTGTTGGTATTATTAGGATTATGGAAAAAAATAAGTAAATTATATCTTGTTAGCCAAAGGAAGAAGTGTATATGGAAGACATTTGAGATCTAGAAGTTGTAAAAATCTAAAACCATTTAAATTAAGATGGTTAATGACCCTTTACTTAAACTATGTTAAAGGAATTTTAATGCTCCAATACAATCTGCATAACAGTATGGCTCCATTTAATGACTCAAAGTTTTCCTAAAATCAAATGCTAAAATGATTTTGTTTCCCCTGCAAGAAAATGGAGTTTAATTAATACAAAAAACTATAAAATGTATATATAATTAAGATTAAAGAAAAGAAAAAAATCTGCTAGTGAATATAAAAAATTGGGGTAAAACCCCTATGTTGCAAACCCCAAAAGGAGGCATGGCGTTTGAGAGATGAGGCCACCCAAGAGAATCACTCTTGGAGGCATGAATCTAGGTGTTGGCTTTCAATTGTCTTTGATTGTCCTTGATATCAAACTTGTGGATATTTGATGAGCTACATGATGTTCAGTTTTGGATCTACATGATATTCATTCAGTGGTTATGATTATGTTGGACTGACAATGTTGATCATGCTACAAGATCATCTGAAGGGTTCATTTTAGTTTATATTCAGTAGGTTATTTGATCATATCATCTTTGACAGGTTTAGTTTGATCAGGTGACAATATCTAATTTGTTTTTTCAGATGTCTATTATATCTTTAGGTGACAAAACATTCATTTTTAGGTGCATAAGGACTCCACATTTTTGGTCTTGAATATCACATTTTAATGTGATTGAATGTGTTGGTTATGCACATTTATATATTGCATGGCATATTGGTTTGGTATTATTCTATTGTTTTGGCATATAAGTTTGACACTATAATTGTGTCATTGGATATTAAAAACAACATTATTATGTGAGCATAATCAACATCAAAAGGTGATTAAAGTGGTTTGCATGGTTTATGTATTCTAGACCCTATCGGGTTTCTTTGAGCTTATGGTATTGATCTTAATTCATTGGTTGCTTTGCATTCAAAATTGGAATTAACTTTGGATAAAGTCATGGCAGAGTTCACATTTTGTAAAGGCATTGGGCTTTATTTGGCGACTTGGCACCAACAGTGTTGATGTGGCTTCGACAGTCCTTGATAACTAATGATTTGTGTCAGTATTCAATGGACTCAAAAGCATTTTAATAATTTATTAAATAATGTGGTATGATGTTGTTTCCCACCAAACTTCAAAATGATTTTAATCATTATGTATTCTATCGGATTTCAAATAATTATCTTTTTGGTTGAAATCTTTGAAAGTGTTGAAGGAAAGAATAGGGTATATTCATTCTATTTATCTTTGTATGAAAAGTTAGAAACCCTAGCCGCCATGAAATTTTTATTCTCAGTTGTAAATCTGTTTTACTATGGTCGATGCTAGAAGGGTTTTTATTGTAAGAATAAATAGTAGATCTTGGTGTGAGCTTGGATAGCAAGTTTTGGACTAGTAAAATGCTTGACTGAGGAAGTTGAAAAAGAAGAGGTAGAGCTCGTAAATGGAGGACTTCAGCTGGACAGTTTTGAAATGGTTCTTCTGATATTTGTTTATTTTCATTCCTCCATAAAGAGGTATTAAAGAAAACATTATTTACGGGCTTTGAGAATTTTTGTAAAGACGTTAGTTATGAAGATTCAGTGGTTACTAATATTTGAAACCCTTGGTTATTCCTTTGCAGACAAATAAAGGGTTTTTGCATTCAGTTGAAAAAACAAAACAGTTATTCCAATCTGGAAATTTTGATGGAATTACATGAGAAAATATGTGTATAAAATAGAGGTTGATTATTTCTTTTGTGGTTGGCATTTTTAAGAGATTAGTGCACAAATTCTACAATTGAAAATCTTGTAAATATGGTGTAGAGTGTTTAACTGGTATATCTTGTATTTTAGAGATTCAAAATTGAATCTTTAGGATATTTGATGTATTAGTATGGAAGAAGTGTGTGAGTTGAATTGAAATAGAGAAACCCTCTGATATTTCTATTATTCTGATTTTTGTAGAAGGGGTTGGTGCTCCTTGGAATGGGTGCTCCTAAATTTGTAAGGGGTTGGTGCTCCTAGAGTTGGTGCTCTAAAATTTTCTAGTAACGCATTGTATACAATGGTTTTTGAAGTTAAGCCAATGAGGCATTTTTGGAGTGGTTTTTCTACCCCAAGAGGGTTTTCCACTTGTCAAATTCATGGTCTTATGGTCTCATTGATTTGATATAGCAATGTTTCAAGGTTGTGATGTTTTTGTGAGTGGTTGTCCTTATCAGTTCATAGTTGAATGATTTTCTCTTCATTTTTGCAAATGTTTATATCGAAATGTCATGCACAAATGTTATGTTATTGTTGTGAACTATGATTCAAGAGACAGTATAAAAAATATTCATTTGGTTTTGTCTATGTCTCAATTCATGTCAATTTTTTATTCATATACCTAATTCAAGTTTAATGCAAAATTTAGGTTTGCTTCACAAACTGTCACTTGTCCTCTTGGTTCAAAAGCAAAAATAAATTCTTGGTTATGAAAATTGTGACTTTCATAAATCACTATTTCACCTCCCCTCTCAGTGATTTCAATCTTCCAACAATTGGTATCAAAGTGTAGGGTCCTCATATAGGTCTAAACCACCTAGGATTGATTTTGGTTTTGGGAGTCTGTCAAACATGTCACAAGCTCAAGAAAGTACTTTTGTTTGAATGATAGAGACTATGTGTTTTATAGAGACATATATGGTTTTAATTAATGTTGGTGTATAGAGCCATACCCGTGCATAAGTATAACCAACTTAGGGTTTCCTAGTCGTGAATTATTCATTATGGCTAAATGAAAAAGAAAAAAAGGTCAAAATAAAACCAATAGTGTCAAGCAAAAAGTTGATCAATCAATCCCTGTCAAGTCTAGTGAAGTTTTGTCTCAAGAAATACCCCTATCATTTGATACTAAAAGTGATTATGTAGTTGGAGAAGATCACTTAGTAAGTGACTTTGAACAAGAATTTGGTGAAAAGGAATGTGAAGGTGATGAGTTTGAAGTTTATTTGGAAGGAGAACTGCTTGCTGCCTTAGATGAACTTCAAAGGCTTAAACAGGAAAATTAGGATCTCAAGGTACACTTACAACAAAGTGTTAATGTCAATAAAGTTGTAATACAAAATCATAATGATGATAAAAAGATTGTTGAATTTTTGAAAGCTCAAATGGTTGATAGAAAAAGGACTGAAGAGGGATTGGACGTCAAGCTAAAAGACAAGGATGAATTGTGTAATAAACTAGAAAATGAGGTTGCTTTATTGAAGAAAAGTTCAGATAATGATTCCTTTTTAAAAGAACTAACTCCTAAAGACAACATGATTATAAGTCAGAAAATTGAAATTGAAGAATGTAAGAGGATAGCAGATGTTGTAAGGTCCGACTTGGAGGTTAAAAAGATTGAATGTCCAAAACTTGGAGTATAAATAGTTGCATTAAGGAAAGAGCTTGAAAGTGTCAAGGATCAATCAGGTATAAACTAGAAATTTGATCGTAGTACTAATCTATTGAATGAGATGTTGGATAGGAAAAATCATTCTAAGGATCCTACAGGATTGGGATAAGAGGTTGGACAAAGCTTTGTCAAAGAATCTAAAAGAGTGTTTGCTACTGCAAATGGAAAGAGGTTTACACCAAGAATGAAGGTTGATCTTGGTCACCATACTACTGCACCGAAGAGTGAAGAGAAAACAAGATCAGAGGATAACACTACTGCTAGAAGATAATTTAAAGGTATTCACAGAGAAAGGAGAAATATTTTAAGATCTTCACATCCTTGGTACAATCAATCTGTTAGGTACAATCATTCTTTTCAAGGATATTATTATGTTTGTAATGAATTTGGTCATAAGGCAATTGATTGCATGAGATGGTCAAATAAGAATCATCTCTAGAAATGAGAATGTGGTGTGTTACAATTGTAACAATTTTGGTCACTTAAGAAGAGATTGTAGAATGAATACAAGTGATAATTATGTAGGTAAAAAAGTTGGAAATGTCTATAGGAAGTATTTTGTTCCTCAGGACAACCATTAGATCATTTGTTTCAGTTGTAATAACATTGGGCATAAAGTACAATGCAGATTTAACACTTTAAATAAAAAAATGAAAAGTTTACATTGGTATGGAGAAGAAAGAGCAATCAAGATGACAAGAAGAGCAATAAAGATGAATTTGTGAAAACTCCTTATGCACTCATTGCACATGTGATGCCATCTAGGTTCTGAGAAGAAGCAAAGACTTAGGGGGAGTCTATTATGGTAACATTTTTTACCCCTATGAAGTCAAGAATGAGGTATGACAACATGCATCTGCTATTGGTGGTATAAGAAGTAAAGAAAAGTTTTGTAAATGTCAATTTTTCATTTTGTTTATTCTAATTGAATTGATAATGAAGGTTTGCATATGATATTGGAGGTATATGTTTCTGACAAATTCAAAAGAAGTCAATTGCCAACTTGTTAAATAAGAGATCTCAAATATTGACAGTTTTAGATATAACAAAGATCATCATGATTATTGTACTGTGCATAACAGATTTGTTGTTACATGTTGTTAAGGTTATGTGCTGATTTGATGGAGCCTTTCATTTCCTATCATTTAGGCAACAAGAAGGATTAATCTATTGAATATTCTTGTATAATGATCTTCTAAAGTTGTTCTCACCATCTTTTATGTGTTCCATTGACACATTCATTGCAGGAATTCAAGTTTGAAAGTACAATGACAGTTCTTTGACAAGTTTTATGCTTTGATGACTCAATTGTTAAGGTGCAGAGAACAGTAATGAAGGTGTGAACTATATGTTTTATGGATTTGATGTCTTGAAGTGAGCTTTATATCTGAAACAGTGTAGAGATTGTAAAATATTTGTGCATCTATGATCTTGAACATTTCACAAGTTGTTGTAACAGTGACATGCTCTTACAAAGGGAAAAACATGTGTTCAAGACTATCATGTGGTCTCTATGTTATTGTTTTACAATGTGAGAATTTGTTTCTCTTCAGAGTTTGCATCTTGTACACATGGTATCTTGAGCTGAGAATGATTGACATGGTCATAGTGAACAAACAAGGAATATGAGGTCTTGAAAACAAGCATATCATAACAAGTAGTGGCGATCCAGGGTATTTGTTTGAGTGATATCAATTTTTTTCTTGGCTCTTAAACATAAGATGTCTAAGCACATCGATTTATTGATGTGCATACCATTCTATTTCTTTTAGTGTATCTTAACTTTCAATGAATACATAATACATTAGGCTTCAATACAAAGGTGTTTATGAATTGATGCTTCAACCGAGGTTTGATAGTGTTTGTACAAATGCTTAACAGTGTCATCTTCTTGGTGATAGTGATTGAGACTGTGTTTTTTTTTGTACTAACCATGGATAGTTTTTGGTGTGATTGCTCTACAAAGTTAGAAGGAACTCTTAGCATAGTGGATGGTGTATTTTCATGTGGTAAATGTTGCTGATGATAATAGTATATGCATTGTCCTTCTCAACAAATGTGATCTTGCATATTATCAAGATTCATGGGATTCATGAATATCTCTTGTTCAGTGGACCTTGTAAGAGTGATAGTGATTGCAATGGCTCTTTTTTGGCATGGTGTTGTTAATGGTGGCATTATAGTGAGCTTTCTCGGTTGTAAATGGTTGGAGAAGTATAGAACAATGAAGTGTTTTGAAGTGCTTAGAAGTGAATTGTCATGTAGTCACAATAACTAGTTTGTTAGTGATTGTCTCAGATTTCTTTGTCTTTATTTATGCTACTATGATTTCATTCTCAAGGAATATGATAGTGTGTAATTGCTTTGTCTTTGAGAGAGAGATAGTGTTTTGAATTTGAAGAATACCTTGCATGATGCTCAGTGGAAGAGGGAGATGATGTTATGAGGTTTGGATTCCCTTGCTTGATGGTATGTATGCTTATCTCTTGTATCTTTTGAAGGGACAAAGTATATCAGGTATGATCAAGTATCTATTTTTGTTATGGTGTATCTTTCTTTTTGCATAACTCAGTGTGGTATATCACTTGTTACACAATGAGAGAAATGGTTTGTGTTTTGAAAATGTATCTTGATAATAGTGAGATTAGCTGATAGTATATTGGCAATATAATGGTTTATCTCATAGTTACTTGGGGCAGTATAGTGGATAATATTTTGGAAAAGGAAATTCATTATAATGTGATTTTGAATATTGTCAAAGATTCATGGGTGTGTTTGTAGTGTTCTTTTTCCTATCAATGGTTCCTTATGGAAATATTTCTTGGGGGAGAATGCAGAGTATAGGCTTGATCACAAAGGGGATGATTGTAGTTGAGTCTTTGTCTTAGGACAGTGATCTTAAAATAGTTGGTCAGTACTTGATTTGACAACTTGTTTTTACAATGCATTGTAGCTTTTGCATACTCAGTTAGTAGCTTATGCTAGTATCATAAATTTTGAACAGTGTTAAAATGATTATGATAGTATGTAGCCAAAGAGGTTGGAAAGGTGCTTCATCTTCTGATCAATGGTGCCGATAGTATATTTTGCATCTTTTGGTGATAGTCGGCTTTGCTTATGTAGATTCTTGTGATATTATGATAGATTTTGAATACTATCATGTTTTATGTGAATCTTGTGCTTGAAAGAGATTTGTAGTGAGATTCTTGAGGATCTTGTTTACTTTCTTATCTCAAATAGGGGGAGAGGCTCATGTTGATACCATTTTTTATACAGTTGGTATTTGGTGCAAACTGGTTCATGGTTGTTGGCATGATTGGTCATAGTGTGGTAATATTTATTGATAGTATCTTTGTGCTTTCCTTGGTTCACACCTATTTAGTTTTTTGCTCTATTTCTCTACTTGCAGCTGGTTATTGTGTTGGATAATTGGTTGGCTTCTTAGTTGTTTATCTTATTGGCATCTCACATTCTCTTCTTTCATTTTTTTTTCATTGATGCAAAAAGGTGGAGAGTTGGTTTGTGTTTTGCCATCAAGGACAAAGGGGAGTTTGTTGGCTTTCAGTTGTCTTTGATTTGTCCTTAATGTCAATTTTGTGGATATTTGATGAGCTACATGATGTTCAGTTTTGGATCTACATGATATTCATTCAGTGGTTATGATTATGTTGGATTGAAAGTGTTGATCATGATACATGATCATCTGAAGGATTCATTTCAATTTATAATTAGCAAGTTATATGATCATATCATCTTTGACAGGTTCAATTTGATCAGGTGACAATATCTAATTTGTTTTTTCAGATGTCTATTATATCTTTAGGTGACAAAACATTCATTTTTAGGTGCATAAGGACTCCACATTTTTGGTCTTGATTATTGCATTTTAATGTGATTGAATGTGTTGATTATGCACATTTATATATTTCATGGCTTATTGGTTTGGTATTATTCCATTGTTTTGTCATATAAGTTTGACACTATAATTGTGTCATTGGATATTAAAAAGGACATTATTATGTGAGCATAATCAACATTAAAAGGTGATTAAAGTGGTTTGCATGGTTTATGTATTCTAAACCCTATCGAGTTTCTTTGAGCTTATGGTATTGATCTTAATTCATCGGTCACTTTGCATTCAAAATTGGAACTAACTTTGGATAAAGTCATGGAAGACTTCAAATTTTGTAAAGGCATCAAGATTTATTTGGTGAATTGGCACCGACAGTGTTGATGTGGCTTTGACAGTCCTTGAGAATTAATGATTTGTGTCGGTATTCAATGGACTCAAAAGCATTTTAATAATTGATTAAATCATGTGGTATGATTTTGTTTCCCACCAGACTTCAAAATGATTTTAATCATTGTTTATTCTATTGGATTTCAAACGATTATATTTTTGGTTGAAATCTTCAAAAGTGTTGAAGGAAAGAATAGGGTAGATTCATTTTGTTTCTCTTTGTATAAAAAGTTAGAAACCCTAGTTGCCATGAAGTTTTTATTCTTAGTTGCAATTGTGTTTTACTATGGCCGACACTAGAAGGGTTTTTATTGTAAGCATAAATAGTAGAGCTTGGTGTGAGCTTGGACAACAGGTTTTGGACTGGTAAAATGCTTGACTAAGTAAGTTGAAAAAGAAGAGGTGGAGCTCGTAAATGGAGGACTTTAGCTGGATAGTTTTGAAACAGTTCTTTTGGTATTTGTTTATTTTCATTCCTCCATAAACAAGTATTAAAGAAAACATTATTTATGGGCTTTGAGCATTTTTTTTAAGACATTAGTTATGAAGATTCAGTGGTTACTGATTTTTGAAACCCTTGGTTATTCCTTTTCAAACAAATAAAGGGTTATTGCATTTAGGTGAAAAAACAAAATAGTTATTCCAATCTGGAAATTTCGATGGAATTACATGAGAAGATATTTGTATAAAATAGAGGTTGATTATTGTTTTTGTGGTTGGCATTTTTAAGAGATTAGTGCACAAATTCTGTAATTGAAAATTTTGTAAATATGGTGCAGAGTGTTTAACTAGTATATCTTGTATTTTAGAGATTGAAAAATGAATCTTTAGGATATTTGATGTATTAGTATGTAAGAAGTGTGTGAGTTGAATTGAAACAGAGAAACCCTCTGATATTTCTATTATTCTAATTTTTGGAGAATGGGTTGGTGCTCCTTGGAATGCGTGTTCCTAAATTTGAAAGGGGTTGGTGCTCCTAGAGTGGGTGCTCTAAAATTTGCCAGTAATGCATTGTATGTAGTGGTTTTTGAAGTTAAGCTAGTTGAGGCATTTTTGGATTATTTTTTCTACCCCAAGAGGGTTTTCCACTCATCAAATTCATGGTCTTATGGTCTCATTGCTTTGATATAAAAATGTTTCAAGGTTGCGATATTTTTTTGAGTGATTTTCCTTATCAGTTCATAGTTGAATGATCATATCTTCATTTCTGCAAATGTTTATATATAAATGTCATGCACAAATGTTTTGTTATTATTGTGAACTATGATTCAAGAGAAAGTATAAAAATATTCATTTGGTTTTGTCTGTTTCAATTCATGTCAATGTTTTATTCATATGCCCAATTCAATTTTAATGCACAAGTCAGGTTTGCTTCACAAATTGTCACTTTTCCTCTTGGTTCAAAAGCAAAAATAAATTCTTGGTTATGAAAATTGTGACTTTCATAAATCATTGATTCACCCCCTCTCAGTGATTTTAGCCTTCCAACACTATGGTGGGTGTGAACCTTGCCCAAGTTTCCATTCCTGCACAAAGGTTTTAAAACCCTTGCAGAACCAAGAAAATCTTGTTTAAAATTAAATATTTTATTTTACTTCCAAAATCCATCTACCCCAACTCTCAAACATGACTTGGGAGGTGAATGGTGGCCATGGAAAGTAGAGTTTGAGCAATGAATGAACCTAAATTTTTTTGAGCATAGACTAAACTTGAAACATTTTAATGCAAATAAATAAATAAATGAAAGAGTGAAAGAGGAGAGTATAAAGTAGACAAAACCAAGATACAAAAATAAAATCAAAGAAATGCCTAGACTATGATGCATCAGCCCAGCTAGTGAAGAGAAAGGGGGTTGCACGAAGAGTGGTGGTGCCCTACTATGACGCCTCATTCTTGCCTCAAAATTTACCTAAAATAAAAGAATGATAAATAATTTCATTTCTTGGGAACAAATTACGCCAATAGGGACCTCGTTAAAGAATGGTCTTAGTATAGGAATATTAGTTTATTAATTTAATCAGTATACAAGGAAGTTGTGGTAAATAAAAGAATAAATGAATATCCCAGTTTCTATTAACTACTACTTCTTGAATATTCTTTTAATAAATTATGTTGTTACAAATATATTATGTTGTATCGCATTTATAGTTATATTTTCCCACATATATGTTTGGAAATCTACCTCAACTTTATGGCTTGAAATCTATTGAAGACTTAGCATTTTCTCTTCAGTCCTGGAATTTACCACTTTACCACGGGGAATAGTTATTAGAGGCACGGTTGCACGATTTACAACTTTACTACAAGCCTTTGTTGTTTAGTCCGCAGTTGGGCAGTGTTATCACCATACCATGGTGGTCTCCTCACTATTCAATGGTTGCACAGTGAAGGCTCAATGTTCTGGTGTAGCATTTACCTCCCTACCGCGGGGGTTGCTCAAAGAAGGTGTGGTGGCGTGGTGAAACCATGGCGGTTGGCGTAGGCGGTTACCTCCTTACTGCAGAGGCCTTTGGGTCTTGGTGTAGCTGCACGGTGTGCTTGGCGGTTGGCTTGGGTATTTACCACCATACCACAAAGGCCTTTTGGCCCTAACGCGGTAGTGTGGTGTGAGTACCGCCATATCGCAAGGGTCTTGTTGTTGCCAAGTAGTAGCATGGTGGGCATGGCAGACAATGGTGGAAGCTTACCACTATACCACAGAGGCTTATTCTTTAAGTTGCAGTGGCACAATTGACGATGATGGATTGGCAGGCAAGTTGTCACTGCTGTACCGTGGGTCTCTTCCTACTTGGGCATGGTAGTGCGGTGTATACCACCTTACCACGAGCATCTATTGGATGGCGAGCAATGATGTGGTAGAAGGAGCTCGAGGTTCTGTTGACTATTTGGGTGATGGTCAAAGTGATGGAAGAATAATGTGACAACATATGGCATGATGATATTCGTTGATTATACATCACTATTGTAAATCAACACTAATTGGTCAAAATTATTATTTTCTAATTGTGATATATTTGCATTAAATGAATGATCTAATTCATGAGGTTGACGGATATGGCTCTGTGTCTTGATTTAATGTTGGGTGGCTCAATGTGTGTTGTATAAGCGATGCAAGTTATCAGAGAATGATGGAAGGCTTGTTGGTGGGGTGATTAAATTTGCCCCGATGGTTCTTGATTGATATGGAAGACAAAGAGGTCGATCATTGAGGTGTCAAGATGATCAGATCTTGCAAGGAGAATGTTTGAGTAGTATTATAAGGCATTGTAGTTGTGAACACTGAGTGACATTGAACTGAGAAGATGTGAACCTGAGTGGCCGTGAGCTTGTGTTGGCTGAAAGGCTGGCTAAATGTGTGGGTTGGTGAAATGAAATAAATCTACACTATATGTCATGTGAGGACATTGTAACACTGTGAGGATTTTGTATGATTGTGTTGCCTATATTCTCTAGATGGACAAGATGTAAAATTTTGAAGAGCATAGCTCTGAGATTGTATTGTAACTGTTTTGTTGTTGAATAATACAATTGAGCCAAGTGTTTTGGAGGGTGGGGTTATTTACCCGAAAGGGCTTTCCCCATGTAAATTTATGTGTCCATAAGTTTGTTTCTCATGTTGTTTAGATTCTATTCATGTGTTGAATTTTTTATTTGTATGCATGTACTTTTCTCAGAAGGATTAATGGGGAAGTCCACTGTGCCTATTTTTGTTTTATGGCATAGTAGTTTGTGTCTTTGAGGTGATTTGGAAATTAAAGTCACTAAGGCACTTATTTTCTTAGATGTTTCATTCTAAGTTGACACGTATCATACCCAATGAGTGGTATTAGAGTTGGTTAAGGGAGGTCAAGGTTTGTTCATGATACCAAAAAGTGGTATCGGAGCCTTCTTCTGGAACTGGTTTTGGGTATTTCTCCTGTGAAGATTTCTTAGCTTGGCAAGCTTGAAGAAATTTGGAGGAATTGTTTGATGTTTGATCCTTTGATGAGTGAAATTCCTTGCTCTTTTAAGACAACACGCAACATAAAAGATGCTGGAGAATATTGGAGTTGATCATATTGTGGTGATGTGGAATGAGGCTCCTAGTTGGCAGCAAATGATCCTAATGCAAGGGGTGTGAGTTTATGCTCATGGTTTTGTTGCAGTAGAGCATGGTTCATATTGGGTGTCTGTGTGATAGGATTCCTAGAGGTATGTAGTTGCTTGGGTTGTTGTTCAACCATGGAGTATTGTGCTTGTGCTAGGTGTTCTAACTTAGCACTGAAGGCTGTTTCTCTGTTACCCTGATCGCATAGAGGCTATGAGGTTGATCTTTGACTGATCTAAAAACTTTGGAATAGCCTAACTCTCTTGCATGCTTGTGCATGGTTGTGGTTTTGGAACTGGTCTAAAATGGGCCTGGAGTTCCTATATTACATGTATCTTGTACTAGCATGTTTTAGTTTCATGTTCTTTGGCTCTGAAGGTTTTCTATAGATTTTTCTAAAAATTCTATGATGCATATTCATGCTATCTTTTCATTGTTCTGGTTAACCATGTTGGTTATGTGTAGACTCTTGGGTTTTCCATATGAGTAGTGGATATGGATGTTCATGGGTGTTTTATAAACATTGTGGTTTTTCAAGTTTTGCACAGTCAAGGAGAACTTGTGGTCTTGTGGAGTTGTTGTTAAGGTATTTTCTCGACCCTGGCTGTTTGGGGTGTGAATGGATGAGATAGTTGCAGTTTGACATGGTTTTGAGGAGGTGTGATTTCTTCTCTACATGGGAGTTTTGATATGTGATTTTTCACTCAGCATTCTTGTGGTGTTTCTTGTTGGTTTCCTAGACTATGGTGCTTGAGTTGTCAACATGATTGGAAAATCGGATATATATTTTTTTTGATTTGGTGTTTGAGTCAAGTTGTCTACATTGTTGTTCTCTTTGAGATCTTAGTTTTGCAGTTTACTTTGTGATGATGGGGTTGCACTGTTGTTGTGATTAATCTTTGATTTATGTGGTTGGTGGATTAGCTACCCATTGGCTGCAGTGAGATAACTTGGAAGTGGACTATCTATATCCACAAGGTTGCTTCAGTAGTGGTGCAAATCTGTTAGCTGACCTTGTCTGTTGGTCACTTGTGCATTGGCGTAGCTCCTTTGAGATGAGAGGATATATGGCGTTGAGTACCTGAATAGTTGGTTATAGGGACTTGTAGCATGTGTATCGCAATGTCAAGTAGAGCTTGGTACACATTTTAGTGTAAGCTTTTGACAGTGATGGTGTGGTCTACATTGTTTGGAGATCTTGGTGCGGTTTGGATTTGATGTCATATGGACATGCTGTCGATTGTACCTGGAAGTTTTTTAGATCAACAGATGTTTGGTCATGATGCTTGGAAAGCTCAGTGTCACGGTTTAGTGGGAGCTTTAGCAATGATTGTGGATTCATCACTTGGTGGTTAATGATCTTCTTTGGTGTTGCAGATGTCTCTAGGAGGGACTCTTAGATCCTGTTGTTGCAGAAGAGCTCTTTCGCATTTGTAGGGACACTATTTGAAGATGTACAACATCTTGAAACCATGGAGGACGTATGTAGTCTTTGGCTAAGGTGTTGGTGGTGCTTGAGAAGTAATGTTGGTTTAGAGTTTGTTTTCTTGATGTCATGTATACTCTTGCTTGGGTGTTAGAGTTTTGGCATGTTGCATTGCTCTTGAGACCATAGCTTATTCACTTGAAGCATGGTATCACCTAAGGGGGATGTGTAGATCATGATGTCGTGATAAGTTCTTGTTTCAGATGTTTGGAGCTTTGACAATGGTCTGGTGTTTCTCTATGTTTTGAGTACTTTGTTTCATATGCTTGAGAACTTCATGTTAAGTGTAGTAATGCAGATTGGTTTAGCATGAGATGATCAATTGCAGGTGTTCATGGATACATGGAGAATGAGGTGAGGTTGTGATTCTCTTGAGATGAGAAAGGTGTTTTTTATAGTTGAAATTCTGAGTAGCCTACACCTTGGTTGAAAGCAAGTTCAACAGAGACCAGTGAGAAGATTGCTTTTGGATGAGTCATGGTGGCTTGTATATCTTGGAGGAGAATATTTTTCTCTTGGTCTACTTGGCAGTGAAGTTTATTTGAGAGCTATTTACCCATTATATCTTTCAGATATGTGATATGTGATATGCTTTATCTTTAATAGATATGAATCTTGGGTTGTTGCTTTAAGATTCTTGAGGATTCACAGTGGATGGTGGACAACATAGTGTATCTCCTTGTGATTTTGAGGACTGATAGGAGATGGTCATATGGGTTAGTTTGATCTTCTTTGAGAGGCTTATGTCCTATTTTTCTAAGTTGAACTATTGTGTGTTGTTATGGTATTTCCTTTGGGATGTGAAGAATATCATTCTTGACATAGTTGGCATTTAGAAGTGTATGTAGGAGGATGCTACATGTTGTGATTTGCAGTTTCTCTCTAATATGGATTTTCTTCCTGTATGTTCGATCTCATATGACTTTAGATGTGAGATGTCTATGTGGAGCCATGATGGTCACTAGTTTGTGGTCATGTGTTGTCACTTGGGTGATGACACGAAGGTTCTTATGCCTCTTTCTTCTGTCAGATATAGAGAACCTTGGAAGAACTATGAAAGACTCTTGAGAGAAATGATTCTTGTGGTAGGTGGTTGCAGGTTGTGCATAT
Source organism: Sequoiadendron giganteum (assembly GCA_007115665.2). NCBI lineage: Eukaryota > Viridiplantae > Streptophyta > Pinopsida > Cupressales > Cupressaceae > Sequoiadendron > Sequoiadendron giganteum. Next base: position 202,250,823 of record CM021101.1, read on the forward strand.
CAGTGTGGAAGTTCCTTGGTAATACATGGTTGCATCTTTCTATGTGCAGAAATTGGTAGACTTGTTATGCCATTGATTTTTTTAATTTTTTTTCAGATTTGGCATTTCCCATGTAATAAGAGTTCCTAGATGTGTTTGGTCTTCTTCGACTGGTTGACACTTGGAGCTTGTATTTGTTGTTGATGGGTTGGTTGTGTTGTTGGCATGAGTTTACTAATGTGGATACCTTGAAGGTATGAGTGATTAGATGAAATAGAATGAGTTGTGGGTGTTGTTTTTCAGTTGCGTGGGTTTGATTAGTTGGAAGATTGCAATAATTTTTTTGGCTAATGTTCTAGCTGATGGTCTGTCTTGTTTCTGGAGAAAGTATTCATGTCTATGTTTGCGTTTGAGAGCTTTGAAGCCATTGTTGTGATGCCTTTGCCACCTATAGGATTTGATGCTGGTTTTCTTGAGACTAGTGCATATACGACTTGGCTCGTTGCTTTTTCCTGTGGTGGATGGTTGGAGTTGTTACCTGAGTTGGTGGATATTTTTTGGATGTCATTGTTGGTGTCTTGGTTGGAGCATGAAATCATTATGTTGGTCCTTGTGTTCAAGTTTGGACGAAGCCAGTAAGTCTTTGTCAAGTGGGAGATTGTTGGAAAATCTGCCTCAACTTTTTAGCTTGAAATCTCTTGAAGACTTGGCATTTTCTCTTCAGTCCTGGCCTTTACCGCTTTACCGTGGGGAACATTTATTAGAGGCATGGTTACGCGGTTTATTGCTTTACCACAAGCCTTTGTTGTTCAGTCCATGGTTGGGCGGTGTAACCACCATATCACGGTGGTCTCCTCATTGTTCAATGGTTGCATGGTGGAGGCTCGATGTTTGGCGTAGCGGTTACCTCCCTACCGTGGGGGTCACTCAGAGAAGGCGTGGTGGCACAATGAAACCATGGTTGTTGGCGTAGGTGGTTACCTCCTTACCATTGAGGCCTTTGGGTCTTGGTGTGGCTATGCAGTGTGCTTGGTAGTCGGCTTGGGTGTCTATTACCATACCACACAGACCTTTTGGCCCTAGCGTGGTAGTGCGGTGTGAGTACCACCATACCATGAGGGTCTTGTGGTTTTCAAGTGGTAGCGCAGTGGGCATGGCGGACAATGATGAAAACTTAGCGCTATACCGTGGAGGCATATTCTTTAAGCCATGGTGGTGTGGTTGACGATGATGGATTGGTAAGCGGGTTGTCACCATTGTACCGCAGGTCTCTTCCTACTTGGGCGCGGTAGTGCGGTGTATACCACCTTATGCGTATGTTGGATGGCGAGCGGTGGCATGGTAGAAGGAGCTTGGGGTTCTGTTATTTTTTGGGTGACACGTGGCATGCCGATATGCATTGATTATACATCGTTATTGTAAATCAACATTGATTGGTTGAAAGTCTTATTTTTTGATTGTGATATATTTGCATTAAATGAATGATATGATTCAGGAGGTTGACGGATATGGCTCTGTGTCCCGATTTAATGTTGGGAAGCTCGATGTGTGTTGTATAAGCGGTGCACGTTATCAGAGAATGATGGAAGGCTTGTTGGTGGGTTAATTAAATATGCCTTGATGTTTGTTGATTGATATGGAAGACAAAGAGGTTGATCGGTGAGGTGTCAAGATGATCAGATCTTGCAAGGAGAGTGTTCAAGCAGTATACTAAGGCATTATAAATATGAACGTTGAATGACATTAAACCAAGAAGATGTGAACCTGAGTGGTCATGAGCCTATGTTGGCCGAAAGGCTAGCTAAACGAGTGGGCTAGTGAAATGAAATAAATCTACATTGTATGTCATGTGAGGACATTATAACAGTGCAAGGATTTTGTATGATTGTGTTGCCTGTATTCTCTAGATGGACAAGATGTAAACTTCTAAAGAGCACAGATTTGAGATTGTATTGTAACTATTTTGTTATTGAATAATACAATTGAGCTGAGTGTTTTGGAGGGTGGGGCTTTTTACCTGAAAGGGTTTTCCCCACGTAAATATGTGTGTCCATAAGTTTGTGTCTCATATTTTTTAGATTCTATGCATGTGTGGAATTTGTTATTTGTATGCATGTACTTTTCTCAGAAGGATTAATGGGGAAGTCCACTGTGCCTGTTTCCGCTTTATGGCATAGTAGTTTGTGTCTTTGAGGTGATTTGGAAATTAAAGTCACTAAGGCACTGCTTTTCTTAGATGTTTCGTTCTAAGTTGACACATCTCATCCCCAATGAGAAATATCAAATAGATAAGATCATATGTTAAAATTACTTGTGTGATAATTACATTTTATGATAGAATTAACACAAAGAATTATTATAATAAATAAATAAAAGGAAGAGTATGGAGTACATGGAGTATTGCATTAAACTTCATCTTAGAAAACACATTGTTTCTTTTTAAGATGATTTGTAATCTATCTCATTTCAAACCTTGCTTTTGCTTAGATATGTCAAATTTTTAAGATCAAATTTTTAAAAAAGGTTTATCTGGATAACATAATTATTGGGAATACAACTAATAGATCTTATTACAAGCAACCTTACTAGGAAAAAAAAGGTAGTTCAAGAAATAACCACCTCACCTTGAAAATCCTTTTCATAGAATGAAGATTGGAAATAAGGATGTTGCAAACCAATCCTTTCATTGATGACCTTATGGTGTTTACTCTCCTAGCTTTCTAGAGTGGAATCTCTATAGATATAACTTCAACAATGTTCTTAGGGTTGACTAAAAGGAATAAAACAAGTTTGGAAATTGACCAACAAAATCTAACCTAGTTGTCGATGACTATATGATTTCTTAGAAGCATGTCCAATTTCCATACCCTTGACCCACATTGACCTCCCAAATTGACCTATACCTAGAAGTCATAATGGACCTAATTGTAACATAAAGTCTATGTAATTTTCTTTTCCCTTCAACTCATTTATAAAATGGGTATGATGAAATCCATTGAGTCTAGGCACAAGAAATAAGGATTTGGTGGTTGATTATTTTTTAACTTACTAAGAACATAATTACCAACTGTAGTGATACTTAGGTTTTGCAGTAACACAAGTTTGAGGAAATAAATCTTCTAGTAATCTGACTATGCATGTTGTTGGACTAACCACGAGCATCTCCCTTCAGGTTCGTGACATGGTTTAACCGCCTCTCATGGATCTTAACTGACGTTTGTATCGAGCATTGATAGGTCGATCTTTTGGTGCAATGACAAGGCCAACAATTGGTATCAGAGCCAATCATGGGTTCGAACCCCTTGGGTGACACTGAGGGGGGGATTGTTGGACTAACTGCCAGCATCTCCCTTCGTGTTCGTGACATGGTTTAACCACCTCCTGTGGATCTTAACCGACGCTTGTATCGGCATTGATAGGTCGATCTTTTGGTGCAACGACAATGCCAACACATGCTACCTAACTTTTTTTGTTCATAGTTCTTTTTATTACACTACAATGCTTCTCTAGTTTGATCTAATAGTAGTGTCACATGATCCTAGATGGAATAAGGTTGGACTCCAAATCAACCAAATTTATGACATTTCATGAACCAACTGTTCCAAGTAGAGGTAGGGAGTTTTTCTCTTAGTATACTAGAATGTGGTGTCAACCTTGGGAGGAGCGAGTCCTTGTTTTATAGGATATTTAGTAGTTAGTGGTACTATGTCCCGACTCAAATTATATACTAAGGAGAAGATGCCTATGCATAGAAAGAAGTAAATATCTCAAGATGGATATTGAGAATTCTCTAGGATTTAGCTCAAAAGAACAAATTGTACTTACATGATAACTATCAACATTTGATCTAAGGGAGTTGCATAACTCAATAGTTTCCTTAAAGGAACTATCATGATTTAGCAATAAAATATAGTATTTAGTTCTTAACTCTTCTATTTGAAACATGATAATTCTTATTTTATTTCAAGGTAAGGACTTACACAATGTGACTTGCTCAAACCTCAACAAATTATTAACATAGATTGATGCATGTTCCACCTAGTGAGGGCATGAGCTCTTAATTGTGGTGTCAAGAAAATAATACGGTTTCCAATACATAAAATATCAAGCATGACATAAATATTCAAGTATGGTAATAATTTAGTTGGTGGAAACCATTAATATAAAACTACCGCCTTGCAATAGTAACAAGGTTTTAAATCAAGAAACTATGGAAACCAAATGGTGAGATTTATCTAGATTAGAATATATAGCTGTTTAAATCTTATGATTTCTCTTATTCAAGAGAATATTATTATATATTAAATACCCTAGTGGTTGAGTTATGATTTGAGGGTTGCATCACTGGAAAGTGGAGGAAAGATAGTTGCGAACCCGGGTTTTTATTTAAAAAAAAGTTATAGCTTTTGTGTTTGTCCTGCATTAAAAATGTTTGCATGACATTTGGTATCAGAGCCTAGGTTGCAACATTGGGTACTATGGGAATAAGATGGGTCTTAGCTATTGTGTATGTTGGCAACATGTGAAACTCCTTGTAATAATTATCTATATTATAGTCTCTTGAAGGACTTGAAATTGATTAAGGGTGGTTAAAATCAAATAGTTCATATATTATTTTGGATGACTTATACTAGTTAAATAATATGGTTAGAAGTATTAATCTCTTGTACAAACTAAACCAAAAATATACAGTCAACAAGGAGATACAACATGATTATTTAGTAAAGCATCAATATTATTAATGAGCAATATTGTTATAAATTCCTTTTGTGTCGACCTATGACTTCAAACCCTGAACAAATATGAAATAATATCATGAGGTGGTACTAATGTTTAAACAAAATAAGTTGAGCAAGGTGAAACATTATTTATATTTGAGTAATGATAAAGCATATGGAAAACATGGTATAAACTTTTTGAACTTTCAAAACACTTGAAAACATGGATAGCATAAAGGTTAAACCTTTTGTATCTCATAATAAACTTAAACCATGCTTAAACATTTGATGCTAACAAAGGCCTACCTAGTAATAATTGTAACATTTGATGCATCCACTTAGTGGAAAATGGTCCAATTACATTAATAATAAATCAATTGCTCTTAAGACTATATCTATTCCATATAAGGATACAATATAGGTAAGGAGGCTAAGCTTTATGCCGCCTTGACTAAAAAATAAGACCTATAGGGGTTCTTGAGTCTTCTGCAAATCAAAAGATGTCTATGTTGTGTTAAAGCTCCTTTTTGAATATTTATCCTTCCCACTACAAACCTTTGATATAAACAAAAAGGGGTTTTTTAATTATAATTGTTTGAGAATTCATTTGACTATGTGTAAATGTTATTAGATATATTATGAAAATATCATGTGAAAATTGTACTTTGAATAGTTATTTTGAAAACTTTTAAGACAAAACTGTGAAACTAATTGTGTGTGTCCATTATAAGAGTCAAGGTGTAGTTATAGACATAATCTTACTAAGACAACCATACTTCTCAATTGATGCATGGAATGTAGCAAGATACATGTAGAATGCACTAAATTGTTTTTGTACTCAATATATAAATGTTTCTTCTTTATATACACATAAGAATTAGTGATGATGATTATCTTTGAGGTTTAGGCACTATTAGAATTTATTCCATACATTATTACATTATACAAATAGAAATGTTAACGAACTTATACTCAAAATTTGGAATTCCTATGGGATGCTAGACATGTTGAAAAAATTATACTCCAAATTTGGAATTCCTATGGGATGCATGGTGCAATTTTAGGCTACATGGTGACTTATTTAGAAAACTTGAAGAGTAGTAAACCTGATCATGTTGGGGACCAAAAAACTAAAAAAAGAAACCTAGGTGGAATCTGAAAAGGTAACTAGACATTTGTACATAACTATCTTGTTGAGAAAATTAGTGACAAAACATATAAGAGAAACATGGAGAAACAAGAAAGAATGGGGAAATTAGTAGACCACTTCCTAGGAAGAAAATAAAAGTCAAACTAGAACTTGTGTGGATTTGAAAACATCTATTAAATGACCAAGAACATAATAGAGACAAACACCTTTATGTAGCTAGAATGAATAAACCTTGTAAAAAGATAAAGTTTTGTGTTGTACTTGAATAGCATAACATGGAAAATACTGAAGAAACTCTAGGGAAAGGTGTCTTAGGCAAAAAAAAATAGGCTATAGTATTTCAAAAAGAGAAAAGAAATACAAAACAAGTAGATATGGACATGATTATGTGGTAGTAGACCTTCTCTAAATAAGCAATGTAAGCATGGGTATCACACTAATGAATATATGTGTGAGATATGGGAAAATAATTAGTAGAATTTGGATTGCAGCTCTAGTTGTAGTTAGGGTATCCATCTTGGAGTAAGGGGAGTGGACGTCATGTGTGGTTCACATATTGTACCCTTCATAAATTTTGGGTGAAGAAAATCAAGGTGTTTTGGATTATGGAGCATAGAGATGAGAAAGTGGAAATTCTTAAGAGAAAATTGGGAGAACACCTCCTAACACTAGCATGCGATATCATTAACAAAAAAATCTATAGAGAAATAATCTTCAAACCATGGGATAAGAAATATAGTGAGGACTTTAGAACATCACAACATGACTATGTTAACAAATCTATGAATAACCAAGACATCTCAATGAAAGCTAAGGTTAGGAATATGGTTGACATTTGTCAAGTATCCAACTAAATTCATCTTTCATGCATCAGATGGTTTTCCTATTTAGTGATTGTAGATACCGTGATGCAAGGGTCAATTTGTTGGCATATCCCGAGGTTGTGTGGGACCTATACTTGATGGTCAACATATGGTTCTGATATTCTTTTGTGGGTGATTCCACCTTGATACTATGCATTTTTATATTCATGTGGTTAGGGATCACCCATTTTATTTCCAATTGTGTTATTTATGTGGTTAGAGAACCACTATATTTATGAATGATTCCACCATGTTACTATGCACTATTATATTCATGTGGTTAGGGACAACCCTTTTATTGCATGCTAATATGTTGTTAGAGAACCACCATTCCACTCCTCCCTCTAGGTGGATTAGCAAATCCACATGGTGTTTGTAATGTGCAATTGTTGATAAAACGTGGGTTATTGATATTATTATTTTATTTCATTTTAATGATGATCTTTTCTTATGTTTTCTTTTGAATTATTCCAATAGTGCAAAAATTCTACTTTTCGGCTATATGGCCATTTTAAATGTTGTGTTAGTCCTTTTTGCCTCAAGGACTTATTTAATTTATTTTGATTGAGATTTTCTTGATTTGGCCACTTTTGAACTATCTTTATTTTATATTGAGAAAACTTATCAAATATTTTCTTTACAAGCTTAAAATTGTTTGCTTGAGGCTTTCTTATTGCTTTCAACTATTGACAAAAATGTCATAATGTGACTATTGTAAACTACCATATCTAGGAGGGGTCCTTGGAAGGTCATATAGTGGAGTAGATACACTGGGGAATTATTTTGTGAGGATGGGGCATTGCAAATAGGCCCGGTATGGGAGGATCGTAATCCATTCCCCCTAGTTCTATGTATGTACTTATTTTGTTGCTTCTTTTTGGAGGCTAGCCCCCTTACACAAGAAAAGGGAAGGTAGTAGGAAATGTATGGAGGGGGTCCTTAGAGAAGGGCCTTGAGACCATCTTTCCTAATAGTTACTTGGTTTTATGACACATATGGTACTCAACTTTGCTCAGTTCTATGACACATATGGTACTCAGTTACTTGGTTCTATGACAGATATGGTACTCAGTTATTTGGTTTTATGGCACATATGGTACCAAGTTACTTGGTTATATCAAACTTATGATATTCAGTTACTTGGTTTTATGGCACATATGGTACTTAGTTACTTGGCTCTATGGCACTTATGGTATTCAGTTACTTGGTTCTATGACACATACGGTACTTAGTTACTTAGTTCTATGGTAGTTATGATATTCAATTACTTGGTTCTATGACACTTATGATACTCATGTACTTGGTTCTATGGTACTTATGATACTCAATTACTTGGTTCTATGGCACTTATGGTTCTCAATTACTTAGTTCTATGTTTCTTATGTTACTCATATGCATGGTTATATGGCTCTATGGTTATACAGTTGTTAGCACAATGGATATACATATACATAGTATTAAAAATGATAGAAGCTACAATTATAATGTGATTATACATGATTCATAGATAATGGGATTCGTTCATCCTGATGAATCCTATTGTCTACACATGGTGTTATGAATAGTGTAGAGGTATTCTCAAATAAGTAATCAGCTAATAGTAGTTGTGTCCATTAATTGTGGTTAGTGACGAAAGGAGAGGAATTGAAGGTTCTCTTCAAAGTTGATCTTAAGATATGGGATCATGTTAGTAGAGAAGTGATTTATTAATTTAGAGATACAAATTATGTGCAAGGCCTATGAATGATTGGAAAACTGTCACAAATAATACAAGCCTGTAAGGTTAATTTTTCATGATTGGTTTGTAGGTTTGTTCTATGAGAAGATGATAGTAAAAAAAGAACATGTGATTAATATTGCTATTTTGTAAGATTACTTAGAAGTAAAGAGAAGGTATTATGGTATAGTTTTTATTACCCTCTTAATAAGAAAGTTTTTGAGGAAGCTATTTCATATAAACTAGGAGAAACAATTCCATCGAAACTAGAGAATAAGAGTTACTTTCAAAAATGATATAATATTATGTGGGAAATATGTACTAGAGCCTTAGTGACTTATAGGAGTATGTCAAAGCTAAGGAGAGGGGGATGTAAAACCTTGCCTTGTGCGCAATCCATAAAACCCTAATTTTTGGTGTGATATATTAATTAATAGTTAGTACAAAATTGATAAATATTATAACAATGATTGGCATGTTGAGATATCATGGACTATAAAGATAAACCCTATGAAAATAATTCCCTTTATAAATAGACCAAGCCATGGATATGTTCAAGTAGCAAAGAGGTTTAATAATGTATCAATGGATGCAAGACTCAACCCTATGAGAAATAGTTGTTGCCCTTAATTCTTCCTTGTTAGGTCTTATTATTATAGTTAGATAAGTTAAATGAATATATTGCGTAATTTTGTTTTTAATAAATATTTTGTGATTTAAGTTACACAGGGTTGCTTATGATGCATGCAAAGTGATTCATGGTGGATTGATGGTGAAATACATGGTGAACACAAAAAAATAGGAAGTAGGAATAAATTAAATAATTATGAATTAAAGAATGGGGTAAAAATCAGGTACAATAGTAAAATATTGTATATTTAAATTATTCTTTTAGTGTATGAACTCAACTATATAGTGAATTGAAAAGTGTATAATCTAGTATCATATATTAGATGATTTTTTTTGTGTTGTATTGAAAGTGTTTGGGTTTCTATTAAAAAGAAGAAAAGTTTGATCAGATAGGATGTTAATGGATAAATGATAAAGGTAAGCATTGTCACATGAAATTGCACCCTATTGAGCACGAAGCCTAGCATTCCAATGACACAATGGAAATGACCTCATGGTGTGGTACCTTTGCACGTATAAGGTCAAATCTCCAGAGAAGGCCAATTTCCTTTTTCAATCCTAGTGCAATGTGTTGGTCCAACACAACACATGAAAACCTACCACAAATAGCTCACAAGGAAAAGGGGAGAAGGAGAACATGAAAGGCAAAATAGAGGTGATACACCAAGATGGAAAGTTTGTTGCTTCCTAATTTAGATTTATTAGTACATCATTGAAGAGGGGTAAGGGGTCTTTCACAACTCTCTATTTGGCTGATTCTCAAAGCCATACAAAAAGGTTAGGGTTTGACAAGGCACTAGAAGAAAAAAAAGGTTTCTCAACACAATAGATGTAAATGATTTAACTCAAACATGGATAGATAAAGATACAATAAACACTCAAATATGAAGGTAATTGTTGATGGTGTTTTCATGCACTTCACAACACAGGTAATCCATAGGTGCACCACCTCTCTTGAAAGACAATTTTCCACAATCAAATTGCAGAACACTATCCCAAGGTCTCTTGGATGTCAGGTCATGACGATGCTTGGAATATTTCAGTTGTTTATGTGATTTGCTGGAATCACAGGGCGGCCTTACGTGGTTGAAGTTGTAGGGGAATTGAGTCAATAAATGGAGTTCTAGAAGTCTGGAATTGATATGCTTTGCTGCAGGTTCAAACAGCAGTCTTGGACTCCATTATTTTGTTGGATTTGGCTTTATAATGTGCAATGAACCTTGGCACATGTTGATTTAAAAAAAAAAAAGAAAAAAGAAAGGGGGAGGAAGAAAGATGTTTCTTGGACCTGCAACTACCAATGAACAATGATCATGGAGGTTCCTGCTGTGGACAGGGGATTTCACTTAACCAAAATTCTCACAATATCATGAAATCAGTGCTATCTTCTAGGGACTGCGGATGTTCATCATTCATTCACTATGGAAACATGAATAAAAGATGAAGTTCAATGAGTAGCAATGGAATCAAAGTCTAGACTAACTTTGCATAGTCATCTACCTTCAACAAATGACCAAAAGTATGGACAAGCAAAGCATACACACAACAACTATCTCCAAAACCATAGAAAACATACTAAATCTACCAAGTCGAAACCGAAGATGCTAGAACAACAAAATAATTTAAAGTAAAACTATAACTAAAAGGGAGAGGAATCATGAAACATATTGAGAAACCCAAAAAATACACCAAAATTGACTATATTTGCTATTTATAATTTCTTCAGCATGCCTTTACAACAACTCAACTCTCTTAAAATGAGAGGAGGAGAGCCCTATTTATAGTTTTCAAAAAACAAAATGAGTGGCCAAGATTCGATTCTATTATGTGGCCAAGATTCATCTTACATTAGGGTTTCACCTACCCCCAAATATATTACATTTATATATAATTTCTTGTCTCTTCCCTATTTTGTCATCTAGTGACAACACTGTAGCAAATTTGTCTTTTAGTGATTTGCCCTCTGCTGTAGCTATTCTTCAAGGTATTGTTCGTCCATGACTGGGTTGCCCTCTCATTTTTTCAATGCAACATACTCCATGAAACTTAGGATCAGGGACTGAAGCTTATCTACCTCCATGATGTCAGATTTTAGGATTTGGTAACTCCATTCCTGGGAATTGCTGCACAGATTCTTCCAATCTGCTTAATACTTAACATCATTCTCCTTGAAAGCTTCTGATTGCACAAAGGCTTGAGTTGCAAAACATAGGAACTCAGTGGTGATTTCGACGGACATCCCCTTTTCCATAATCTTCAAGAAGTGGGGCTTGATGTTCTCGGGATTGATCTCGACCACGGGCACCTCATATCCCGTCATCAGTTTGAGGTACTGAGTACACTCCTCCCTGGAATCCCTTGCCCATTCAATGTCAGGTGCTATCCATTCCAAAATCTGTTCTAGCCTTCTCTTTCAGTGGTTATAATCTCGTTTGCAGGTATCCACCAGCCAGTGGTCGTCGTCCTTGAAGGCAAAGTCCTTCTCCCAGATATCACTCAGCAACGTGAGAATGGCCTCAATCTTTGGGTAGGATGCATCGTACTTCCTGGGGAACTTCTCACAGATTTGCATTGTGTCCTTGAGAGTTTTTTGAACCTCTAGGAACCTATTTTCTGCCCGAGCGGCCACGTTGATGCCTGTGTTCCCTATGTCCAAAACTTGCCGGAACCAATTTTTCGTAGTTTTGTCCAAGTTCTGCCTCTTTTCTAGTTTGTCAATTTGTTCTCTAGATAGCAATTGAGGCGAGACCGATGATGTTGTAGGATGATCATCCAGAGATGACCACTGCTGAATATAAGTTGTTAGGCACCTGCTCCTTTAATTCTGCCTTGGAGATTTTATCCTACTGGATAAGGTGCACTACTGTGGCGACCAACTCCTGGAGATGCTCAACCTTCTGCTCCCTTGTGGCTACCCCCAGATCGATGGTGGAGACGTTATAAGTTATGCCTTGTTCCCCAACCACCGGTGTTGCTATTTGCACTGCTCTTGATCTCGAGGCATCCATAGTTATCCCTGATCTGACCCTTGGCTTCTTGTCTTTTCTAGTGCTCAACCGCGCTCTGGCCATGATGGATTCCAGCCTTGCCTTGGGATCCTTTGATGTGGGAGTCTTTTGCTTGAGCTGTTGCTACAGCCAATTGGGCATTTGGGGTTCCTCGGTTGGCGGTACAATTTGAGTTATGTTGTCCTTTCCTCCAAGTTCAACAGTACTGACAACCAGAGCCTTCTCATTTACTCCCGTATCCTCCTTTCCTTCATCAGAAACTTGCTCGAATGTTTCATGTTCAGCAGGAGACTTGGTACGTAGCTGCTCTTTGGGTGAATCTTTCTTTTCAGTATCCTCTTCCACATTTAGAGAATCTTGATGCTTCTCGGGGCTCTTTGTCTATTTACTCTCTTGGAGGAAAGTTCCTCACCATGCTCCAGAGTCTTGCCATGTTCTTCAGTTGGAGACTTGTTACCTTCTGTCTCCGAAGTAGCAATCTCATCCTCCTATGCAAGCCGATCCTTGGCCTCCTTGTCCTCAATCTCCTTGAGCTGTTTGCCCCACTCTGCATTGAGCTTGGGATCATTCAACTCTTGGATCAATTCTGTGTCAAGGTCCTCATTAGCTTCACTGGACTCACTACCCTCACTTGAAGATTCATAGACCACCTTATCAATTTTTCGACGCTCGATAAGGAGTGTTCATGATATTCAAACTCTTCATCTTCCGGTGCCTTCTCAGCCTCAAGTTGTTGTCATTCATGCTCGTCTAATATCTGAATGGTCACCTTCATCTTTGGTGATTCGGTAGAGGGGGATGTCATTGGGGTGGAGGCCATAGCCTGAGCTATCGTAGCCTAGAATATTGGATTGGTGAGCATCCCCGAAAGCTCAGAAGGCACATTCTGCATATACTTCACAAAAGATTCTGGAAGGCCTAGGGCTAGCGTTGTGATGGAAGGAAGGGAAGGAGACATGGAGGGAGAGGTCATTGGCGAGGTGGCGGTGGATGATGAATCCATGGGAATGACCTGCGATACTGGAGGAGACTAAGCAAGGTGGAAGGAGATATCCATCACAGGTGGGGAGGAAGCGAAAGTTGGAATTGAGGCAAGCGGGGTGGTGGCGGTGATTATAATGGGTGGAGATCCAAACGAGCTAGATCTTTTGCTTGCGATCCCGAGGGGTGAACCCTTTGGCATCACCGTTGTCTCGGTGCCTCCTGTTGTTTTTCTTTTCTTTTTAGAGGGCTCTGGCTTGGAAGACTTACGGGTGTAGACCTTTGGTTTGGGAAGCTATTGGCTAGCCTCCTTTCTTTTCTTGGTCTTCAAAGGTGGTGGGGCTTTAGATGTCTCCCCGGTTGCAGTGGCAACTTCCCCACCCTCGGAGCCACTTGGCTCACTCACGTGCTCAGTTGCAAGCTTGGTGTATGTTAGGACGACCCCTTGTTGTTTCAATTGGGCCACCTTCCTGTCGATCCATGCTCTCGTTCTGGCTTCAACAGACCTGGTGAGCACACCAATATCATTAAGCTCTAGTGTATCTCAGTTGATAGCGGGCAGCGGTAGGTTTGAAACTGTATCGTAAACTGGATCCACAATTGCTTCCTCATCCTCCTCCAGCTGATCAGGGATCAGGCATAAGTTCACCCTTCGTGCATGGATGATGGTCATGCGCATATAATATCGCAACCGTACCTCAAGATCATCCTTGTAGTTGCCCAGAAGTGCTCAATGTTGTGGAGGTGGGCATATCCGCGCCCCAGTGCCTTTCTGACATGGCCATAGGGATCCATTTATGGCCTTGCTGTATATTGTTCAAAATTATATTCTGCTAACTCCCTTTCTGAATATCCGGTGCACTGGGAAGTGTGGACCTTATACATCCCCTGTCCAAGGTTCATGGGGTAGATAGGGCCTGCCAGATGCTTTCACTCAAGACACTGTGAATGTGTCGCAGCTATCGAGTCAGCTCTAAGAGAACAATCCGATCATTTGGGTACCGGGGTAGCTTTATTGGTTTATCTGAGAATCCTTTGGCACGGATGTATGTGAACCTTGGGAACTAGATGTACCAGAAGGCATATTGTCTGAGGAGGACCCTAGCACTGTGGGACATCCTCCTATGAAAATCTCCTCCCACTGACCGGATTACGTGGGAAATGAACGCGTCATTCACCCTGTAGTAGTTTGTTTTGAAATTCCTAAACTACAATTGAGGGTACTTGTCATATGGTTTGAGCTCTGACCCAGATGGATCACTTGGCAACACTGTCAAACCTTGATAATGTCGTCGATTGGTGAGGGAATACAACAAGTAAGAGGTCATGAAGAATTTATTAGTTTTCTTCACAGTGGTAAACTGCTCGTGGAAACAGTCGCTGATGATTTCGCCGCAATAGAAGGCGGTACCCTTACCTTGGAGGATCTATTCTATGGAATAGAACATCCATTCTTGAAAGAAAACCGCACCGAGAAGGCCCTTGACTCGGCTGAGCAGCGTTACCAGATCATGGTAGTCCTCATGGAAGTCACTGCAGTAGACCTCCTAAGGGAGCTTCCCAGCACTAGCCCGTTTGTCCTTCAACCAGCATTGGTAGATGAGCCTTTTACAATCCAATGGGTCCTGTTCCCATACCTCCTGACAGTCTTCCAAGGTGGGGACCTCCATGCTCTCAAAGGTTGGAACATGGAAGGTGTTCGTAATGCCTGACGGAGACACATCTGCAAGGATATTCCCCTCATGATCCACAATTATTCTGGTATCAAATTGGTATGCCTCAACACACGCCATCACCAGTTCCGGGGCCACTAGGGTCAGTGGGAAACCTGTAGCTTTAGCCAGTCCACTGTTCTTTATCAACTTGGCATTCATAGTTTTTGGGTTCATTCTAACCCTCTGTGTAAATTCATCAACATCGACCTGTCCGATGTTTGTATCTGAAACATCCCTCCAAAGGGTAGTGACCCTGGACTGGATAGGGACCCCTTGGAACTTGTACTTCATCAGTTCCTTGTCTTCCTTGCCCCTTGGTGGCTTGGTTGTTCCTTTTCCTTTTCTGGAAGCACCGAAAGTCTCTGGGCTGGATTCCATAAATCCTGCATAACATACGAGAATTAGTAACAACGGACTTGACAAAATGGCTAACGACAAATACTTGCATGTCAAGATTAGTTCGTCAATCACAATTCATACTTAACAATCATAGAGGCAAGATATTTCATCATTAAAGGGCAATGCAAACAATCCAGAGTTCCTGGGCCGGAAATCCCTTGGTAGAATGCCGCTTGAAAGGGAAAAATGAGAATGGAATTCCCACATGCACCTCCCGAAGTTGGATTTGAAGATTTGAATTTGGAAATGGAAAAAGACCAAATTCAAGCAAGTTGGTCGAAATCAATTTTGGATTTGGAGGTCATTTGATGGCCCATTTGGAGGTTCGGGCATCATTTGCAGGGAAGTCGTTGGAAACGGTGCAAAGGAGACGGAATTCCGGATGATGGAATCCAAGTCTCAGATTGTCGTCGCCGGGAAGCAGCTATGGGTCGACCATGTGAAATGGAAAACCCTAAGAGGAAATTCGGTGAAAGAAACCCGAGAGGAAACTTCTGGGAGCGGCCAGAGGATTTGGGACAAATGGATGGCGAACGAGGCATCGGGACCCAGAGGTCGGGAAGAAGCTCGGAGCTCGCCGTTAAGAACGGCGCAAGAGGAACAAAATCTTGAGGAGGGAATTCCGGCATCCAGAATCCAGAAGAAGCTTGGAGGAAAAAAGACCAAAGGCACGGGGTTCTGGCAGACAGCAGACTGGGGTCCGGGATCTAGGAATATGTTCGGATGGGGCCGCTTAGAATGGCGAGAACACTCTAGAATCTCGGGAAAGGAATCCCGGGGGCAAAAGTCCGAGGGAAAGAAAATGGTAAGGGTTTTGACTGGGAGGTGAAACATTTTACGGCCGAGAAACAAAGTCCGGAAAGCTGCAAGGTGGACACCATTTGAAATGGTGAGATGATGACAAAATTCTAGTAATAGAATCTTGGGAAAGGAATCCCGGGGACGGATTTGAAGAAAAAAGTGAAGTTTGATCCTAGACAGAAATGGAGGGTCCGGGATCCGAAGGTCGGGAAGACGCTCAGACAGGGCCGTTTGAAACGACAGAGACGTAACGGAATCCCAAGAAGGGAATTCCAAAGATGGGAATCTGAAAGGAGGGGAAAAAGGTCAAAAATTCGAAGGAAGATGGCAGCACCGATGGTCGCAAGAAGACCCGGGCCCGGAAGACGCCAGTGCCGTTTCGAAGAACAGCTGCAATGCGGGAAGGTTCCGAATCGATTTTTAGGCAGTTTAACGGCAGATTTTCCGATTCTAAGATATGGGTTACGCACGCAGCGGGCAAATCTACTTAGTTTAGGTTCAATTTTTCATTTTACCCTCGAGAAAATCAAAAAATTCGCAAAACAAAAGCTAGGGCATGCGGATGGAAGACCTACCTCAAAAATCCGAAGAACAGGATGCCAGATGCGCGGAGGTCACCGAGAAAGCACTTCAAAATCCGACAGGAGGAAAGTAAAATTCATCGCTCCTCAATCCTTTTCTATCACTCAAGCCTTTGATAACGATGGCCGAAAAATCGGTTTTATAGCAAAAAATAGCCATTAATGCAGCATTAAATCCTCCGTACGGTTGCAGGTTGGGTTGGTGAGCTTCCGAAAAACGCAGAGGCATCGGGAGGTCCGGGGTCCGAGGTCTGGAAAGCCGTCCCGGGGCAGCCGTTCTCCAAAGAGTGAAGATTGAGGGGAAATCTGACTAGGGAAACCTAGAAAGGGAGACTCGAAAGGGGAAACCCATAAATTACCACAAATGCCAGAATTTCGACAAGGAAAACCTGGATAGCTCGAGACTTAAAATATGGCATTGGGGAACATGCTACCCCCTATTTTGGGGCACAAAAATGGGGGTACGCAAAACGAGGCAAAACAAAGGGAACCAAAAAAAGAAAGAGGGAAAAGAGGGTCCCCATTCCGAACGGGGTGTGTTTGCAAATGGCACAACAAATGGCGACTCCGCTGGGAGAACGCTCCCGACGTTCTAGAAATAAATATTCATTCTAAACCCAAATCTCTGATTGCACAGATTTAAGACAATTTTCAAAGCTAAACTGAGGACAGTTTAAGGAAGGCGTGATCGAATCGGATCGTAGATTTATCATGGAAGTCTATGCATGGTGAATTCATTTCCTTTCCCTCAGATAGAGTACGAACAACCACTGGTCAGAGGAGATAAGCTACGTAGTTCATCTAATCCCAAAAGTAACCTGGACATTGCTCTGCTGCCAGTCAAGCATCCATAGCCCCGACAGAGTTGTCGCTACGATCTCACGAACATAGCTCTATTGCCAGCTAGGCGTCAATAGCCCTGGTAGAGATATTCGTACACCCATACGGTTGACTTCGCAATTTATTTATTGCTTGTGCTGGATATTTCCTTTTAGCACCTCCCTTTTCTTTAATTTTTTGTCAACCGTGCGAACAACGAAGTTCACAATGGGCTTGAGAATCGCAGTGGTCACTGGAATAGACTTTAGATTTTTCACTTATCTTCGCTTTCCAGCGATCACCATACCATTCTTTGGAGACATTTTCTTAAATTTGTTTTGTGTTCCATGATAAGAGCAGGAATTCGATCAAATAGCCATCCTAGGTTAGTGCAAAGTCAAAAGTTGAAAACCGATACTTAGGAGCTTTCAGAGGGTAGCAGTAGGGAATGACAACTTATCTAGAGAATAACACGAAAGCGGACAGCAAAGTAACCGTTCGCTGGACTGAGCACGGCCACCACAGCAGAACAGGGAGACACTTCCCAAAAACCACGACAAAACCAGAGGATAAAGTAGGAAAACTATCTTAACCTATGTACAAGTATTAACACTGACAGCTCGTAAGAGCTCAGGCCTATAAGTAGTGCTTGAGGTGTTACTTGTTGAACGGCAATGGGACATCTTCACTAGTAAGAGCCTTTAAATGAAAAGCATTATCTCCCAGGATTTCAGCAATTTGAAAGGGGCCAAGCCAAAGCTTGTCGAATTTATTGTCTCCCCCTTTCTTTTCATGGGCCTTGTCCCAGTAGAGGACTAGATCAGAAATGCGGAAGGCCTTAATTTTGGATCGATGATCGAACCATCTTTTGACTACACCCTGGTGTTTGGAAAAAATTTCTATTACACGGTCTCGTACTTTTTCAAGGTGCAGCAGCTCAGCGAGGCGAGCTTCTTGGCGGTCTCCTCCTTCATAAAAATCGTTGATGAACTGGAGGGTTGGGATTTTCAAATATATGGGGAAGACAGGCTCCAAGCCATAGACTAAATGGTACGGGGAATCTCCAAGGGCAGCCTTGTGGTTGGTGAGATCTGCCCATAAGGAAAAACGAAGTTGGGTGTGCCAATCCTTAGGATTCCTATCTAGCAGCTTCTTAATCACTGTGATCAAGTTTTTATTGGTGGACTCAGAAAGGCCATTGCCTTGAGGGTAATAGTTAGAGGAGAATTTGAGGGCGACACCATAATCAAAGACCCAACTTGTGAATTTTAGTGAAGCAAACGCAGGGCCATTATCACATACCAAGGCATATGGACAACCAAAATGATTTTAGATAAAACTTTCTAAGAAATTGGTTACGACTTCAGTTGTATATTGTCTACAAGTTATTGCTTCTGTCCATCTAGTGCAGTAATCTGAAGTGGTTAGAATGTACCTGCATCCCGTAGATGATGGAGGACTCATCGGACCAACGAAATCGAGACCCTACTGTGCAAAAGGCTTGACCTCCAGAACCGGTTGCAACGGGACAGCAACGTTCCTTTCCCTAGCAGCAGTGGTCTAGCACATGTGGCAGGTACGAACATGACTATGAGCATCCTTGAAAATGGTGGGCCAGTAGTACCCGGCTCTCAGTACTTGATGTGCCATTGATAGGCCTGAGCCATGGCTAGTTCCAAATTTGTCATGGAATTTTTTAAGGACGCGATCAACCTCCTCCTTTCCCAGGCATCAAAGATAGATGCCTTCATGATTTTTCTTATACAATATAGAGCCCTGCAACATATAGTTGTTGCTTTTCAACCTTAGAGCTCATCTTCAGACTCCTTGTAGATGGGGCGGGCACTTGTGGTTCAGCAGGTAGTACACCACGTCATCATAACATTCTCCTGGGGAGACATCCTCCAGCTGATACTGTTGCACCGTGGGTCCAGGTACAACATCAATAACTACCTTTGCCATTGTTCAGGAAAGCACCTATCCTCTTACCAGCTTCATTGGCTGAATCTCCATGTCGTATTCCTGTAGCACCGCAATCCATTTTTCCCTTCGTTCCCCCAACTCATTCTGCATAAGCAGTGTTTTTACGTCGGGGTCAGGAACTATGGCAAAGAATTTGTTGCATAAGATATAGTGCCGAAACTTCTTGACTCCTTTAACAAGGGCGTAAGCCTATTTTTCAACATTATGATAACGTAGTTCAGCATCTTTCAAGGGGGTGCTCATGAAGGCAATTGGGTACTCGCTTCCCTCGTCGTCTTTTTGCGTCAGGATGCTAGCACAAGAATGATCTGAAGTGAAGGAGTAAATAAAGAAGGGCTTTAGGTAGTTTGGGCTGACCAGCATAGGGGCGTCAGTGATGGCCTTCCTGATTTCCTCGAAGGCCTGTTCTGCTTCGGGGGTCCACTCGACCTTGGCATCTTGTTTTAGCATGGCGTTGAGTGGTTTGACTATTTTTGCAAAGCCTATAATGAACTTGCGGACAAAGTTGATCTTTTCGAAGAAAGACTTCAATTATTTCTTGCTGCCCGGTAGCTAGATTTTCATGATGGATTGGATATGCTCGGGGTCAATAGAAATTCCCCGTTCAGATAGAACGTGTCCGAGGAGTTTCCCTTCCGTGACCCCAAAGATACACTTCTTCGGCTTAAGGGATACCCCAAATGTGCGGCACCTCTCAAAGACCTTGCATAAATCAGCGACATGATTACTCCACTGCTTTGAAAACACTGTTAAATCATCCATGTAGATGATGATTCATTTACCAATAAGGTCTTTGAAGGTGATGTCCATAGTGCACTGAAAGGTGGCACCAGCGTTGATTAGCCCGAAGGGCATCCTTCTATATGCGAATGTTCCCCACTTGGTGGTGAATGTCATCTTGTGTCGATCTTCGTATTACACCATGATTTGGCTGTATCCCGAGTATCCGTCCAGAAAGGACATCATCTGGGACCCGTTCACTACTTGTAGCACCTCATCCAACGAAGGCACAGGATAATTGTCCTTCTTTGATGCTCGATTCAGATTGTGGAAGTCCACTCATAACCTGATTTCTCCATTTTTCTTTCGAACAGGGACCAAATTTGCTATCGAAGTAGAGTGTTTGACCGGGAAGATGATCTTGGCTGACAGCAACTTCTGTACTTCCTTGTAAATGATTGGCTCTAATAGAGCGTTGACAGGGCAATGTCGCTGGCAGAATGGCTTCGCATCTGGCCTGAGAGGGATAGTGTGCGTGATGATCGATGTGTCATACATTTTGAGGTCGTCGTAGCTCCAAATGATGATTTCATGATATTTGCGTAACGTTTCAATAATCCCTCTTCTTTCTTCAGGAGCACATACCTTTTCTATAAACACATTCTTGGTATTTCTAGTTGTTCCCTGGTTGCAGGTATCACACTGACCGCTGATAGTATCTTCTTTGACCCGTTGATCTTGCTCCCTGATTTGATCAAGGTCAAAGATCCGCTCCAATTCGACCATACCCCTAGGGATGGTGTTGGTCTTCAAATTAATGATCCCCTCTATATCTAAGTCTGCTTCTTGGGGTTCGACTTCATCAATTACCTGAGCAGCGAACACATTCGAACTAGTGATGAAGTCTAGGATATGCTTGTCGTTGTTGAATACTTGGAAATTGGCCACATTATCCGACACCGACGGGGTAGAAGTGAGTTCTACCATGAATCGCTTGAGGCCGGATAGGGATAATGGTTGTAGTGTACTTGTTGCTTGCGCCAGGGCGTTGGCGGTATAGTTTTGAGCGTGTGGGATCAGCTTAATGTTGAAAGCGTTGAGCCCTTCCAATAGGTCCCATACGCGGTGTCGATAGTTAGTGAGCCTTCGGTCATAATAGGAATAGAGCTTCCTGACTTGTTTTATGACTAGCTCTAAATCTTCGTATACTTGGAGCGCCTTGACATCCTTTCTTAAAGTCATCAAGAGGCCCGACACCAAAGCCTCGTATTCTGCCACGTTGTTAGTACAATAGAATTGCAGTCTATGAGTGAAAAAGTATGACTTACCTTTGGGACTGATCAGTTCGAAACCCGCTCCAACCCCGTGCTTGGATTTAGAACCGTCAAAGCGCAACATCCAGAACCAGTGGAAGTCCTCAGACGCGGGGCTGACAAGAACTATCTTGACCTTCAGCGGGGGCAGCATTTCAGTAACCGGCTTGGGAACTGTAGGGGTGGAACCTATTCATCTATCAGATGCAAATCTTGCATCCGCCCATGGGGTGGCTCATTTCTAGGCATGTTCAATTATTGTTTGACATAAGCAGTAGTCAAATTCTGAATGAGCAGCATTGTGTACTCGACACCAATTAGGGAGCAAGAGCTCCTGAAGGTTCATCTGATTTCCTAGGCTGAGCTAGTCACATATGCATTTTCCCATAAAATCTTGGAAACCATCGAGCAGCCCCTGACCGTTGCCTTCTCCCAACTCTTCGTTATCAGACTCAATGAACATTTCATTGCTCGAAGGAGTATTGGTCAAATTAGCAGGTGGGCTATATAATATGAGAAGAACCTCGCTTGTTCCTTTTCCCTCAAAGTCTTCTTGCTCGTTGAGGTATGCTATCGAAGAATAGTTTCCCAAACTTGTTTCGGCATACAACACCTCATTTGTATTGTTGTACTCAGTAATCATGAATTTCATTCGGGGTTCCCTGTCGATCCGGATTTGATTAGGCATTCCCTTCCATAGGAGCCATATATGAGAGTAATCCGTGGCTACGTATCCATTCAGTGCCCTCATGAAATCTCTACCTAGGATTATACAGTAGGTATTCAGGATATCAGCCACCTATATGTCAATAGTCTATTCGATCCGAGGATCAGTCGCAAGTTGCATTTGTATCCTATTGATCTCGCCAACTATGCTGATTTCAGTTTTATCAAGCCGCGTCACCTTTTGACGGGAAGGAGTTGGCATTATTTAAAGTGCCTTGCACACACAGAGAGACATGACATTGGTTGACACCCCTAAATCTAGCAAGCAATTATGGAGGTTCCTTTCGAACACACGAATGGTGGTCAGAAAGAGAGGGGTCTCAAATTTTCCTTGAAACAACCCTCCTGAAACGTCCACCTGGGAAACCTGGGCCTTTTCTTTCTCGTTGCCTCTATTTTGGGTTGGTGCTAGATTAGCTGCCCTTTCGAACTACTTGTTTACCTGTTGACCTAATGGCATGTCCGTTGATCTGTTGAAAATCTGCCTGACAACCAGCTCATTTGATTGATCGCTAAAAGAAACCCTCTTTGTTGGGATCTCCTTTTGACTTGTCTCTTGTGATAGGGTCCCATTTATCATTCGAAAAAAAGCGTTCCTGACTGCAGGCACCTTCAGAAGTTTGAATGTAGACACACTTAGCTTTACCTTTTTAAATTCTTCAGCAATATACTCCCCCATCTTCTCAATTTTTTGGTCATTAGAAATGTTCTGGGAGGGGCTAGCATTTTGACCTTGGCCAACGTTTGGCTATTTATTCCTATTGAGGTATCGTGTGGGCGTAAGTGGAAAACCTGAATTATTGTTCGCACTCGGATCAAGAGGGGTGCTGAAATATTTTGGCAAGGTGGAAGTCGTGAAAGGACCTCCAGCATGGCCTCCTGCTTGTCTATTCCTAAGGTTATAAGGGGCAGTCCGTTGGTGAAACATTTGGACTTCGTCCTCCCTAAATTCATCTTTATTATCTTCGGGACCATTATCTACTAAATTGAAAAGCTGAGCCAAAGGACTTTCAGAACTTACCTCACTTGCTGTATCACGATGGTTTGAAACAGTGCTCTCCAGTTCAAGGGCATTGCATTCTGCCTTTGGAAAAGGGGCCTGGTTTAGCACCAGCACCGAGGCATCGTACGGATCAGATGGGACGATGTCCTAACATCCTGAATTGTCGACTGCATTCTGAACTTCTACTTGGAAGATCTCGGCCACAGTTTGAAACTCCGGGCAATCCAATTTGGAATAGCGGCTTGTCTTGTGTATGCGGCACCAACCGGCTAACGCAGCCTCTGCCAAGTAAACTCCGCTTGCGGGGTTTTCACTATTGCTGTTGTTGGGCTGATCAAGAGGTGTGGGAATGTCACCATTTTTAGGGTGTGTATTCCATGTCCGGTTTTGCTTTTGGAAGGGTCTTCTATCAAAGTTTTGGCCCGAGTTCTGACTCCTGTCATAATTCTACCCCGACGATGTGCCAGCGTCTCGATGGTCCCGATTTGCACGGTGATCTTGATTTTCCCTATTAAAGTTGGCCTGGATGCTCTTTTGTGACGTCTACAACTGATTGTTCTGATTTCTTAGGTGTGTCATCTCGATCGATATCTTTTGACCATCTCTGTAAGTTCATCAATCCTATCCCTTTTGGTACTACTTGGTTGCGATGCGGTATTCTGAAGGAATACAGGCTGTGCTGCCAGCTGATTCTGATGAGCGGGTGGGAACTCCGCTGCTTGATCTTTGTGGATGTGACTGTTGCTATTAGGGTAACAAGTGTTGAGGCATTGGGTACACCTAATTCATTGGCTATCCTGGATGCGAAATCGTAGGCAGCTGAGGTACCAAATTCAACAGAGGCGTTTGATACTGTAATGCTTGCGTGAGTCCCTGTATCTGTGCCGGATGTGCGATTTGTCCAAGAGAAGGTAATGGACTGGATATATTTTGTCCTAAATTTGTACTGGCAATGATGGCTTCAGTATACGCATCGACCAACCTGGCTGGTGGTGGTCTCATCCGTTTCACCAGGGTTGAAGTGAGGTTGTCTAATGTGGCATAGTAAACGGGTAGGACAACAGCATCATTAAAAACATATGGAGCCTGTAGCTAAGTGTACGCTCTGTGGAAGCGATCGCTGAACGTGCTGATTGGTTCATTGATTTCCCTTTGAACCGCCATGAAATGTCTGTACGAATCTGTCGGGCTAACTGGGGTCTTGAATTTTTGTAGAAATGCATTCTTCAAGAAATCCCATGTGCTGTTAGTTCCAGCTAGAAAATTGACATACCAGTAAAAGGCCTCTTCCCCCAAGGAATAAGGAAAGAGCCTGCAAGCTACATCCTCATACATGATCTGCATAGTCTTCAAAGCAATTTCAAAAATATTGACATGTTCCTCGGTTGTCCTCAGCGGATCCCGGGAGTTGAACTTTGTGCATAAATTCTTAGGGTTCTTGGGCATGTCATGATAGAGGTTGAAAGCAAGGGGAGATAGGTTGTTACACAGCCACGCCATTGGGAAAGGCGGTGGAGGTGGCTACGCTAGGTTGCTCTGTGGTAGGGATGGGACAACAACAGCTGGGGAGGCAGCAACTAAGCTGAGGACTGCGTTCAGCTGGGAGGCAGAGTTCAATTTAGATTAAATGGCAACTTGGAAAGTCTCGGTGGTGGGATGAGCGGAAGATGAACCTGTTAATGAGGATGAAGAGGGCAGGAGTGAAGGGGCAGTGAACTGCTCCACGGAATTGGTGATGGATGATCCCCTTCGCTTAGTTCTCTTAGCTCGAATGGGTGGCTGTAATTCTTGCAACTCCCCTTTGTTCAATGTAGATCTCAGTATTCAGTGGAATCTCTCAGGGGAGAATGATTCAATTCAATCCAGCTTTACCCTTTCAATGCTCTTCTTCTAGCACCAGTTCTGTTGATGGTGTTTTCATGCACTTCACAACACAGGTAATGCGTAGGTGCATCACCTCTCTTGAAAGACAATTTTCCACAATCAAATTGCAGAACACTATCCCAAGGTCTCTCGGATGTCAGGTCATGACGATGCTTGGAATATTTCAGTTGTTTATGTGATTTGCTGGAATCATAGGGCGGCCTTACGTGGTTGAAGCTGTAGGGGAATTGAGTCAATAAATGGAGTTCTAGAGGTCTGGAGTTGATATGCTTTGCTGCAGGTTCAAACAACAGTCTTGGACTCCATTATTTCATTGGATTTGGCTTTATAATGTGCAACGAACCTTGGCACAAGTTGATTTTAAAAAGAAAGAAAAAAGAAAGGGGGAGAAAGAAAGATGTTTTCCAGACCTGCAACTACCAATGAACAGTGATCATAGAGGTTCCTACTGTGGACAGTTTCCTTAAACAGGATTTCACTTAACCAGAATTCTCACAATATCATGAAATCAGTGCTATCTTCTAGGGACTGCAGATGTTCATCATTCATTCACTATGGAAACATGAATAAAAGATGAAGTTCAATGAGCAGCAATGGAATCAAAGTCTAGACTAACTTTGCACAGTCATCTACCTTCAGCAAATGACCAAAAGTATGGACAAGGAAAGCATACACACAACAACTATCTCCAAAACCATAGAAAACATACTAAATCTACCAAGTCGAAACTGAAGATGCTAGAACAACAAAATAATTTAAAATAAAACTATAACTAAAAGGGAGAGGAATCATGAAATATATTGAGAAACCCAGAAAATACACCAAAATTGACTGTATTTTCCATTTATAATTTCTTCAGCATGCCTTTACAACAGCTCAACTCTCTTAAAATGAGAGGAGGAGAACCCTATTTATAGTTTTCAAAAAACAAAATGAGTGGCCAAGATTCAATTCTATTATGTTGCCAAGATTCATCTTACATTAGGGTTTCACCTACCCCCAAATATATTATATTTATATATACTTTCTTGTCTCTTCCCTATTTTGTCATCTAGTGACAGCACTGTAGCAAATTTGTCTTTTAGTGATTTGCCCTCTGCTATAGCTATTCTTCAAGGTATTGTTCATCCATGACTGGGTTGCCCTCTTGTTTTTTCAATGCGGCATACTCCATGAAACTTAGGATCAGGGACTGAAGCTTAGCTACCTCCACGATGTCGGATTTTAGAATTTGGTAACTCCATTCCTGGGAATTGCTGCCCAGCTTCTTCCAATCTGCTTCATACTTAACATCATTCTCCTTGAAAGCTTCTAATTGCACAAAGGCTCGAGCCACAAAACACAGGAACTCAGTGGTGATTTCGGCAGACATCCCCTCTTCCATAATCTTTAAGAAGTAGGGCTTGATGTTCTCGGGATTGATCTCGACCGCGGCCACCTCATATCCCCTCATCAGTTTGAGGTATTGATTACACTCCTCCCTCGAATCCCTTGCCCATTCAATGCCAGTCGCTATCCGTTCCAAAATCTGTTACAGCCTTCTCTTTCGGTGGTTATAATCTAATTTGCAGGTATCCACCAGCCAGTGGTCATTGTGCTTGAAGGCAAGGTCCTTCTCCCAGATATCACTCGGCAGCATGAGAATGGCCTCAATCTTTGGGTAGGCTGCATCGTACTTCTTGGGGAAATTATCACAGATCTGTATTGTGTCCTCGAGAGTTTTCTTAACCTCTAGGAACCTATTTGCTGCCCGAGTGGCCACGTTGATACCTGTGTTCCCTATGTCCAAAACTTGCCAGAACCAATTTTCCGTAGTTTTGTCCAAGTTTCGCCTCTTTTCTAGTTTGTCAATTTGTTCTCTAGACAGCAACTGAGGCGGGACCGATGATGTTGTAGGCTGATCATCCGGAGACGACCACTACTGAATATAAGTTGTTAGGTCGGCCACTTGCTCCTTTAATTCTGCCTTGGAGATTTTATCCTGCTGGATAAGGTGCACTACTGTGGTGACCGACTCTTGGAGATGCTCAACCTTCTACTCCCCTGTGGCTACCCCCAGATCGATGGTGGAGATGTTATAAGTTATGCCTTGTTCCCCAACCACCGACGTTGCTATTTGCACTGCTCTTGATCCTGAGGCATCCATAGTTATCCTCGATCTGACCCTTGGCTTCTTGTCTTTTCTGGTGCTCACCCGTAGTCTGGCCATGATGGCTTTCACCCTTGCCTTGGGATCCTTTGATGTGGGAGTCTTTTGCTTGAGCTGTTGCTATAGCTAATCGGGCATTTGAGGTTCCCCGACTGGTGGTACACTTTGAGTTCCGCTATCCTTTCCTTCAAGTTCAACAGTATTGACAACCAAAGCCTTCTCATTTACTCTCGTATCCTCCTTTCCTTCATCAAAAACTTGCTCGAATGTTTCATGTTCAGCAGGAGACTCGGTACGTAGCTGCTCTTTGGGTGACTCTTTCTTTTCAATATCCTCTTCCGTGTTTAGAGCATCTTGATGCATCTCGGGGCTCTCTGTCTGTTTACTCTCTTGGAGGAAAGTTTCCTCACCATGCTTCAGAGTCTTTCCATGTTCTTCGATTGGAAACTTGTTACATTCTGTCTTCGTAGCAGCAGTCTCATCCTCCCGTGCAAGCCAATCCTTGGCCTCCTTGTCCTCAATCTCCTTGAGCTGTTTGCCCCACTCTGCATTGAGCTTGGGATCATTCAACTCTTGGATCAATTCTGTGTCAAGGTCCTCACTAGCTTCACTGGACTCACTACCCTCACTTGAGGATTCATAGACCACCTTATCAATTTTTCGACTCTCAAACAAGGGGTGTTCATGATATTCAAACTCTTCATCTTCCGGCGCCTTCTCAGCCTCAAACTGTTGTCGTTCACGCTCGTCCGATATCTGCATGGTCGCCTTCATCTTTGGTGATTCGATAGAGGGGGATGTCTTTTGGGTGGAGGCCATAGCCTGAGCTATCGCAGCCTGGACTATTGGATTGGTGAGCATCCCCAAAAGCTCAGAAGGCACATTCTGCATATACTTCACAAAAGATTCTAGAAAGCCTGGGGCTGGCGTTGTGGCAGCGGAAACAGAAGGAAGGGAAGGAGACATGGAGGGAAAGGTCATTGGCGAGGTGGTGGCGGATGATGAATCCACGAGAATGACCTACGATACTGGAGGAGACTAAGCAAGGTGGATGGAGATATCCACCGCAGGCAGGGAGGAAGCGGAAGTTGGAATTGAGGCAAGTGGGGTGGCGGCGGTGATTATAATGGGTGGAGATCCAAACGAGCTAGATCTTTTGCTTGCGATCCTGAGGGGTGAACCCTTTGGCATCACCATTGTCTCTGTGCCTCCTATTATTTTTCTTTTATTTTTAGAGGGCTCTGGCTCGAAAGACTTATGGGTGTAGACCTTTGGTTTGGGTAGCTATTGGCTAGCCTCCTTTCTTTTCTTGGTCTTTAGAGGTGGTGGGGCTTTAGATGTCTCCCTGGTTGCAGCGGCAGCTTCCCCACCCTCGAAGCCACTTGGCTCACTCACGTGCTTAGTTGCAAGCTCGGTGTATGTCAGGACGATCCCTTGTTTTTTCAATTGGGCCACCTTCCCATCGATCCATGCTCTCGTTCGAGCTTCAACGGACCCGGTGAGCACACCAATATCATTAAGCTCTAGTGTATCCCAGTTGATAGCGAGCAGCGGTAGGTTGGAAACTGTATCGTAAACTGGATCCACAATTGCTTCCTCATCCTCCTCCAGCTGATCAGGGATCGGGCATAAGTTCACCCTTCGTGCATGGATGATGGTCATGCGCATATTATATTGCAACCGTACCTCAAGATCATCCCTATAGTTGGCCCAGAAGTCCTTAATGTTGTGGAGGTGGGCATATCCGTGCCCCAGTGCCTTTCTGACATGGCCATAGGGATCCATTCGTGGCCTTGCTGTATATTGTTCAAAATTATATTCTGCCAACTCCCTTTCTAAATATCCGACACATTGGGAAGTGTGGACCTTATACATCCCCTGTCCAAGGTTGATGGGGTAGACGGGGCCTGCCAAATGTTTCTCACTCAAGACACTGTGAATGTGTCGCAGCTATCAAGTCAGCTCTAAGAGAACAATCCGGTCATTTGGGTACCGGGGCAGCTTGTTTGGTTTATCTGAGAAGCCTTCAGTGCGGATGTATGTGAACCTTAGGAACTGAATGTACTAGAAGGCATATTGTCTGAGGAGGACCCTGGCACTATGGGACATCCTCCTATGAAAATCTCCTCCCACTAACCGGATTACATGGGCAATGAACGCGTCATTCACCCTGCAGTAGTTTGTTTTGAAATTCCTAAACTGCAACTAAGGGTACTTGTCATATGGTTTGAGCTCTGGCCTAGATGGATCACTTGGCATCATTGTCAAACCTTGATAATGTCGCCGATTGGTGAGGGAATACACCAAGTAAGAGGTCATGAAGAATTTATTAGTTTTCTTCACAGTGGTAAACTGCTCGTGGAAACAATTGCTGATGATTTTTCCGCAATAGAAGGCAGTACCCTTACCTCGGAGGATCTGTTCTATGGAATAGAACATCCATTCTCGAAAGAAAACCGTGCCACGAAGGCCCCTAACTTGGTTGAGTAGCGTTACCAGATCATGGTAGTCCTCATGGAAGTCACTACGGTAGAGCTCCTGAGGGAGCTTCCCAGCACTAGCCCATTTGTCCTTCAACCAGCATTGGTTGATGAGCCTTTTACAATCCAATGGGTCCTGTTCCCATACCTCCTGACAGTCTTCCAAGGTGGGGACCTCCATGCTCTCGAAGGTTGGAATGTGGAAGGTGTTCGTAATGCCTAACGGAGACATATTTGCAAGGATATTCCCCTCATGATCCACAATTGTTCTGGTATCAAATTGGTATGCCTCAACACATGCCATCACCAGTTTCGGGGCCACTAGGGCCGGTGGGAAACCTGCAACTTTAGCCAGTCCACTGCTCTTTATCAACTTGGCATTCATAGTTTTCAGGTTCATTCTAACCCTCTGTGTAAATTCATCAACATCGACCTGTCCAATGTTGGTATCTGAAACATCCGTCCAAAGGGTAGTGACCCTGGACTGGATAGGGACCCCTTGGAACTTGTACTTCATCAGTTCCTTGTCTTCCTTGCCCCTTGGTGCCTTGGTTGTTCCTTTTCCTTTTCTAGAAGCACCGGAAGTCTCTGGGCCGGATTCCATAAATCCTGCACAACATACGAGAATCACTAACAAAGGACTTGACAAAATGGCTAACGGCAAATACCTGCATGTCAAGATTAGTTCGTCAATCACAATTCATACTTAACAATCACAAAGGCAAGATATTTCATGATTAGAGGGTAGTGCAAACAATCCGGAGTTCCTGGGTCGGAAATCCCTTGGTAGAATGCCGCTTCAAAGGGAAAAATGAAAATGTAATTCCCACATGCACCTCCCGAAGTTGGATTTGAAGATTTGACGTTGGAAATGGAAGAAGACCAAATTCAAGCAAGTGGGTCGAAATCAATTTTGGATTTGGAGGTCATTTGATACCCCATTTGGAGGTTCGGGCATCATCTGTAGGGAAGCCGTTGGAAATGGTGCAGAGGAGATGGAATTTCGAGCGACGGAATTCGAGTCTCAGATTGTCGTTGTCGGGAAGCAGCTACGGGTCGGCCGTGTGAAACGGTGAACCCTAAGAGGAAATCCGGTGAAAGAAACCTGAGAGGAAACTTTCAGGAGCGGCCAGAGGGTTTGGGACAAATGGACGGCGAACGAGGCGCCGGGACCCGGAGGTCGGGAAGAAGCTCGGAGCTTGCCGTTAAGAACGGCACAAGAGGAACGAAATCCTGATGAGGGAATTCTAGCGTCCAAAATCCGGAAGAAGCTTAGAGGAAAAAAGACCAAAGGCACGAGGTTCCGACGAACGGCGGGCTGGGGTCTGGGATGCGGGAAGACGTTCGGACGGGGCCGCTTGGAATTGTGAGAACACTCTGAAATCTCGGGGGAAAAAGTCTGAGGGAAAGAAAATGGTAAGGGTTTCGACCGGGAGGTGAAACATTTAGCGGCTGGGAAATAGAGTCTAGGAAGCTGCAAGGCGGACGCCATTTGAAATGACAAGATGATGATGGAATTCTGGTCATAGAATCCCGAGGACGGATTTGAAGAAACAAGTGAAGTTTGATCCTAGATGAAAATGGAGGGTCCGGGATCCGAAGGTTAGGAAGACACTCGGACGGGGCCATTTGAAACGGCGAAGACGTAACGAAATCCTAAGAAGGGAATTCCGAAGATGGGAATCCGAAAGGAGGGGAAAAAGGTCAAAAATTCAAAGGAAGATGGTAGCGTGGATGGCCGCGGGAAGACCAGGGCCCAAAAGACGCCAGTGTCGTTTCGAAGAATAGCCGTGACGCGGGAAGGTTCCGAATTGATTTTTAGGTAGTTTAACGGCGGATTTTCCGATTCTAAGATATGGGTTATGCGCGCAGGGGGAAAATCTACTTAGTTCAGGTTCAATTTTTCATTTTACCCTCGAGAAAATCGAAAAATTCTCAAAACAAAAGCTAGGGCGTGAAAACGGAAGACCTACCTCAAAAATTCGAAGAACAGGATGCCGGATGCGCAGAGGTCACCGGGAAAGCACTTCGAAATCCGACAGGAGGAAAGTTAAATTTGTTGGGAGCTCCTCAATCCATTTCTATCACTCGAGCCTTTTCATAATGATAGCCAAAAAATCGATTTTATAGCAAAAAGCAGCCATTAATGCAACATTAAATCCTTCGTACGGTTGCAGGTTGGGTTGGTGAGCTTTCGGAAAACGTAGAGGCGACAGGAGGTCTGGGGTCCGAGGTCCAAAAAGCCATCCCGGGGCAGCCGTTCTCCAAACAACGAAGATCGAGGGGAAATCCAACCAGGGAAACCCGGAAAGGGAGACCCGAAAGGGGAAACCCAGAAGGGGAAACCCGAAAATTGCCACAAATGCCAGAATTTCGACAAGGAAAACTTGGATAGCCCGAGACTTAAAATATGGCATTGGGGAATGTGCTACCCCCTATTTCGGGGCACAAAAATGGGGGTACACAAAACGAGGCGAAACAAAGGGAACCAAAAAAGGAAAGAGGGAAAAGAGGGTCCCCATTCCGAACGGGGCATGTGTGAAAAAGGCACAACAGTAATAACTTACTCAAACACAAAATATATAAGAAGAGGAAGGCTTGATCCATTTCATTACTGTAGAGGCAAAAATCCAATCTTTACAATGGTAGAGTGTAAATACATGTCTACAAAAGAAAAACCCTAGAGGAGCCAAAGGAAGAACCCTTAAAATGAATACATTTTTTGCCTTTATAGATCAAGCATAACTAAGGGTTGAATTCAAATCCCTAACCCTAACTTAACTAAGGTTATAGAAAGATGAACACCGATTAGATCTAGAAAAGATTTGAAATATCCCAACCACAGAGCCACCACCAAGTTATAAGGGCTCTGAAATCTCAAATGAGCCCTAGATAATGAATATAATGAATGCAAGGATGGAGCTCCCATTAAAGCCACGAAAAAACACTCTGACCAATATACCTTGACAAGTAATATGGCCTCTACAATACATCAAGGAGTAATGGCACTGTCCATAAATGAAAAGCAATGTTGAAAAGGTGTAAAAATTGATCCAAGTCAATTAGATTTGATATGGTAGCTGAGGATGTCGCTGAACAATAACTTCTACAAATATATCACAAATAGGATCAATTAGTTGTTATAGTTTGAATACTGGTCGTCGAATTGGCATGAGTGGCCGAGATCAAATTACCAATGAAACTTTTAAACATAGTTGTTGATTGCATGAGAATTATGATCAATGACTATCGCGTAGCCTTAATACATTGTCAAGATGATTGTTAGATTATCCTCCATTACATTTGTGTCGTTGATACCATATAAAGCAAACCAAGGCCTCGGGCCTACCATGACACATGTTGCCTACCCACTTTACAAGCCAATAGAAAAGCCACATGTCATCTTCTTGCTAGCCCTCAACAAGCTCAGATTTGACAATGGGTCCCCCATGGGCAAGTGGGGAATGATCGAGATTCATTTATTATAACACACCTTAACCATTGACTGAACCGACATCGACATGTCAAAGAGACCCCTGAGACTATCTCTTCGAAAATTACCTATCACCCTGATGTGGTTCACTTATTTTCCTTTGATGCTTTACACCATCGAAGGAACACCAACATATCGGGCTGAGACACTTAAGGGTCTCACTGATATTCGTCTTTCTCTCCAATACTGCTGGAAAAAGACGTGGACCCATAAAGCTACGTGTCACCTTAAAATTTTCCATCCGCTATCATCACCATCCTATCAAGATGTCAAAGGGGCCATCCTCTAGATCTTGTTGATATCCATCATTTCTCTCCAATGAAGAGATCCTGCCTTCCATTGCGATATCAAAGAGACCACATTTTAGGTTCCGCTAAAATCAATCTTTCTCTTCAACGAGGAGATAAGAGGGTAAGCCCTTAGCTATCGATGCCTTTGAATAGTGGGAGGGCCTGCCATGAGAGTGGACAAGTGTCACCTACCCGCCATCCCTCCGACTTCTTAATTTTATTATTTTAATCTTGTAGGCTAGCAAAGAACCAATAGGGTGTATTCTATGGGACCTGCCAAGCAATGTTAGGGGTTTTTATAAGAATCTACACTTATTACATGACTTACAATGGGGTCACTTGCCTAGATAACATAAGATTGTGTGATTTAGAATATTCAATCCTAGGAAAAAATGTTACTCGGGTGAAATTATTTCAAGACCCACAGGAATAAGATTTAGGGTAAATATTTGAATGGGGGTGACCGGTAAGACAAGCATGAAGGGTTCATTCAAAACATGACATCGGAAAACATAAGTTATAACTAAACAATTGAGAACTGGCTACAAAGATTCAATAGAGGAATATAACAAAAAGTGTCCGCCAAGACCAGGAGGCTTAGGGTTTTTGAATCCCTAACTTGCAGATTCAACACCCTAAATTGGATACAAATGAGGAACTCAAAACCTCAAAGACCCAAATTCATCAAAATAAACATGGATTGCAACAAGATGCATAGATAGGATCTCTTAGATCGAATATAAATGATGGGTATCCAAGGGGGGAATAAAATGTCAAAATTTTGGAGATTTATGTGGGATGATTGTTTGGTAATCATGGAATCTAGAGGCCTTATTAGTCCATTGGGAAAAAATTCATGAAGGGAATTTACCAAGTTGGGTCTCCCAAGGGAAAAACAAAACATGTGCAGGCTTGCACTTGGAGAAAATCATGAAAGCTAAGAGCATACATTCCCTTAAGGAGAATGCAAGGTGTGCAAATGCACTTCATGGAAGGAAAATATTTACAATATATACACTAAACTAACAGAAATAAAAGAATGAAAATTTTCCTTTATCAAAGATGAACCTTTTGAAGGAGTTAATCTCCCTCAAACCATAGTTGTAGACCTCACCCATTTGTAGCCATTGAAAAATCTTGCCAACATGCATAGAAATGCACAAAATGCTTGCAAGGTGAAGGATCGATTCATTGTAAATTTTTCCATTGCAAGGGAACCGTATGATGCAAGTGTTAGATTCATCTAATACTAGTGTCTCAACTGAACATACAACAATAGGGGTGAAATTCTTTGAAGATAGGCCAACACCCAAGAGAAAACCTTCTGTAGAGGGAAGAGAACTCACCTCAAAAAAGGATAGGCCAATGCCACCATCACTGACCTCCTCAATGCATGAGCTGAAACAAAAAAAGAAGGTTTTTAGCTCACATGGTGATGTAAAATATGTCAAACCTAATTTTTGATCTGCAAAAGGAATCTCTTCTTCATGCACCTCAAAAGAGAAACTTTGAAGCTCAAGAATACAAAAAAATTGAGCAACGAGAGCATGACTCTATAAAAAAATGTGTGGTTGCTGAATAACTAAAAAATAATTTGCATTGATGCACACTTCATCAACACAAAAATCAAAATTTTGAGACACTTCAAGTAAAGAACTGAATTCTTCAGATTGTCTCTCTGTGTTAATTCTTTCTTGGCAACGAGATGCAACAAAATCTAACTCTTGGCATGTAATGGATACCACACCCTCTACTACTTCCTCATTCCTATACTATTTATTACAAAGTTGCTCTTTTGGGGGTGAAAAATTGGCATTCAATCTTGAACAATAAGCTTCTAAATCATCCCAAAAGAGATCCTCCACCTCAAAAATACATATGTCAATAGATTGTGGATCTTCATCCACTATAACAGGGGCTAAACATTTCTGTTGTTGCTGCTCCAAAACCATGGAGTTATCTTCATCCACCAAGCCAAGACCAAGTTGTTCAGAGGCTTCAGCTGATGTAGGTATAACTGATCTATCCTCTTCATCTTCAAAAAAACAAGGACGGGCATCAAATGAGAGGACCGATTCCTCTATTGCAGCAATTTTTTCTACTTTTTTAATGCCTTGTTGCTGCAACAATTTTTTATCTTCATTTTTTTCTTGCAGAAGATCAAGACACTCATTTTCAAGAGCACATGAAGGCTCAACAACAACGTCCTCAAGGATAGTTTCTTGAAAGGAATGAAGGCTTGCAAAAATTAAGGTCTCCAACATAGAGGATTTGCTTGATGGAACAAGAGGTTGCATGGGAGTTTCAAGGGGTTGATTAGGATTCTTGAAACTGAATTTTTTTGCTTGCAAACCTCTTGCACAATAGGCTATTCTAGAACAAAAGGAGGGCTAATAGAAGTTTCAAGAGGCTTGCTAGGGTTCTTGAAACTCAAAAATTTATGCTTTCTTACCTCCTCCTTAACAAGTTGTTTTGGAAATGGTGGAGGTGCTTTCGTGAAACTAGGTACACAAGGGGCTACCCGAGTCTTAGGCACTTGTGCTAGAGCAAGGGAAAGTCTGATTTTTTTTTGCATAACAACATCCCTTGCTATACACTCTTCTTTTTATTTTCTTTGTGCCTCCAATTGCTGCTCATACCTCCATTGAGCGTCAATATTTTTTTGTTGTGCATAATGAGCTTAATGGAAAAACTCATCATGTTGTGGGAAATAACCTTGTTGCCCTTTATATGCTTGATTTTCCCACTCCTCATGTTGTAGGTCAAGCGCTTGTTGTCTACAAATCTACTCAAGTTGTCTATTGAAATCAAGCAAAATGATTGTAATCTCACTTGTACTTAAATTATCAAAATATTGAGGTTGACTAGGAGAGGAACAAGGATGGTTTTCAAAATGATGAGTCTCTTGGGGTTGATTATAAGAATATGTAGACATCCAAGAATACTAAGCAGGGTGGGGTGGGTGGTATGCACTTTGAGAAGGTTGATAACCAACAAAAAAGGGGTTACGTGGATTGAAATGAGAGGCATAACTAGCCTGATATGGCTGACTGGAAGGTGCAAAGCTAGCATTATCATGATATGGTAGGGTGTACATGTGGTTTCCATTAAAATATGATAGTTTAATTCATAGGAAAATTTTCAAAATTTACGAAATAAGAGCAAAGGAATTCCCAACAGAGATTTTGGGTACATACCAAAGAGTCACCCAAATAGTTGCAAAGTCACCAGGTGCTTGAAGAATGTCTCCAAAGGTTGAAACATTGAAGAGCACCACTTCCTCGGTGACATGAAATTGAAACTAGGTTGCTTGAACCGAATGATTTTAAATGGAGTCGCCATAGTGTTTGAAGATATGCCTCAAAAGGCAAGATGCATTGAAGAAAACACCAAATTCTTCAATGGAGAGTAGTCCCACCGGGCGTGCCAAAAACTATTGTCACATAAAATTGCACCCTACTGAGCATGAAGCCCAACATTCCAATGACACAATGGAAATGACCTCAAGGTGTGAGACCTTTGCACGTATGAGATCGAATCTTCAAAGAAGGTCGACTTCCTTTTTCAATCCTAGTGCAATGTGTTGGTCCAACCCAACACATGAAAACATACCACTAACAACTCCCAAAGAAAAGGGGAGAATGAGAACATGAAAGGGAAAATGGAGGTGATACAACAAGATGGAAAGATTGTTTCTTCTTGACTTAGATTTCATAGTACATCGTTGAAGAGGGGAAAGGGGTCTTTCACAACTCTCTATTTGGTCAATTCTTAGAGGCATACAAGAAGTTTAGGCTTTGACAAGGCGCTGGAAGGAAAAAAAGTTTTCTCAACACAACAAATGCAAACGATTTAACTCAAACATGAATGCATAAAGATACAATAAACACTCAGATATGAAGGTAATAACTTACTCAAACACAAAAGAGATGAGAAGAGGAAGGCTTGATCCCTTTCATTAATGTAGAGGAAAAAGCCAATCTTTACAATGGAAAAATGTAAAATACATTTCTATAAAAGAAAAACCCTAGAGGAGCCAGAGGAAGAACCCTTAAATGAATACATTTTTTGCCTTTATAGATCAAGCATAACTAACCTGGTTGAATTCAAATCCCTAACCCTAACTTAATTAGGGTTATAGAAAGATGAACACCAATTAGGTTTGGAAAAGATCTGAAATCTCCTAACCACAAAGCCACCACCAAGCCATAAGGGCTCTGACATATCAAATGAGCCCTAGATAATGAATATCATGAATGTAGGGATGGAGCTCTCATGAAAGCCGTGGAAAACATCTCCGACCAATACACCCTGACAAAGAATATGAACTTTGCAACACATCAAGGAGTAATGGCACCATCTAGAAATGAAAAGAAGTGTTGAAAAGGCATAAAAAATTGATCCAAGTAGATCAGATTTGATATGGCAGCTAAGGATGTTGTTGAACAATAACTTCTAAAAATATTTTGCGAATAGGATCGATTAGCTATTATTTTTTGAATATTGGCCATCAGATCGAGCATGAGTGGCCGACATCAAATTCCCAATGAAACGTTAAAATGCGATTGTTGATCGCATGAGAATCATGATCAATGGCTATCGTGTAGCCTTAATACATTGCCAAGATGATTGTTAGATTATCGTCCATTAAATTTGTGTTGTTGATACCATACAAAGAAAATCAAGGCCTCAGGCCTACCATGACACATGTAGCCTACCTGATTTACAAGCCAACAAAAAAGCCTCATGTCATCTACTCACTAGCCCTCGACAATCCCAAATATAATAGTGGGTCCCCGATAGGCAAGCGGGGAATGATTGAGATTCATTTATCAAAACACACCTTAACCGTTGACTGAATCGACATCGACATGTCAGAGAGACCCCTGAGACTGTCTCTTCAAAAATTCCCTATCGCCTTGATGTGGTTCATCGATTTTCCTTTGACACTTTACACCATTGAAGACACACTAGTGCATCGAGTTGAGACATTTAAGGGTCTCACCTATATTCATCCTTCTCTCTGATATCACTGACAAAAGATGTAGACCCACAAAGCTACATGTTGCCTCAGCATTCGTCATCCACCATTGTCACCATCCTATTGGGATATCGAAGGGAGCATCCTCTAGGTCCCATTGATATCCATCATTTCTCTCTGATTAAGAGATCAT
This sequence comes from Sequoiadendron giganteum, assembly GCA_007115665.2. Taxonomy (NCBI): domain Eukaryota; kingdom Viridiplantae; phylum Streptophyta; class Pinopsida; order Cupressales; family Cupressaceae; genus Sequoiadendron; species Sequoiadendron giganteum. The sequence continues at coordinate 202,289,399 of CM021101.1, forward strand.
GCCTTCTAACGGGATATCGAAGGGACCATATTTTAGGTCCCACCGATATCGATCTTTCTCTTCGACGAGGAGATAAGAGGGTAAGCCTTTAGATATCAGTACTTTCAAACAATGGGAGGGCCCGCCATGAGGGTGGACAAGTGTCACCTTCCCTCCATTCCTTTGAATTCTTAATTTTATTATTTTAATCTCAAGGGCTAGTGGGGAACCAATAGGGTGCGTTCTGTGGGACCTGCCATGTAATGTTGTTACACCCAATTGTGTAATTACTATTTACTATTACTATGTAGAGTAAAATGTGATTGTAATGTGAATTCGGTGGATGAATAAATTATGTGTACACTTTATTATCACTTCTTTATGAATGAATGTCATCTCATTTAAATATGAATAAATGCATTTATGTGATTGGATGAATATTGTGTTGGTATTCTAACTTTGGAGATGTAATGTGTATATTGCATATTTTGTGAACAACTGACTGACGTGTACATGTGTTAGTGTTTGCAAGTACATGTTCAATTCCTTGAGGTGGAGGGGAAGTATAACTTAGGAGAAGGTCTTGGTCGGGTAACTAGTAATGTAACTCATCTGAGCTTACACACACCACAGTAGAATAATTGAGTTGGGTTATTATGTGAGAAATTGGCGAGTCACCCTAGTCATTATGTTTGTATTAGTAACAGTCTAGTTTACTATTGATTGCATGCATGAATGATGTTTAACTATTTTATCTTGAGAGTACTTTCTTTAATTACCATTCTTGTATCGATATGTGGACCATACGAGATATATGTATGCGTACACACATGCATGACTATGATAGGCTATACGCAGGAAGGAACATGTACATAAGGGTACATAGATAGACGTACCTATGCAAAATCATGCACGAGTTGCTTATGTCCATGGAAATATCCGATGGAACCAACACCATGCATATGCATACGTATAGATTTATCGCTCATAGTCTCTTATCAACACCATGGTAATTGTGTATGATTTTGGTTGTGAATCAAATGTGTATATTTATACATATATATATAGTGTATATACATATATCTATATGTATATGTGTATCCATACACACGTGTGGTAGAAAATGTACATGCCCATATGAGTGTATCGACACATGTATGCATACACATACATGTATATAGAGACATATATATATATATATATATATATATATATATATATATATATATGCATACACAACCGATATACTAATATAACAATGTGATTGTTATGTTGATATATTCTTTTGTATATCGATAATATATACATGCTTTGTTGACATATGATGAATGCAAATATATATACTAACAAATACATATATACGTATACATATATCTATATATATATGGATATATTTGATATATATATATACGTTGTACATATATGTTTAAATATTAATTTCTTGAAGATCAACTATCTTAACCATGTATAGTAATCGATTTTTAAATGCTATTTGTATGGTTCTAAAGTTGATTACCATGAATGACTTGGAGGACAAATTTTTAATAGCTACGACTGTATTCTTTGGGATGCATTTTGTGCTCTCGTTGTCATCAATAAAAAGAGTTGTAAATTTGCAAAACACAACCATTTAAGTCGATGATCAAATAGAAAAGGTCGACGCCTATTTATGAGGAAACCTTGAGTTAGTAAATAGAACTATCATGATATATTATAATGATCAACAGTTGTAAAAGCATTTCAACAACTATGTCCAATTAAATGTAGAAATCAACTCATCATTTGACTTGGTTGATACAAGCTTAAATGTCATTCACTTTTTTTTTTATTATATCTATCATGAAGGAATTTGCACCATCTCTGAAATGAATAGTTATGATATTGGTACCACTTTTGAATCCTCTTAACATTAGATGTCTATTTGGAGGTGCAAATAAAATTCTAGCATATGTGGATTTGAATTGGTCTTTGTTTGTTGTCAAACTTGAGAGTCGATCTGTAGCTACTTAAGTTGAGTAAGTGCTTGCAAATTCGCCACCTTTTTGCTAAGTTAAATGTGTTACTATGCATACATTTTTTTTTCAAGAATCATACCTAATCTATAGGCCATGTGATGACCCATTTGTTGTATAAATAGAGGAATGAGTTCATCTATTTGGGATGCCTTCTTTATACAAGTTTATGCACTTTTCTGTGCAATATTTATGAGAAAGTTCTACATCTTAATTATATTTTTCCTGCAATATTCTTCCAAGTATAATGAGGAGAATCCTTAAGTATTAGAGTGAGTTTATTATCTTTTGAGAAGTAGCATTTATAAACTTGAGAGATAAGGACTGCGAGACTTTGTTGGAGGATTAATAACAAGATAGTTGTTTTAGAAGTGTTGTGTTCACAGTTAGTCAATATGAAAGATTATCACAAGCATGAGGATATTCTACTCCTATTTATTCTATGTTTGGAAGAGTTGTCTTGATTGTTTAAACTAGTCGATTTGCATATAGGGAAAAGGATTGTTTACTTTGAAAGAAAAGTGGAAACTATTTACTTATATGTGCATTGTTTGTATTTACTCCATGATAGGAGAGATTGCTTGTCATAAGTATTAGTATTATGTTAATACTAGATATGTTTAAACATGGGTAGCTTAAGGTACACTCATACCTAAATATTTGCTTATGCTAGAGAATTAGTAAGTTACTCCTAGGATTGTTATCCTGTGAAGGGAGAGAACTAGTACTTTTCTTAATGAGTTGTGTTACCTTAGGTTGTGTTAAAGAGATAGGTTATCCTGGGGAGTAGCTTTCCCATGGAGAGGGAAATTTTTTAAGCATAGATATAATGGCCTTAAGTCAAAACGAGTTGCTATAGTGTAAGTGAATGGTAGACCATCACTTGAAGTACTGAGTGAGAACACTTTGGCCAAAGTAGTGTTAATGTCTGAGACTCCACTGTAGATAGTGAGAATGTCGAGACTCCACTGTCAATTCATCGTGTCTATTTAATGCATGAGGGATACCTAGTGTAGGTTATAAATCCTAGTCATGTAGGACACAACACTAGCTCAAAATGGTATGTCATACGGGGTTACCCAACCAATACCTTTGTCGAAGGGAAGGGACATCTATCATTGATAGATGTGCAGGGGACTGCATATAAGTTTTTGGTTGGTAGAAAAGCGCTTGATTGATGCTTCTCCTCCTCAGTAGGTGAAAAAAGACCAAGGTTTTGAGAGGCGGATTCTTGGACCATCTATATCTTATGTTATGAAGCTTGAAGGAGCTATGTGCATGTAGTTTGTACTTTCTTAGCATAATGTACTTTGTAAAGTAATGTAATGGAATGGAAATCCTTTTGTACACTTTTATAGCATCTTTGTTCATATATATTTTCAATAAAAATAGGAAAACAATTTATTGCAATGGCTTGTACATAGTTTGTTTTTACTTGCACAGTAAAACTTTGGAAATTTACTTTAGAGAACATTCAGTGTATTACAAATGTTAAGGGTTTTTATAAGCATATGCACTTATTACATAACTTAAAATGGGGTCGCTTACCTAGGTAATGTAAGGTTATGTGATTTAGAACATTCAGACCTAGGGCAAAACATTAGACTTGGGTCTAATTAGTTTGTCCTCAATAAGATGCCAAATTATTTTGAAAATCTAGAATTTCAGGGTGGAGGTGGGGGTTCCACACATGATAGAGTAGGTGCATGGCGTAATCCATAGCTAGCACTAAGAGCCTTGGCCAAACCCATGGTGGAGCATGCCACCATTCCTTCCATTGTGAAGGTGGTGTAAAGAGGGTTTGGTTGGAAGCTTCACACCTCCATGTCCCAGGTCTCACCTCAACAATCCCCTATTGTGGCTCCTTTCACCACCCAACCTCTAGGCTCTGACAGATCTCGAGATGCCCCTAGTTCAAGACCATCCCCTCTTCCAACCTTTTTCAAATCAAATCACTCAACTCTTGCTACTTGCTTGTTGTCCTCACTAACCCTTAATTCCTCCTAAAGGCCAATTTCACACCATACTTCACCAAGTCTTTGCAGGGTTACTAATTCATGTTTTCATGCTTATTTGCATCCTACCATGCCTCTCAAAACTTCTTTCACCTTCATTCCTCCATTGCTTCCAAGAAACCCTTGTTTAGGGTTTGGAAAAGGCTACTAGCCTTGAGCCCTTTTTTGGCCTCCTACCTGGGTAAAAACTAACTGTTGCTCCTAATGTTTCCAAAGAACCTTCATGCTTTTGCTTGGATTCTCAATCCTTATACCATCCTTCACAACTTTTCAAAGTGTTTTCACCTTGACTGGTTGTACACAGAACTGTTCTTCCCTTTTTGGCATTCTTTAGGGTTTTTTTCAACTTTCTATCCACCCGGTAGGTCTGTCAGCACATTTCTTTGATCTCCCAACTGTTGGAGCCTCCTCCTCATGTCCAGACCTCTGTGGGGTCTTCCTCCACACTCCTACCACGGGGTTTACCCTGGAGGAACTCACCCTGCAAGTAAAGTGCTTTTTAGCACTGGTAAAATGACTGTCCTAGCCGGGCACTGTCAAGCCCGCCTAGGACCAGTCCTTAGCCACTTTCCCTGCATTCCTACCTACCATTACACCTATCCTAACTATGTACAGGGAGCCTAGCTCCATTCCCCAAGTTTCCATACACTAGGTACGGTGGGAAGTGGGTCTAGGACTCCATTCTGTCCTCTTTATCAACCAGGACATAGAATTGTAAAGAAAACAAAACAACTAACTATAAAGACACCTGCAGTTTACAATCTCACTCTACAAACAAAAACACTATGCCATAAAACAAATATCTAATGATAACTAAAGCATAATGCAGGCCTGCTCATTCTTGATCAAGCAAATATTCAAGAAAACACAGAATTTCAGTTAACTTCCCAAACTGTCCTCCATTAACCTCCTTTTTTTTTTCAAATTTTCAAAATAACAAATGTTCTCCAAACCTTATAACTTTGCACAATGGTCGAGGTCATGCCTAAATACCTCCTCAAAACAGTTATGCTTGAGGCTTTTCTCTTCCAAGCCGGTTAGGCATTACAAATGCATATTTTTTTGAAAAAGTCACAAACCACTAACATTTAGTGTTAAACCTCACACTTGACCATTCCAAATAGCAAATAACTTCTAAAGATAGCTCCTGATTAACATTAAGCTAAATCAAACTCCTAGAACAATGGTCAACATGACCTTAATTGAAAAAAAACAAAATTTTCCAAAAATTGCCATTCTTGCCTATTCTGGCTAGGTGCTCCTGCACCAGAAGGACTATATTGATGTGAACACATTGGAATCGATTAGCTTGCTCACTCAGAGCATTCTACAGTGTGTGAAGCCTCTAGTAGAGTCTGATGTGGGTGAGACTTCTAGGCCTAGAGTTCTAGTCCACCATTGTCATTCTTGTGGCATTGTTTGCACATATGATGGTGAGAGTACTCGATGTGCAACTACACAACATGGATTAGTTGTAGAGAAGATAGTTATGACATATGCCTTTCCAAATGGAACATTTGGTATTGATACCGAGGTAAAATTTAGCGAGTTCATTAAATTTTGTTTATTAAATTATATTTTGAAATATAAGAATAGCTAAATTAGTAGAATAAATATGATGAAAATTTAGGGTCAGAGTGTTGATGATGTGTGCACCATTCCTATAGACCCCTATATGTTTACACCATTGAGTCCACAAGTATGTAACTGGTATTAAAGAAATAGATATTGCATTTTAATATAGTGGAACCTTATATGAAGATTGTCGCATATCATGCTTTGGATGTGAAATATTGTTGGTGGACCTTCGTCATCGAAACCTTTCTATTCTCATCCTCGAACAACTTTCACTCAGGTAACCTTTATTCATTAATGGTCTTGTAAAACAATGTTAGCTAGTTTTGGTAATTGAAAAAAACACTATTCCATATGTGATTATACTTTTTAGCACAATTCCATATGATTTTGTACTAATGAATTGTAGAAAATATATTTTGTATTTTACATTCATATTGTTGATTATATTGCATATTTTTCAAAATCAAAGCATTACTACACATAGCATAACTAATAACTAGATGATGATAATCTTGAAATTGCAATATACTTTTTTACAAATTCAACCTAAGCAATTATGCAATTACTTCACATTGCATAACTAATAACTAGGAGTAGCTGCCAATTGCATTTGCTTGTCATGGCATTCCATGCGACCACATTTTTAATACATGTCTACCAAAACATTTTATCAAACAGTTCATTGCCTTGGTGCTATGGCTAAAAGCCTAAAACAGGTGCTTTCGAACAAGCTATGGATGTTTGGAAAGAATTTATCAAAGCATAATAGTAATAAATAGCATAAACAAGGTAGTGAACTATTTGAAAAAATGCCTCAAAGAAATGTGGTCTCATGGTGATGGAATGGCATGAGAAGGTAGTGAATTATTTGAAAAAATACCTCAAAAAAAATGTGGTCTCATGGTAATGGAATGCCATGGCATCACCATGAGACCACATTTCTTTGAGGCATTTTTTAAAACAGTTCATTGCCTTGTCTACGCTACCACATTTTTCATACATGTCTACCAAAGAAGTTTATCTAACTATTCACTAGCTTGCTGCTATAGCTAAAAGCCTAAAATAGTTGCTTTCGAACAAACTATGGATGCTTGGAAAAAATGTCAAAGCATAATAGAAAACAATAGCATAGACAAGGCAGTGAACTACTTGAAAACAATGCCTCAAAGAAATGTGGTCTCATAGTGATGGAATTCCATGATGAATAACATGACATTCCATCATTGTGAGACCACATTTCTTTGAGGATTTTTTTCAAATAGTTCATTTCCTTGTCTATGCTACCAAAATTTTCATACATGTCTACCAAAGAATTTTATCAAATAGTTCACTACCTTGCTTCTATGGCCTTATTGGTTTCATCTATTTTGATATTGGTGGCTTATTGGTTTTATCATCATATTGATGGTGTCATGCCCAAAATTTCACTAAGAAAGAAAAACCTTCACAACAATTTATTTTTGTTTACCCTTGATGCTAATTTAGCCATCTCCAATTTGATTACTAGCAGGCTCTATCATCCCAAAGTGACCTCACCATCCATTTATAGGAACATGGTAAACCCCAACCAATAACAACAATAAGCACTGACAATCGACACAAACCAATAAATTACTAATAACACAATTCAACTTACTACATCCAACATTGTGGTTAATCATATGATTTCTAATAGTATTCAATGTAAATTAAGTGTTTTAATTTTTTTTCCTTTTCCAATAATCCAGATGAAGATAACCAAAAATTTTATTAGCATTATTACTACTATTTTTATTATTTTACTTAATTCCCATGGAAATATATTTAACATGACATTGGTTATAAGATTTTTATATCAGAAATATTTAATGCATGACTATAACATAACCTATTCATATTATTTGATTGGTAGCATTGCATTCACTACTATAAACTTCCAATTAAATATGCTTAATATAAATCTGTTGTTTTCTCTCAAAATATAAAATTATAATCATTATTTATTTGGTTAATCAATAGCTACATACGAGATTGCAAATATTAATGGAGGGAGAATTATTAAAGACTGCCATTTATTAATTTATTTATTTGGAGGACATAACTTATATCTAAACAAGTTGTTGCCATATTTCCAAGACCCATCACAACATTAAAGGAGGTCTGCAATATGTTATTCAGGGTTGTGTGATATTTACAGCCAACTGTACATTCTCCACAGCAATTGATCTTGTGGTTTATTATCTAATTGTTGCTGAAATTTGATGACTAGCTGAATATTATATAGAGATTTCGGCTTGTCAAATACTATTTGCAGTCTATGAAATGATCAGCCATTAGATTATTGACATGATTGGATAAATATTTAGTGTGTTTAAGTTGCTGGTCTTTTATTTGCATTTTATATTTATTTCTTATTTGTTAAGGATAATTGAATATAATTTTTAAAACTGTTATACGTAAGATTTATATTATCAATTATCAAAGATTTCTTATATACTTCCCATCAAATAATTTTATCATCATTATTAAAATCTTAGATCAAATTTTGAACATGGTAGTTTAGTATAAAAATTGAACTTAAACTATGCATTCATTTTAGCTTTCAAATAAAAATTGTATTTTAAAAATGATCATAAATAATTTAAAAATTGTCATAATCAACATTTTTAATGGAAGAACTTTATTTTCTTACATTGAAAAAATAAAAACTAACCTGTTAAATAATCTCAGGAAATAGTGTAGCCAAAATGAAAACACATAAAACTAACAAAATAATGAGACTTTGAAACACCTGTTCACATCTTCTTTTTTATTATTATATCTTGTGCAGATTTCTTTAAATTTAAGGCTCATTGTGGGAAACTTTTTGAAATTCACTTCTTTCAATATGGTCACCAGCTGCACTTTTAAGTTTAAGATAAAATAAATAATAATAAAATAAGTATTCCAGGTGCCAGCTAACTGCACTAAGAATATAAAATAAATAATAAAAAAAAGAATATTCCAGGCACCAGCTAGCTACACGTTTAAAGTTGTCAATTGTAAATGTAAAATAAATAATAATAAATGAACATTCTAGCAAATGCTTTGGGTACTTCATTGTAAACCTAAAACGCTAAAGAAATACAGGAACTTTTGATCCTCATTTAAGCAGGGAAAGAGATTGTAGTGGCATTGATTATGTTTTCCCCTTTTTTAACATGCCAGGTGAAGCAGATGAAGGAGGTTCCTTTCCTTGTTGGCTGTCAAGTTTCATTTTATTTATTACTCCTCTATACCCCCTTCTGGCTGTGGTGTTTCTTGCAGAATAGAGAATAGGAAAGTGCATATAGCATGCTTTGAGATGGGTTGATCAGGTTTACAACATGGTCTTCCTAAAGTCGCTGAGTTTTATTTTTTATTTTTTTTATTTTACTGATTCCTTGAGGGGAGATTCTCCAAAACTTCACTAGGGATTTATCTATAAATCTATTTCATTATTTATTTAATCATTTTATTATTATTGTGTAACATATTGGGTATGGTGCAGAGATGATCATGAGTCTGGTAGAGGTGATGGGTGAGGAAAGACTCTACCACAAATAAAAATGAAAATATATCCTTCCCTTCTTTTACATTATAAGTTACAAGTATTTAGTTTCCTTTGCATATTTATATTAATAAGGGCTAGCTAACTACAATACACCAGAGCCCTCCTTAGTTATTCAAGATTTTTAAACCTAGAAGATCTGCTAGCCTCATATACATGTTCTACCTGCTAGGTAACAGTCAGTGGAGAGGATAACTATCCACCCAACCTTTTGGCATTGTCGAGACATGAAATGGCACTACCTAACCCCCTAGCCAAGAAGATCACCTGAAGCCCAAACCAACTAATAAGGTATACATGACACACAGCTAATCTCTTCTACACATTTACCCAACAACTTAACCTTATAATCATTCTCAGATTTAGAGGAGCCACAACAGAATTCCAGATCCTGGAAACACATTGCCTAAACCATTTTCAATACAGCCACAATCAACATCCACACTGGCTCCATTTCATTCCTCACATTTTCTACACCAAAAAAAAACACATATGAAGACAAGGAGATTTACCATTACCTAGATAACCATGAGAAGACCAATCAAATAGCCATGAGGAAACCAGTCAGCTTCTGAGACCCTCCAAGACTCTTCCTTAAAAAAAATCCTAAAATTTGAGTTGGACTTCCTTTAAAAGAAAAAGAATCTCCCTGAACACTCTAATTTTCCACTTGTAACATGTTCAATTCCCCCACGAAATTAGACTTCCAGCCACAATCTTTTTTGACACTTAAAGGTAAACTTAAACAACTTATGAATTACAATTCCCAATGACTAAGGAAGTTAGAATTATTTGATTTACTTTAACATAATGCTTGACCACTTTGCTTCATGATAAAAAAAATATGATAACTAGGGCAGGCGATCCTCTCGTTTCCCCTCGTTGACCATTTGTACACATGCACAATTATCATATAGTAGTTCATGATATATAAAAATAATTAAATAAATCAAATCAAAATATTCATAGTTTGCATCTTCATTAATAATAATTGAATTTACATACCTTGGTCATATTTTGGTGGTTATCACATGAATCGTCACACCCTAATCTAGAGAAACAAATTGCTTGAAACTTGTCATCCGATGTTAGCACTTCATGATTCATTTTCTTGAAATCTATAAAACATAATTTTTGAAATAAAATCTAAATCGATATCCCAACAATTTATTTACAAGTCACTTGAACATTTAAAATACTACCCACCTTCCTTGTTTACACTTTTACCTTTAGAACCGAGCTTGAACATTGCTAACCTTCTAGGTGTTCTAACTTATGAAGTTAACATAGCAATGGTAACTCAAATGTATCACATTTGTTAGAAAAACATTTCAGTATCCTCCTGGTCTAATTAAGTGGCCTTGTTATTATTAAATGAATTAATGATAATTAGTATTTCATCCACCTATATATATATATTATATATATACAAAACTATAAGGTTATCCATCTAATAGAAACAATCAAGGTAAGGAGTTACAATTACAGAGACCATTAGTTAGAACCCTAGGGTGACTCACCATGATCGTGCACAAAAACCTAATCAAGCTTGAGCCTTAAATGAATAGGAATAGCACCTTAAAATCATAAGGCAAGTGCAAAGGTTAAGCTACTTTTTAAAATTTCCATCTACAAGGCATGAAAGCAAAGTAATGTATATTTCTTATAAAAACAAAATAAGTTGGCATCTCATCTAATTTATGAGGAGAGAAAACATGACATTTTAACTCTATTTATCTCTACAATTAAATTGACACGTCAAAAATTTCTATTTAAAATTTACACTTTCATATTGCACCCTTTTATGCCTCTACTTAACAATTTAGTACACTTGCAATTTCTTTACATTGAGCTTGTAACATAATTCATATTCCACCTCATGACTCACCAAGATGTATCACATAGAGTGTTTTGCACATATTTTGAGCTTGTAACATAATTCATATTCCACCTCATGACTCACCAAGATGTATTACATAGAGTATTTTGCATACATACCTCACAAGTTCTCATCAAAACACAAATTGCATAAGTTATTAGCTAAAATTAACTAGCTATTTTGATAACAATATCATTAAATGAGGAAGATAAAATTATTATAACCAATAATCTCAAGGTTGGGCCTTATAGGTGGCCTATTGGTTTCATCTATTTTGATATTTGCATCTTTAGCCTTTGAAACCTCAAAATTACTTCATGGTATATTGAGCCCTTTATTTTTGGGACATTTATTTCAAGTTCTGAAGCTTTACATATTAGGATTTTTTATTAGTTGTCACTTATTTTGGATTGCTCTTCCTATCATCAATTTTGTGCCTTTTTTCCCCTCTATTAGCTTATGGGAGGGTCTATTAGCCTATGGGAGGGTAAGTGCAAGAGTCACTCCACTTTCTATGAAAGTATCATAGGCAAAAAAATGACATTAGGAATGTGTACACATTTTTAATTTCCATCTAGTTTGTATTTTAAATAAACAAAGAAACTAATGAAAGTTATAAAAAAACTTCGCATTTGTTGTTTCATTTTTAGATGTTGACATTAGATAGCCCTAGCGATGTTTACGATGTGATGAACCATGGAGTTGGTATAGCAGTAGCCAGTTATGATCCTTTGGTAGAGGCATGCGACAGAATAGTAAATTTGACATTATATTTCCTCTTTTATGGTTTATTATTGAAATTTTTCATGATACTTGTATATAGTTTAATTGTTATCTTGATGTTTTCTATAGGAACTTTTCACTCCATATCATTGTCATGTTGTTGTTGTGGATGAGCGTGTTGATTATTTGTTTGTGGTAAGTGATTATATTGTTATATATGTGTCATTCCACAATTCAATTTCTATATATTAACATCCATACTTATTGTATCAGTTGGATCTCCATATAAGTGAAGAGAGGAGGACGAGTGAGCACATTCAAAAGACAACATCAACAAAAAATCCATCCAGTTGACAATCAAAGGTTGTACGTGATCTATTGCCTTCCCTTGTGGGAAATGACTATGTATTAGGGTCGTTTGTTGTATGCCTATGTGGCATTTTTGAACATATGTTTTGTACTATTGATATATGACATTTTATGTCTACATGGATTTTTTGTACAAAACATGTATGAATTTATTGGATATATTGTATACTTTTATCGACATATACCATTGTATAGCCTTGTGGATTTTTATTAATACAAATCTTATTTTACCATTTTTATCAAGTTATTTAGTTTTATCCCGAATGTTGTCAACACGAGGATTAAGTATATCCTATTTTTAATAGCTATTCTTGAATGATTTTGTCATGTGTATTGTGTAAATCATATTCTTGAATGTTGTAGGCATGGGTGATTTTTGCATCTTGTTCTTGATTGTTATCGTTGAATATTCACTGATTATTCATTTGATGCTTAAATAATTACTAATTATTTTTATTACATTCGTTTTCACATATGTTTGTAGCTTTCTAACATTCATGACAAATGTTACTGAGTAGACATTTAATTATCTAAACACTCCTGCAATTAAGGCTAATAATCTTGTTAGCTTCTTTAATTAACTATTTAGCCTTATTCTTAAGTAGGCCAATAATGCATTTCTATATGAGTGTGCCTTTCATGTGTATATTAGTGAATTACGTGTATTCATACTCTATGAATTATGTTTATTCATGTGAATACTTTGTGACTTATGTGTATTTGTATGTATACTTCATGACTTGCGACTTATGACTTACATGCATTCAAGTGTATACTTTACAACTTATGTGTATTTGTATGTATACTTCATGACTTGCGACTTATGACTTACATGCATTCAAGTGTATACTTTACAACTTATGTGTATACTTTATGACTTGCGTGTATTATAATGTATATTTTCTAACTTATGTGTATTCATGCATATACTTTATATTCATGGATATACTTCATGACTTACATAATTTTGAGTACATGCTTCACTTATTCATGTGTATGCTTCTTGATTCATGTCTCATGTGTATTTATGTGTATACTTCATGTATTATGTAAATCTGCATGTATGTTTCATGCTTCCTGTGTATACTTCATATATTCACATGTATGCTTCATGCTTCTTGTGTATACTTCATGTGTTCACATGTATGCTTCATGCTTCCTATGTATACTTCATCAGTTTACGTGCATGTTTCATGCTTCCTATGTATACTTCATGTAATACATGTATTCATGTGTATGCTTCATGCTTCTTGTGTATACTTCATTTTTTCCCGTGTATGCTTCATACTTCCTATGTATACTTCTTGTATTACATGTATTCATGTGTATGATTTATGCTTCTTGTGTATATTCATGTATTATGTGTATTTACGTGTATGCCTCATACTTCCTATGTATACTTCATATGTTCACATGTATGCTTCATGCTTCCTATGTATATTGCATGTATTATGTGTATTCACATGTATGCTTCGTGCTTCCTATGTATATTGCATGTATTATGTGTATTCACATGTATGCTTCATACTTCCTATGTATACTTCATATATTACATGTGTTCACATGTATGTTTCAAGCTTCTTGTGTATACTACATGTATTACGTGTATGTTTCATGTTTCCTATTTCCTATGTATACTTTATCTATTACATGTATTCATCTGTATTCTTCATGTTTCCTATGTATATTTTATGTGTTCATGTGTATGCTTTATGTTTCTTGTGTATACTTCATGTATTACGTGTATTCACATGTATGCTTCATGTTTTACGTGTATACTTCATGTATTACGTGTATTCACATGTATGCTTCATGTTTTACGTGTATACTTCATGTATTACATGTATTCACGTGTATGTTTCATGCTTCATATGTATACTTCATGCATTACATGTATTCACCTGTATGCTTCATACTTCCTATGTATACTTCATGTGTTCATGTGTATGCTTCATGATTTTTGTGTATCCTTCATGTATTATGTGTATTCACATGTATGCTTCATGCTTCTTATGTATACTTCACGTATTATGTGTATTCACATGTATGCTTCATTATTCCTATGTATATTTCATGTATTCATGTGTATGCCTCATGCTTCATGTGTATACTTCATCTATTACATGTATTCACATGTATGCTTCATGCTTCACGTATAACAAAGGATAGTGACTATTCATATCGTAGATGTTCCTACCTAGACGTGTTGGTGCTAAAAAATGACCTCACAAAGAACAAAACAAAAAGTAGCCTACCTTGCAACTTTACACTACATGCATCTAATAGTTTTGGGGGTAGCGGAAAAAAATTCATCACAACCAAACGGCTTGGATATATGAAAATCTAGGAGAGGTTAATGTAGATAGACCTAATATGATCATGAAACTTCAAATAAAATATATCTAAGTGCCACAATTTTTGAGTATCAGCTCGTCAAAATTTTTTGTCCTTTTGCATTTTGGTCTCTTAAGAGACATCACCCGTGCAATGTAACTCAAATTGTTTTGGCATTTTTAGGTGTGAAATAGGACATTATCTAGTGTAAAAATACCCATTTGGGTGTTTTGGAACTGTCAATTTGGTTACATAATTAACATAACAAAAAATACACCACCTTGCAACTTTACACTACATGCATTTGATGTTTTTCATCAATTGAAAACTCATCACCACGAGAAAATGGATAAGAGGAAAAAAAAAAAAAAGAGAGGTTATTGTAGAGGAGCCCTATATGATCCTATACCTTCAAACAAATTTTTTTTAGGTGTCATGATTTCTGAATAACATCTTGTCAAAGTTTTTTGCCCTTTTGCACTTTGGTCTCTTAAGAGACATCGTTGGTGTAATGTAGCTCAGACTATTTTGGCATGTTTCAGTTAAAAATAGGACCTTTCCTAGTATAAACCTACCCATATGGACATGTTGGAACTATCAATTTGGTCGCACGACGAATATAATAAAAAATACACACCTTGCAACTTTACACTACATACATTTGACACTTTTTTCGTCAATTGAAAACTCATCACCATATGCAAACAACTTAGAGATATGAAAAATTGAGAGAGGTTATTGTAGAAAAAACCAATATGATCTTGTACCTTCAAAATAAATATTTGTAAGTGTCATGGTTTTTGAGTAACAACTTGTCAAATCTTTTTAGCCTTTTGCACTTTGGTCTCTTAAAAGATATCTTCGGTGCAATGTAGCTCAGACTGTTTCAACATGTTTATGTGTAAAATATGACCTTTCCTAGTATAAACCTACCCATTTGAATGACTTGGAACTATCAATTTGGTTTCACAACAAACAAAATAAAAATTACACCACCTTGCAATTTTACATTGCATGCATTTGATGCTTTTCCATTAACTAAAAACTCATCACTATAGGCAAATTGATTGTAGATATCAAAAAACAAGAGAGGTTATGTAGAGGGGACCTACATGATCTCTTACCTTTAGACACAATGGTTCTAAGTGGCATGGCTTTCAAGTAACAACTCATAAAAGTGTGTTTCCCTTTTGCACTTTGGTCTCTAAAGAGATATAGTTGGTGCAATGTACATCAAACTGTTTTGGCATGTTTGGGTGTGAAACATGACCTTTCCTAGCATAAACCTACCCATCCAGATTTGTTGGAAGTATCAGTTTGGTCACACAATGAATAAAATAAAAATTACACCACCTTGTAACTTTACATTGCATGTATTTGACGCTTTTTCCATCAATTGGAAACTCATCACCACTGACAAATAGATTGGAGATATAAAAAAATAAGAGATTTTTTTGTAGAGAGGCCCTATGTGATCCCATACCTTTAGATATAATTCTTCCAAGTGCCATGGTTTCTGAGCAAAAACTCATCAAAAATTTCTACCCTTTTGCACTTTGGTCTCTTAAGAAATATCGTCGATGCAATGTAGCTCGGACTATTCTAACATGTTTCGATGTGAAACAAGAATTTTCCTAGCATAAACCTACCCATACAGACATGTTGGAATTTCCAATTTGGTTGTACAGTGAACAAAACAAAAATTACACCACCTTGCAACTTTACATTGCATGCATTTGACGCTTTTTTCATCAACTGAAAACTTTACACCATGGGCAAATGGATTGAATATATCAAAAACCAAGAGATTTTATTGTAGAGGGATCCTATATGATCATGTACCTTTAGATGGAATGTTTCTAAGTGCCATGGTTTTCAAATAACAACTTGTCAAAATTTGCTGCCCTTTTACACTTTGGTTTTTTAAGAGATATCGTTGGTGCAATGTAGCTTGAATTGTTACCGCATGTTTGGGTGGAAAACAGGATCTTTCATACCATAAAACTACCCATTTGGATGTGTTGGAACTATCAGTTTGGTTGCACGATGAACAAAACAAAAATTACACCACTTTGCAACTTTACATGACATTCATTTGACTTTTATTTCATCAACTGAAAATTCATCACCACGAGCAATCGACTTGAAGATATGAAAAATGAGAGAGGTTATTGTAGACGGACCCAATATGATATTTTAACTTCAAACAAAATGTTTCTAAGAACCACGGTTTCTAAGTAACAACTCATCAAAGTTTTTTTCCCTTTTGCACTTTGGTTTCTCAAGAGATGAAATTGATGCAATGTAGCTCAGACTATTCCAACATGTTTGGGTGTGAAACAAGACCTTTCTTAGCATAATCCTACCCATTCAAATATGTTGGAATTTTTGGTTTGGTCACATGATGAACATAATGAAATTTACACCACATTGCAACTTTATATTGCATGCATTTGACGCTTTTTCCATCAACTGAAAACTTGTCACCACAGATAAATGGATTAGAGATACAAAAAACCGAGAGAGGTTATTGTAGAAGGGCTCTACTTTATCTCATACATTTAAACATAATGTTTCTAAGTTTCATGGTTTCTGAGTAACAACTGGTCAAATTTTGTATCCCTTTTACACTTTGGTTCTTAAGAGATATCAATTGTGCAATGTAGCTCGAACTCTTTCAGTATGTTTGGGTGAAAAATAAGACCTTTCCTAGCATATACCTATCCATTCGAACATGTTGAAACTATCGGTTTGGTCGCATGATGAACAAAACAAAAATTACACCACCTTACAACTTTACACTGCATATATTTGACATTTTTTCCATTAACTGAAAACTCGTCACCATTGGAAAATGGAATGGAGATATAAAAAAAAAAAGAGGCTATTCTAGAGGGGCCCTATGTGATCTCGTACCTTTAGATAGAATGTTTCTAAGTTCCATGATTTTTGAGTAATAGCTCATCAAATTTGTCTTCCTTGTTGCATTTTGGTCTATCAAGAGATATCATCGATGCAATATAGCTTGGATTGTTTCGACATGTTTGGGTGTGAAAACAAAGATTTCCTAGCATAATCCTACCCATCTAAATGTGTTGGAACTATTTTTTTGGTCGTATGATAAATAATACAAAAATTACACCACCTTGCAACTTTACACTACATGCATTTGACACTTTTTCCATCAACTAAAACCTCATCACCATGGGCAAATGGATTAGAGATATCAAAAAATGAGAGAGGTTATTGTAGAGGGGTCCTACATGATCTTGTACCTTCAGATGGAATTTTTCTAAGTACGATGTTTTTTTAGTAATAATTTTTCAAAGTTTGTTGCCCTTTTTCACTTCGGTCTCTTTAAGAGATATTATCAGTGCAATGTAGCTCAGATTGTTCTAGCATGCTGGGGTATGAAACAAAACCTTCCCTAGCATAAACCTACCCATCCAGATGTCTTGGAACTGTTGGTTTGGTCACACAATGAACAAAACAAAAATTACATCACCTTACAACTTTACACTACATGCATTTGATGTTTTTTCTATCAATTAAAAACTAGTCACTATGGGCAAATAAATAAGATATATAAAAAACTAATAGAGTTTATTGTAGAGGGGCCCTATATGATCTTGTAACTTTAGAAAAATTATTTCTTAGTTCCATGGTTTCTAATTAACAACTCATCAAAGTTTGTTGCCCTTTTTCACTTTGGTCTCTTGAGAGATATTGTTGGTGTAATGTAGCTTTGACTATTCTGGCATGTTTGGGTGCAAAAAAGGATCTTTTTAGCATAAACCTACCCATCTGAATGTGTTGGAACTATCATTTTATTCACATGATGAAAATAATAAAAATTATACCACCTTGCAACTTTACATTGAATGCATTTGACTCTTCTTCCATCAACTGAAAACTCATCACTGTGGGTAAGTGGATTAGAGATATAAAAGATTGAGATAGGTTATTGTAGAGGGACCCTACGTGATTCTATACCTTTAGACAAAATATTTCTAAGTTTCATGATTTCTAAGTAATAACTCGTCAAATTTTGCTTCCATTTTGCACTTTGGTCTCTTAAGAGATATCGTCGTACAATGTAGCTCGAATTGTTCCAACATTTTTGGGTAAAAAATAGGACCTTTCTTAGCATAAACCTACCCATCTAGATGTGTTGGAACTATCGATTTGGTCACACGATGAAAAGAAAAAAACTACACCACCTTGCAATTTTACACTGCATGTATTTGATGCTTTTTCCATCAACTGAAAACTTGTCGCCATAGGCAAATGGATTGAAGATCTCAAAAACCAAGAGAGATTATTGTAGAGGGGCCCTATATTATATTGTAACTTTATATGGAATTTTTCTAAGTGCCACGGCTTTTGAGTAATAGCTCGTCAAAATTTGCTACCTTTTTACACTTTGGTCTCTTAAGAGATCATCATTGCAATGTCGATCGGATTATTTTGACATGTTTAGGTGTGAAATAAGACCTTGCATAGCATAAACCTACCCATTTAGGAATTTTGGAACTATTGGTTTGGTCGCACAACAAACAAAATTAAAATTACACCGCCTTGCAACTTTACTCTACATGTATTTGATGCTTTTTTCATCAACTGAAAAATCGTCACTACGAAAAAATGGATCAAAGATATAAAAAAATGAGAGGGGTTATTGTAGAGGGTCCCTACATGATCTTTTACCTTCCGATAAAATGTTTCTAAGTGCCATAGTTTTCGAGTATTATCTCGTCAAAGTTTTTTTCCCTTTTGCACTTTAGTCTCTTAAGAGATATCATAGGTGCAATGTAGCTCAGACTATTCTGACATGTTGGGGTATAAAATAGAACCTTACCTAGCATAAACCTATCCATTCAAATGTATTTTATGTGAAAGTGTATTTTATTTGAGATAAATAGAGTTAAATATTATCATTTTCTTCCCAAATAAAGGCATGTAGCTGTTTATATACAAGTTGATTATGAGTAGGTATACACCTCATATTTGTGTTCTCAAAGAATATTTTGGATATACACTCACGTTTTCTCACAAGAATGAATACATTGGAGGGTTTGGATGGTCTTATGAGGAATAAGGGGAAAGATATGAAACAATAAGACCAAAGATTGAGAGACAATATTGTACAGTAGTTTTCAGATTTTCCTTGTGAATATGAAAGTACTTCAAAGGTGAATGATAAGGGGATAAAAATTCAAGAGGCGCATAATGCATGAGAAATAAATTACAAAGGTGCAGAAATCATAAAACTTATTCATGATGTAGTGAAGTGGTTGTAGTGTGTAGTTCTTTGCAAAGTCGACAATTGAAACAATGTTATGAAGTGGAAACATGTCCCTACGTAATTTGAAATGTCATTCCAACCATTGAGCTCTATGTGTATGACTTGAATACTCATAGACCACATGATCACAAAAAATTCCCATAAACTAATACACTAGAATTTTATCACTGACCAATTCACAATTTTCTATTTCTTTCCCACCTTTTAAACTGTAGGCCACTGTCTTGTATTTTCCAAATTCCATAATATCATTTTCAACTGCACATGTACTATCCATGTGTTGGAAAATAGGAAAAAATTGTGATCTAGCACAATGAACCCATGTGCCATCCAAACATGATTTCCTATAAAAAAAAATTGACCTTCCACTCTTCACATAAAATGGTAGATAAGAAATCCCTTGAAGATCTAGGTGGAGGCCCTATGTTACATTCATGCAAAACATTGTTAGTATGCATATCTATACATATAATTTGATAAACATTGTAATGGTTAGAAAACTCAATATGTTCTCTACAACAACAAGTCATGCGTGTGTGATTTATTTTGACATAAAAATGCTTTAGCATTTCAAAAAAACTTTGATAAATTTCAACTTGAGGATAAATCTCTACAAATTTAGCAAAAAAATGGGTTTGTCATATCCAAAATATGTTTTGGATGTGGCTCATGGATTTGACTACCAATTCTCCTTTTTACAATGTCTCTTTGATTGGGAGAGGCCCTTTTGTTATTCTTCTAAAATTATTGTATTAGAGATCTCAAAGATTGAACCATTTCTTTATCTTTTTGTGGTAGTCTACCCAAGGATGCCCATAACTTATTGTTATTTGGATCCTCCACTCTTTCACACCTTCTTTTGGCTCTCATTAGATATGATATACTTATTTCATAGTTTTACTCATCTTTGAAAGGATCATATTATTCCTGATTTGATTGCTTACAATGTTGATGTTATCACATGTCATGTGGCATTACTATCTTTCATGTGTGAGGTAGAACCCACACTCTCATATGCACTCATTAGATTCTTCATAATGGATTTCTCACTCGAGTTATCCAATGTTCTTAGCCCAAGAATCTTCATGGTGGGCCTAAAATTGAGTGGCCTCATCTTAATTTAGTTAGCTTCTCAAAAAATAATCTCCATATCCTCTTCACATATCTTTGACATGTACATTTTGGAATCTTATCATCCATTGGTTTCAAAACATATTAATCAATATCAATCAAAGATTTATGTTTTATATGCAAAATTCTAGGAGGAGTTCTCAAAGGTAAAGTTGTGTCAACAACATCGGGGATGGATGGCGTACCTTCAATTGAAGATGAAAATGATGATGTACCTTGAAATTGACATGTAAACAATGTTGTACCTTCAAATTCAGATGTGGTATGTGGATTTCCTTCAAATAGAGTTGTGTTTGCTAATGTACTTTCAACACCACATATTGTAGATGGTGTGTCTTCAACTGGAGATGTGGTTGTTCATGTAATTTGAACATTGCATATTGTTGATGGTGTTCCTTGAGCTTCACTTATGGTTGACGATGTGCCCCCAACTTCTGGATTCATTTGTCTCATTGCATGAAGATTTTTTATGGGTTTCCTTTGTGATACCAATTCAAAAAATCTCTTAGATTGCATGGGAGTTTTTTCTTCTATGGGGTTCAATTTCTTTTCTTGATGAAGTTGCCTCATTGTTTCTCTTGTCCTTGCATTTTTGGATTCACGTTCATCCAATGTTAGAGGCTTTGCATGTTTCCTCAACATAATATTCAATGCTACATGTTCACAAACACAAAAATAACAAAGTAAGTAATTCTCACTAATATCAAAATATCAAAATCAAAATAAAATGATTGCAATTGATCTATGTAAAAAGGTTACATGCACAAAACTTTAAATTTAAACAAACAAACTCTTGATAAACAATTGAATTGTACAAACATGAAAAATATGACCTCATATAATCAAATTTCATCTTAAAACTTCAAAATTTACACCAAGGTAATACCCTTTCATGAAGGGAAACAATAATAAGTCAACTCTATAAAGGAAAAGAAGATGTTTTGTAACTTGTAGAAAGGGTGTTCAATTGAAGCTATGTCTATAACTAAATGTCTCCATGGAATATTGTAGAAATTTAGGTGATCTTCCAAACCTTTCCAATGAATTTCCAAACTTTCACAAAGGTATTCTCCTATTTCATAGTAGATCAAGGTATAACTTTGAAATGAATTATTAAGCACAATATGTGTTAGTGAGGCTAATAATGAAAAATATGAAAATGCATGGCATAATGAATATGTAATGACATTGGATTGAAGGAAAAAGGTGAAATTAAGGGAGCAAAAACTTGTGAATTCACACCTTGTGATAGTTATGGCAATGAGAAGCTTGTAGAGTATGAACTTAACTATCTCATTGATGTTCTCCCTTGTTATGTCATTAAGAATTCTGATGCTATTGATGTTTCTACCACATGTATTTTCTTTCATGAGGGTGATTACATTGGGTCTGCACTTAAGGATAAATTCATTGACATGAATGACACCATGTGGACATGCATTTTCAATTTGAAGAGATTTCCTTGGAAGGGTATGGTTTTGTGATCATATGGATGTGTATGAGTTGTTCCTTTGGTGCAAGGTGTGAAATCTTCCCTATACTGACTATGTCACAAAAAGGCTACACGTGGAGTTTTTTCAAGTGGGGAGAGAATACAAATTATATTGTAAGTTTGATAACATAAATGGCGTGGCTTTGGAAAACTCGTAGAAAGGAGCACAAAAACAAAAGAAAATATGTAGCTAATGGATCAAGGGGTAGATTACATCCATAGCTAAGGTATTATTAAATGGAACAAGGTGTATATTGTATCCAATCATTTGTACACTCATTGAATACAATAATTTGCTAAATAATATAGGTAGTAGGAAATTGCAACTTAAAAGAAAAGGCAAATGAAAAGTAATTGATCTATGTAACAAGCAAAGGAAAATATGTAGCTAATGGAGGAAGGGGTGAACATTACATCCATTGTAAAGGTCTTATTGAATGCAATAATAGGAAGATTGTATCCAATCATTTTTACACTCCTTGAATATGACAATTTGATACATAATATAGGTAGTAGGAAATTAAAACTACCACCATCTATTTTTCCACTATCATAATCTGTATTTTATCTCTTAAGAGGGTTTCTAGGATAAATATAGTGTTCTTAATTATTTTGACATTTCCAAATGCACCTACATTATAGCCAATGTAGAGTGAATCAATTTGTTTATTTTTAGATCATTTGCTAAAAAATAAAATGAAAAAGAGTGAATTCCACTAACCATAATGGAAATGGACTACTATAAGCAATTCAAATGGAATACATAAGCATTTTTGTGTTAAGTTGAAATCATCTATATAAGATTACATGAATTCATCTAAATTATGCCATGTTGTCATGTCCTTGAAATTGTAAGGCTAAATTTGAAATATTGAAATACAAATTAAAAAAAAAAAATGGAACTAATTGCCATTATTATAACTATAATTATCAAACATAATAATTATCAACATAAAATAAATATAAAAAAATACATATATAATAATATATGAAATGTATATCTGAATATCACTACAAATGATATTATAATGATAAATACAATTTAATCTTATAAGCTAATATATTATAAATTCAATTTATAACTATATTTGAATAAATAAAATGAAAACATAATAAATATTAAAAATATGTTAAGCATTTAATATCACATAAAATAATAAATACATTGTATTGCAAAAGGAGAAAGTAACATGTATAAAGCAACGATTAATGTATTTCAAAAAGGTGCAGTTAAAGAATGGTTAAGACAACAAAAGTTACCCCCCTTACAAAAGACACGTCTCTCTAAGAGACATAGGGATATAAAAAGAAAAGGAGATTGGCAGATTAAGGGAAAGAATGGGGAGCATAAAAAAAAAAACATTGTAATATATTTTAAGGCAGCGAATATATAAGAGAATAAATTCTTCAAGGAAAAGACCATGATCGTGGTTGGTGGAGAATAGGATTGATTGTTTCTCCACATCGATTTAAAAGGTAAGTGTTTGTTGTTTATAGAAATCGGTAATCAAAATGTATGTTAAGATTAGTCAAAGGTAATTAAATAAAAATGAAGGAATGTTTAAGGATTTGATAATAGTTAGTAATTAACATGTATCTTTAATATATATATGATAAGTATATATATTGAATATAATATGGTCATTGTATATATATTGTAGTTCATATATTGGATTATTAAATGCAATTTACACTAAGATACTTATCTAATTAATGTGTCCTATTGATGTCATTTGAGAATAGAGAAATCATACAATGTCTTATAGCATTGTTAATATGTTGAATTGGATATCTAATTATATTATTATAGTTATCATGAGCAATTATACCCATTTTATCTATTTGTATTTATCTCATCAAGAAACCATGGGGAAGAGAGTGGGATTTGGAAAGAGGAATAAGGAAATAAATAATGAGAATATCTGCTATACATAAATACTATTTGCAACCCATAACATTATTGGGAGATAAGAGTAGAATATAAATGAAGAATAATTATATAAAGGTATATATGTGAGTACCAATAAATATAAGTAAGAATAATTAATGTAGGAGTACCAAACCGATATAAATAAATAATTATATATGAATATAATGAATTAACATTCTAAGTTATATATATATATATATATTATGTTCAATTATCCAATAATGATGTTTGCAGCAATTTTTTTTTTTTTATTAGACTACAGGAATCGGGTAGCACGACCCCCTATAAACTACAGTGCGCCTGGTAAAATTTTTAACATGACCGGTGGCGCTAGCGCGACACACCCTCCAGTACCACGGGGGTGGGGGAGACTAGACCTCGTGACCAACCTCCTACAACAGGAAAGATTTAGCCAACCGAGCTAGGGCCCCAACCCCCTATTTGCAGCAATTATTGTCTCAATGGCTATTATGGTTTTTATCTTGAGAGATAGTCTTCGACCAAAAAGTCTCTCATAACGCTTGATGAAGATAGGAAGTGTGTGGAAGGGAAGGTGGGTGAATCTATGTTGGACGAAGCCCAAGATAGGTAACCAATATTTGAGGGTGTCGAATCCATCCATTCTGGACGAAGCCCAAGACAGGTAACCAATCCTTGAGGGTGTCCAACTCGAGATGGTCCACACGCCCTTGGCACAGTAAATCTACCATCCCATAAGGTTAGGGAGAGAAATAAGGCAAAGATCTATTTCGATCAAGAGTAATAAATCATATCAGATTAGGTTAGTTATGCACTAGTTGATAATAATGCATTTCATCTTATTCCCTCAATCTTTCATTTCTCTTTGTCAAACAATCTTTAAAAATCAAAATTTTGATCTCCACATTTTATGTCTCTAATATGGGGACATTACCAGTGGTATCAGAGCATGTTCCTACCATCCTGTGTAGGCTATGTGTGACTTACATGTATTCAAGTGTACACTTTGAGATAATTTATGTGTATTCAAGTGTACTCAAAGGTTCACTTTGTGACTTATATGTATGCTTTGTAAGATATGTGCATGTGAATACTTTGCATATTATGTGTATGCGCGTGTATGCTTCATACTCATGGGTATACTTGATGGCCTTGGGATGGGGGACGGATCCACGGTGTAGTATGGGATGCACCAAATCCCCTTCCCAAATTGTTTGATAGTATAGTTCATTCGAGTAAAACTAAATTTGTATTTGAGTATATACTCTATGACTTGTGGTTGTATTTGTATTTGAGTGTATACTCTATGAATTATAATTGTATTTGTATACTCTATGAATTATGATACTCTATGACCCTGTAATTGTATTCAAGTGTATATTCTATGATTGTATTTATATTTGAGTTGACTTATGATTGTATTTGAGTGTACACAACCTTGTATTTATATTTGAGTGCATACTCTATGACTTGTATTTGAATTCAAGATGTATTTGTATACTCTGACTTCAAGTGTGTGCTTCATGAGCTACTTGCGTACTTGCTTGAGCTACTTGCTCGAGTTGGTTGCTTGTATGCTTGAGCTACTGCCTATTTGAGCTACTGCTTATTTGAGCTACTTGCTTGTGTGGTTGAGCTACTTTCCTATGTGCTTGAGCTACTTGTTTGCTTTCTTGAGCTACTTTCTTATGTGCTTGAGCTACTTGTTTACCTGCTTGAGCTACTTTCCTGTGTGGTTGAGCTACTTGCCTATGTGCTTGAGCTACTTGTTTTCTTGCTTGAGCTAATTGTTTGCCTGTATGAGCTACTTTCCTGTGTGGTTGAGCTACTTGCCTATGTGCTTGAGCTACTTGTTTGTGTGGTTGAGTTAATTGCTTATGTGCTTGAGCTACTTGTTTTCCTACTTGAGCTACTTGCCTATGTGGTTGAGCTACTTGGTTGTCTGCTTGAGCTACTTGCCTGTGTGGTTGAGCTACTTGTCTGTGTGCTTGAGCTACTTGTTTGTATGCTTGAGCTACTTGCCTGTGTGCTTGAGCTACTCATTTGCTTACGTGAGCTACTTGTTTGCATGGTTGAGGTACTTTCCTGTGTGCTAGAGCTACTCGATTATGTGCTTGCTTGCTTGAGCTACTTATTTTCTTGGTCAAGCTACTTGGTTGTTTGCTTTAATTTCTTATTTATGTGGTTTTAAGTTATAAAATGTATATTATGACTTGCATATACTCATATGTATACATGTATCCATGCGAATTACATGTATTTATATGTATACTTCATGTATTCTCTGTATTGGCATGTATGCCTCATGCTTCCTATCTACACCTTATGTATTACGTGTATTCAAGTGTATACCTCATGAGTTATGCATTCAAGTATTCAAATATGACTTGTGTATCCAAGTGCATTCAAGTGAATACTTTGTGGCTTACATTATGATTTATGTGTGATCACGTGTATACCTTGTGATTGGTATTCATTTGTATACCTTGTGTCTTACTTGTATTCATGTGTATATCTTGTGACTTGTGTGCATTCACACTTTGCGATTTATGTGTACTAATGGATATACTATGTAACCCACATGTATTCCAGCATATACTATGTGTATTTATGTGCATGCTTCATTAAGTATAGCCATGTGTTAGCTTCATTTCAGATGTGTCTCCAAACAAGATTTCTCTGTGGGTGTTCATGATTACTACATAGTATAAGAACTATGTTGGGAGGTACTAACAAACTCACTCATTTAAAACTAAATTATTATTAGTATCCAAATGCAATAATAAAGAACCATGTAATATGTGGAATTGTGATTGTTTGAGGACAAGCAATCTTGGGTGGGAAGGATTGTCATGTCCCCGAAATTGTAAGGCTAAATTTGAAATATTGAAATACAAATTAAAAAATAAAAATGAAACTAATTGCCATTATTATAACTATAATTATCAAACATAAAACAAATAAAATAAATATCAAAAAATACATATATAATAATATATGAAATGTATATCTGAATATCACTACAAATGATATTATAATGATAAATACAATTTAATCTTATAAGCTAATATATTATAAATTCAATTTATAACTATATTTGAATAAATAAAATGAAAACATAATAAATATTAAAAATATGTTAAACATTTAATATCACATAAAATAATAAATATATTGTATTGCAAAAGGAGAAAGTAACATGTATAAAGCAACGATTAATGTATTTCAAAAAGGTGCAGTTAAAGAGTGGTTAAGACAACAAAAGTTACCCCCCTTACAAAAGACACATCTCTCTAAGAGAAATAGGGACATAAAAAGACAAGAAGATTGAGGGATTAAGGGAAATAATGGGGAGCATAAAAAAAAAACATTGTAATATATTTTAAGGCAGTGAATATATAAGAGAATAAATTCTTCAAGGAAAAGACCATGATCATGGCTGGTGGAGAATAGGATGGACTGATTCTCCACATCGATTTAAAAGGTAAGTGTTTGTTGTTTATAGAAATCGGTAATCAAAATGTATGTTAAGATTAGTCATAGGTAATTAAATAAAAATGAAGGAATGTTTAAGGATTTGATAATAGTTAGTAATTAACATGTATCTTTAATATATATATATATGATAAGTATATATATATATATATATTATATATTGAATATAATATGGTCATTGTATATATATTGTAGTTCATATATTGGATTATTAAATGCAATTTACACTAAGATACTTATCTAATTAATGTGTCCTATTGATGTCATTTGAGAATAGAGAAATCATATAATGTCTTATAGCATTGTTAATATGTTGAATTGGATATCTAATTATATTATTATAGTTATCATGAGCAATTATACCCATTTTATCTATTTGTATTTATCTCATCAAGCAACCATGGGGAAGAGAGTGGGATCTAGAAAGAGTAATAAGGAAATAAATAATGAGAATATTTTCTATACATAAATACTATTTGCAGCCCATAACATTATTGGGAGATTAGAGTAGAATATAAATGAAGAATAATTATATAAAGGTATATATATGAGTACCAATAAATATAAGTAAGAATAATTAATGTAGGAGTACCAAACCGATATAAATAAATAATTAAATATGAATATAATGAATTAACATTCTAAGTTTAATATATAGATATATTATGTTTGATTATCCAATAATGATGTTTGCAACAATTATTGTCTCAATGCCTATTATGGTTTTTATCTTGAGAGATAGTCTTCGACCAAAAACTCTGTTGTAACGCTTGATGAGGATAGGAAGTGTGTGGAAGGGAAGGCAGGTGAATCTATGTTGGATGAAGCCCAAGACAGGTAACCAATCCTTGAGGGTGTTCAATCTGTCCATTCTGGACGAAGCCCAAGATAGGTAACCAATCCTTGAGGGTGTCCAACTTGAGATGGTGCACGCGCCCTTGGCACAATAAATCTACCATCCCATAAGGTTAGGGAGAAAAATAAGGCGAAGATCTATTCCAATCAAGAGTAATAAATCATATCAGATTATGTTAGTTATGCACAAGTTGATAATAATGCATTTCATCTTATTCCCTCAATCTTTCATTTCTCTTTGTCAAACAATCTTTAAAAATCAAAATTTTAATCTCCACATTTTATGTCTCTAATATGGGGACATTACCATGTTCTTCATTTTTTCTTCAAAATCCTAAAAATTAAAAAAATTATGCAACTTCTATCTTATTCAATGTTGAATTCTATGTAAAACTATTATGATTAATAAAATTATGAAAGGAATGGTCTATTGTCAAAACTAAACAAAAAAATTCAATATAAGTATTTCAATTCTACAAAAATGAATATATTACTTGAGATAATAAAATATGATGTAGAAACTTTGAATTATATTCTTCTACATTGTCCAACGAGCAAGTTGGCTCTCAAAAGGTGATGGAGAAAGCATAATATGGTACTACAACAAGTCAATTGCATAAAAATGTGTTTTTGTTGTTGAAGAAAGGGCATAACCAAACAAAGGTAGATAATTGTGGACCTATACCACGGGTCAAATCCTTTTTTACCATTTTTGGCAAAGGAAATTTGGTACTCACCAAATTTGGTGAGCGCCAAATTTGTTTCATAATATCCTTTCAATTTAGTGAGCGCCAAATGTGTTATATAGAAAATTTGCAATTGTGAAATCCTTGATCCTACACAGAGACCTATTGATGGGAGAGAGAAGAGTGAGAGAGACCTAGCAAGGGATGGAGGGAGAGATTTAATGAGCTTTACTGATAATTAAAATGATAAGAGAGAAGAGTGGGAGAGACCTAGAGGAGTAGTAATGAGACGAGGAGTGAGAGATGTAGAGATGGATAATGAGGGATGGAGATGTAGAGAAGGATTAAAACCTCATACCTCAACCCTCTACCCTCTACCCTTAAAATCTCTACCCTCAAGCCTAAACCCTTAAACCCTAAACCCTTAAACCCTTAAACCCTAACCCCTCATCCCTCAACCCTTAAACCTGCATCCCTCAACTCTCAAACCTTAAGCCCTCAATCCTTAATCCCTCAATCCTTATAACCTCAACACTAAAACCTTAACCCTTAAAATCTCATATCTCAATCCTCAACCCTCAACCCTCTACCCTCTACCCTCTACCCTCTACCCTTAAACTCTCAACCCTCAATCCTCAACCCTTAAACCCTAAACCCTTAAATCATCAACCCTCAACCCTCAACCCTTAAACCCTCAACTCTCAACCATCAACACTTAAGCCCATAACCCTTAAACCCTAATACCCCAACCTTCAACCATTAACCATCAACCCTTAAACCCCCAACCCTTAAACCCTAATCCATCAACCCTCAAACCTTAAACCCTCATCCCTCAACTCTCAACCCTTATAGCCTCAACTCTCAACCCTTAAAACCTCAAACCTTAAAACCCTAATCCATCAACCCTCAACCCTTAAACCCTAATTCACCAGTCATATAACCATCAACCTTTAAACCTCAATTGATAAACCCTCAAATCTTAAACCCTAATCCATCAAGCCTCAATCCTCATCCCTCAACTCTCAACCCTTAAAACTTCAAACCTTAATCCCTCAACCCTAAACCCTTAAACCTTAATCCCTCAACCCTCAACCCTCAACCCTTAAACCCTAATCCATCAACCCTCAACCCTTAAACCCTTATCCCTCAATCCTATAACCCTCAACCTTCAACCCTCAACCCTTGAACCATAATCCCTCAACCCTCAACCCTTAAACCCTAATGCCTCAAACCTCAACCCTTAAACCCTAATCCCTCAATATTATAACCCTCAACCTTCAACCCTTAAACCCTCAACCCATAAACCCTAATCCCTTAATCCTCAACCCTTTAACCCTCATCCCTCAACTCTCAACTCTCAAACCTTGAACCCTCAGCCCTCAACCCTTAATCCATCAACCCTCAACCCTTAAACCCTAATCCCTCAATCCTATAACCCTCAACCTTTGACCCTCAACCCTTAAACCCTCAACACTTAAACACTAATCCCTCAACCCTAAACCCTTAAATCCGCATCCCTCAAGTCTCAACCCTTTATACCTCAAACCTCGACCCTCATAACCTCAAATCTCAATCCTCAATCCTTAAACCCTCAACCCTCAAACCTCAACCCTTAAATATCAACCCCCAACCCTAATTCCTCAACCCTATAACTTGAACCTAATCCCTCAACCCTATAACTTGAACCTAATCCCTCAAACCTAAACCCTTATACCCTAATCATTATCTCTATACCCTCAACCCTCATACTTAAACCCTCAACCCTCTAACCTTAAACCATCAACCCTAAAGCCTTAAACCCTAAAGCCTTAAACCCTCAACCCTCAACACATAAACCCTCAAACCTTAAACCCTAATCCCTCAACCCTTAAACCTTTAAACCCTAATCCCTCAACCCTTAAACCCTCAATCCTCAACCCTTAAACCCTAAACCCTTGAACCCTTAAAACATCAACCTTCAAACTTCAACCCTCAACCCTTTAACCCTCAACCCTTTAACCTCAACCATCAACCCTTAAACACTAATCCCTCAATCCTATAACCATCAACCTTCAACCCTCAACCCTTAAATCTCAACCCTTAAACCCTCAACCCTTAACCCCTCATCCATCAACCCTTATAACCTCAACCATCAACCATCAACCCTCAACCCTCAACCCTCAACCATAATTCTTCAACCCTATACCGTAGACCCTAATCCCTCAACCCTCAACCCTTAACCCTTAAACCCTAATCCTTATCCCTATACCCTCAACCCTCATATCTCAACCCTCAACCCTCAACCCTCAACCATCTACCCCCTACCCTCTACCCTTAAACACTCAAGCCTCAAGCCTCAACCCTTAAACCCTCAATCCTTGAACTATAATACCTCAACCCTAATCCCTAAACTTTATACCTTATACCCTAATCCATTAACCCTCAACCCTCAACCCTTAAATTCTCAACTCTCAACCCTCAACACATAAACCCCTAACCCTTAAACCCTAATCCCTCAACCTTCAACCATCAACCCTTAAACCCTCAACCCTTAAACCCTAATCCATCAACCCTCAACCCTTAAACCCTCATTCCTCAACTCTCAACCCTTAAACCATCAACTCTCAACCCTTATAACCTCAACCTTCAACCCTTAAAACCTCAAACCTTAAACCCTAATCCATAAACCCTCAACCCTCAACACCTTAAACTCTAATTCACCAATCATATAACCCTCAACATTTAAACCTCAACCGTTAAACCCTCAAATCTTAAACCCTAATCCCTCAACCCTCAAATCTCAACTCTCAACCCTTAAAACCTTATCCCTCAACCCTTAAACCCTAATCCCTCAATCCTATAACCCTCAACCTTCAACCCTCAACCCTCAACCATCAACCCTCAACCCTTAAACCTTAATCCCTCAATCGTATAATACTCAACCTTCAAACCTCAACCCTTGAACCATTATCCCTCAACCCTCAACCCTTACACTCAAACCTTAAACCATAATCTCTCAACCCTTAAACCCTAATCCCTCAATCCTATAACCCTCAACCTTCAACCCCCAACCCTTAAACCCTCAACCCATAAACCCTAATCCCTTAATCCTCAACCCTTTAACCCCCATCCCTCAACTCTCAAATCTCAAACCTTAAACCCTCAACCCTTAAGCCCTCAACCCTCAACCCTTATAACCTCAACCCTCAACCCTTAAACCCTAATCACTCAATCCTATAACCCTCAAACTCCAACCCTCAACAATTAAACACTAATCCCTCAACCCTCAACCCTTAAATCCTCACCCCTCAACTCTCAACTCTCAACCCTTAAACTCTCAACCCTTAATCCCTCAACCCTCAACCCATATAACCTCAAATCTCAACCCTCAACCTACAAACCTCAACCCTTAACTATCAAACCCCAACCCTAATTCCTCAACCCTATAACTTAGAACCTAATCCCTCAACCCTGAACCCTTAAACCACAATCCTTATCCCTATACCCTCAACCCTCAACCCTCATACCTCAACCCTCTAACCTTAAATCATCAACCTTGAATCCTCAAGCCTTAAACCCTAAACCCTCAACCCCTAAACCCTCAAACCTTAAACCCTAATCCCTCAACCCTTAAATCCTTAAAAATTAATCCCTCAACCATCAACCCTTAATCCCTCAACCCTCAACCCTTAAACCCTAAACCCTTGAACCCTTAAAACATCAATTCTCAACCCTTTAACTCTCAACCCTCAACCCTTAAACCCTCAACCCTTAATCCCTCAACCATAAACCCTTATAACCTCAACCCTCAACCCCCAAGCATAGTTCCTCAACCGTATACCTTAGACCCTAATCCCTCAACCCTCAACCCTTAAACCCTAATATTTATCCCTATACCCTCAACCCTCATACCTCAACCCTCTACCCTTAAACCCTCAAGCCCTAAGCTTCGACCATTAAACCCTAAATCCTTAAACCCTTAAACCCTCAACCCTTAAACTGTAATCCCTCAACCCTCAACCCTTAAACCCTAATCCCTCAACCTTTGGCCCTAAAACCCTCAAGCCTCAATCCTTAAACCCTAAAACTTTGAACCCTTAAACCATCAACCCTCAACCATTTAGCTTCAACCCTCAACTATTTAGCCCTAATCTCTCCATCCTATATCACTCAACCTTCAATCCTCAACCCTGAAACAATAATCCCCCAACTCTTAAACCCGCATCCCTCAACTCTCAACCCTTTAACCCTCAACCAATATAACCTCAACCCTCAACCCTTAAACCCTCAAACCTCAAACCTCAATCATCAACCCTCAACCTCCAACACTAATTCTTGATCAATCTTGTACCTTAGACCCTAATCCCTCAACCTTCAATCCTTAAACCCTAATCCTTGTCCCTATACCCTCAACCCTAAACCATCAACCCTCTACTTTTAAAACCTCAACCCTCACACCTCACCCCTTAAACCCTAAACCCTTAAACCCTTAACCCTCAACCCTAATACCTAATCCCTCAACTCTATACCTTGGAACCTAATTCCTCAATCCTCAACCCTTAAACCTAAACCATAATGCCTCAACACTCAACCCTTAAACCCTCAACCCTCGACCCTTAAACCCTCAATCCTTAACCCCCAATCCCCAACCCTTAAAACCTCAACCCTCAACCCTTAAACTCTTAAACCATTAAACCTCAAACTTTAACCTTCAACCCTTAAACCATAATTCATCAACCATCAACCCTATACCTTAAACCCCAATCCCTCAACCCTCAACCATTAAACCCTAATCTCTCACCCATATACCTTAGGCACTAATCCCTCAACCCTAAACCCTTAAAACCTCAACCCTTAAACCCTAATCCTTCAACCCTCAACCCTTAAACCCTCATCCCTTAACCCTTAGACCATATACCCTTAATTCATCAACCCTCAACCCTAATCCCTCAATCCTATACCTTATACCCTAAAACCTCAACCCTTAAAACCTAATTCCTAGACCCTCAACCCTCAACCCTTCAACCCTCATCCCTCAACCCTCAACCCTCAACCCTTGATCCCTCAACCCTTAAAATTTCAATCCTGAAACTTCAACCCTCAACCCTCAACCCTAATCCTCTAGCCTTATACCTTAGACCATAATCCCTCAATCCTTACACCATAATCCATCAACCCTCAACTCTTAAACCCTAATCCCTCAAACTTCAACCCTCAACCTTTAAACCATCATCCCTTAAACCCTCATCCCTCAATCCTCAACTCTAATCCCTCAACCCTTAAACCCTCAATCCTCAACCCCCAACCCTCTATTTTATACATTAAACCCTCAACCCTATTCCCACAACCCTATACCTTAAACCTTAATCCATCAAACCTCAACCCTCAAACCCTAATCCCTCAACTCTCAACCCTAATCCCTATCCCTAAACCCTCAACCCTATAACTTAAACCCTAATCCCTCAAGCCTCAAGCCTCAAGCCTTAAACCCTTAAAACCTCAACCCTCAACCCTATATCTTAAACCCTAATTCCTTAGCCATCAACCCTTAAACCCTAAACACTCAACCCTTAAATATTAAACCCTCAACCTTCAAACCTTAAACCCTAATCCCTCAACCCTTATATCCTCAAGCCTCAAGCCTTACACCCTAAACCATTAAACCCTCAACACTCAAGCCTCAACCCTAATCACCCAACCATATACCTTAAACCATAATCCCTCGACCCTCAACCCTTAAACCCTTATCCCTCAGCCCTTAAACCCTTAACCTCTAAACCGTCAACCCTTAAACCCTATTCCCTCAACCCCCAACACTCAATGCTATACCTGAAACCCCAATCTCTAAACCCTCGACCCTTAAAACCTAATCGCTCAAACTTCAACCCTCAACCCTCAACCCTCTATCATATACATCAAACCTTCAACCCTAGACCTTAAACCCTAATCCCTCAACCCTCAACCCTTAAACCCTAAGGAGGGAAGGAAAGGTAGAGAGGGTGGGAGAGGGGTGGGTAATGAGTCACGGAGGGATAGGTAGAGAGGTAAAGAGGGAAGGAGGGAGATTCATGGAGATGGGGAGAGAGAGGGTGGGAGAAAGAGGTAGTGATAGAGAGAAAGGGGATAGATGGGAAATAAACAATAATAGAGGGGGATATAATAAGAGAGAGGTAGGGAGGCAAGGATATAGATGGGGGTAAGGAGGGAAGGCAATATAGAAAAGGAGATAGGGGCAGAGATTGAGAGACCTAGAGAGGGGAGAGAGATAATGTAAGGAATCTAAGGTAGTGAAACAACTTCCTGCACTAATCTTGAGTGGAGAATATTGCAAAACTTTTATAGATCTTTAATAGTTACAAAAAATTAAATAAAAATAAACACAAATATCATGCATACCAAAACACAATAATTTACATGGGAAAATCCCTTTCAAGAGAAAAACCCCACACTCCAAAAGCCACCAAATATATTTTTTAGTAATAAAAATAAATTATAATATACTTTGTAGAGCAAGTTTCTCATAGGAGTATCACCACTCAGAGATCCAGAGACAACACGACCGCTATCAGACTCTCATAATACATTGCAATACATAGTAGTAATACAACACCCTCATAAAATAGGTTTCCTTCCAGGGAAATTCAACCTAATAAAATATCCACCATCAGATATGAGACATAATGGTGAATGGTCCAGATTTACAATAATAAAGTGTATATAAAATTTGGATTCCAGGGTTGTTTCCCCCAAACCCCCATTGAGTTGTGCTTCCCCCTAGACCCCCAACCAAGGGGATGATCCCCCTAGACCTCTCAAATCCCCCCACGCCCCCCCTCATTTTCTTTTCAACAATACCTTATGTATCAACAATAACTTATGTAATTGCAAGGTTGAGACACATTTTCTCAACAAATCTCCCACTTGTTGAACACCTTGCAAGGAAAAAAAAAGTGTGTCATCTTCATCTCTTAAATGCTAGGGGTCAAAAGGCCCATAGTATTTAAACACCATCTAAATTTCTTTGTTCTCATATGCTTAGTTAAAGAATAAACAACATTCATCAAAGTCACTATCTTAACTAGCTTCACCCTGCCATCTTCGACCATATCTCTAGAAAAATGATATTGTACATCAATGTGCTTGGTCCTGGCATGAAATATTGTGTTCCTTGCTAGAAATATCACACTCCGACTATTGCAATAAATTATCACTACATCTTGTTTTATTCCAATATTTGAACACAGTCTCTTAAGTCAAATGGCTTCTTTACAAGCATGAGTATCTACCATATACTCTACTTCAGTAGTGGACAAAGCAACCACAAAATGCCACTTACTCATCCAACTAATTGCACCACCAAATAAAGTAAACACATAAGCACTAGTGGATCTTATGCTATCAACATCACCTACCCAATTTGAATCCACATAACCATGAATATCAAGGTAAATATCATCTTCAGTCATATTACTATGATAACATAAGGAATAATTTGAGGTACCATGAAAATATTCGAAGACTCTTTTAATTGCATCCCAATGAACTCTACCAGGATTAGGCATATAGTTGGGAAGAACTCCCACTGCTTGGGAAATGGTTGGTCTTGTACAGACCATAACATACATCAAAATTCCAACTGCACTCTAGTAAGGCACTTTTCTCATGTCTTCCATCTTTGATCTAGATGTTAGACAATCTGAAATAGATAACTTTGTTCCAGCTGAAATAGGAACACACAATGGTCTACAAACCTGCATATCAAACCTCTACAAAATTGAATTGAAATACTTTGGCCAAGCCATAAATTTTTTTGACTCCATCTCTTCTAATTTCCATCCCAAGAATGTGTTTAGCTATATACCAAGATCTTTCATTTCAAATTTGGTAGCAAGTTGAGATTTCAATTATGAAATCATACATTTCCCTTTACTAATAAATAATATATCGTCAATATATAATGCAATAAATAGAAAATGATCATCATCAATTTTATAATAAACAAAATGACTTGATTTAGAACTTTCAAATCCCAAACTCAACAGATATGTATCAAATTTCTAGTACCACATCCTAGGACTTTGTTTTAGGCCATACAAAGATTTCTTCAATTTGCAAACCAAATTACTTTTATATTTCACCACATAGTGCTCTGGCTATGTCATATAAATATCCTCCTCCAAGTCACCATGAAGGAAAGATTTTTTCACATCCATTTTCTCAACCTCTAAATCATAAGAAACAACAATAGAAAGAAAAATTCTAATGGATATCCTTTTTGCAACTGGAGAAGATATCTCACCATGATCAACACCCTCAACTTGAGAGTAACCTTTTGCAACCAACCTTGCTTTGTATTTCTGAATACTTCCATTTGAACCAATCTTTTTCTTGAACACCCATTTGCAACCAATAGGTTTTCATCCTTCAGGTAATGGTACAAGATCCCATGTATAATTATTTTTCAAAGATGTCATTTCTTCATCCATAGAAATCTTCCAGGATTCTACATCATTCATACCTAATGCCTCTTCTACTGATTTGGGTTCATACATGTTAGTATTCGAAGAAAAAATACATCTCCAGTCATCAGGTGAATACCTTTCAGGTGGATGTTTATGCCTTGTAGACCTAGGAACAAGTTGAGTTGGAGGTTCTTCCTCCTCTTCCGAAGATTTAGAGCTAGATGAGCTCGCCTTAACTTCTTGTCTATTCATGGGCCTCGATTCAACATTTTCAAATGTAGAAGGGAATTGATCACAACTTCCAGTTTACTTTATTCTAGCTACAATGTAATAGAAGAAGGCTTAGTTTCTCTAAAAATAACACTTCTACTATGTATTACCTTTTTTGCAACAAGATCCCAACACTTGTATCTTTTCACACCATAACTGTATCTGATGAAGATGCATTGTGTAGCCTTGTTCTCCAGCTTTATTCACTTCTCTTTTGGCACATGTGCATATGCCTCACAACCAAAACTCTAAGGTGTATCAATGAAGGATTGTGACCCAACCATGCCTCTATAGGCATATTATCAATAAGAGCTGATATAGGAGACCTGTTAATTAGGTAACAAGTAGTGACAACATCATCATCCCAAAATCTTTTTTCTAGACCAACAACACTCAACATACTCCTAGCCTTTGCCATCAATGTCTTGTTCATTCTTTCTGCAACTCTATTTTATTGTGGAGAATATTGAGTTGTCTTTTGTCTATGAATACCACAATCTTTACATAATCTATCAAAATTATTAGAGAAAAATTCACTACCATTATTAGTCCTCAATTTTTTTATCTTTTTTTCCAGTTTGCAACTCAACGATTGCTTTAAATTTTTTAAATCAATTGAAAACTTCAAATTTACTCTTTTGAAAATATACCCATGTCCTACTATAATCATCAATAAATGAAACATAATATATGGATTTACCATTTGAAGGATCATTTATAAGACCAAAAACATCAAAATGAATAAAATCCAATGCACCACAAGATTTATGAGAACTCGAGTAAAATTGAACACTGTTTCATTTTCCATAAATGCAATGTCACATAAATAAAATTTAAGATCACAATCAGACAAACCTTCAATGAGGTTTTTATTTTTAAACGTCCTTAGACCCTTTTCTCTAATGTGGCCAAGTCTATGATGCCATAACATAGTTTTATCTGTAGGTAACTTTGATTCAAAAGAAAGAGCACCCTTGGACTTGCACAAAATCCATGACCATTTGTTGAAGGTGAAAATCTCACTTCTTCCACATACTTTGTTTTCAAGAATTACTATTACACTCAACAATGCATGCATCAAGCTTATACAATGTGCCATATCTGACACCTCTAGCAATCACTATAGCACATCATACCATCTTGCATTCTACATTGGAAAATACTACCTACACACCTACATCTATTAGTTTTCTCGCATATAAAATATTTTGTGCTAAACCAAGGATATGCAACTCACCATTAATCCATTTTATTCTACCATCAAGAAACTTGATTTTAAATTTACATGAGCAATAATATCTAAATGAGAATCATCACCCGAGTACACCTTATCTCCATCAAATTCTTCATAACCAATCTTTATTAAAGGTCATATGGAAAGATGCACCTAAATCAATTAACCATGCATCATTACTTGCATGAATTTCCAAAGCTACAATGAATGTGTCACCATTTTCCTTCTTGGACTCTGAATTAGAATAAAATTTCTTCTTTTTCTTCTTTTTAGTCCTTACAAAAATGTTCAGGCTTATTGTGGTTCCAACAAATAACTTTGGAATTTCCAGGAGACTTAGATCTCCCCTTGGACTTGGATTTGTCACGCTTCTCATTCTTCTTGCCTTTTTCCTTAAGTCTTCCATGAACATTTAGGGCCTCCTTGGTACTAATGGATACCTTCCTCCTCATCTCTTCAAAAAGAAAATAACCCACCACATCTTCAGTCATCAATATAATAGAAGTACTCCCAATAGCCATAACAAGAGAATCCC
This sequence comes from Sequoiadendron giganteum, assembly GCA_007115665.2. Lineage (NCBI taxonomy): Eukaryota > Viridiplantae > Streptophyta > Pinopsida > Cupressales > Cupressaceae > Sequoiadendron > Sequoiadendron giganteum. The sequence goes on from CM021101.1 coordinate 202,329,209, forward strand.
ATGAATTAGGAAAAGAACAAAGTAGGATCTAACATTTCTCTTCCTCATCCTTTTGACACCAACTGATGCCAATTGAGCCACCAACATATTGAATTCTTCCAAGTGGTCTTTAATTCATCCACCCTCTTCCATTCTCAAAGAATACAATTTCTTCCTCAAGAAAATATTGTTCACTAAAGATTTGGCTTGATACATCTCTCCAAGCTTCTTCCATAGTTTTTGTGTAGAGGTCTCTTCATGGAAATTGATTAAAAAATAGTCTACCAAGCACAATGTAATTAGACCCTTGGTTGTATGTTCCATAAAATCATATTGAGTAGCCTGAGTAGGATCTGAGGCCTTGAAACATTCTCATCAATAACATCCCACAAATCTCAATCTATCAACAAATCCCTCATCTTCAACTTTCACATTTCAAAATTATTTCCAAAACATTTATCTACCTCTATTCTCTCTGATGAACTTGCCATTTGAAAATTTGTGCAACAAGATCACAAAGTGTCTTCTACACAAGCTCACACTCAAATCTGGATTAGTTCAAAAAACCCAACAACCCACAACTAAAACCAAAGGTGATCAGGCTCTGATACCACTTGTAAGGAAGCTAAGGTAGTGGAACAACTCCACAAATCTTAGGAGGAGAGTAATGCAAAAAAATTACAGATCTTTAACAGTTATAGAAATTGAAACAAAAATAAACACAAATATCATGCATACCACAACACAATGATTTACGTGGGGAAAACCCTTTTGGGAGAAAAAACCCACACTCTAAAAGCCGCTCGATATATTATTTAGCAATCACAAAAATTACAATATACTTCTCACAGGAGTATCACCACTCGAAGATCCAGAGACAACACAACTATTATCAAACTCTTAGAATACATAATAGTAATACAACACCGTCATAAAATAGGGTTGTCTTCTAGGGAGATTCAAGCTAATAAAATATTGGCCATCAAATATGAGATATAATGATGAATGGTCTAAATTTACAACAATAAAGTGTATATAAAAGTTGGCTTTCAGGGGTGTTTCCCCCAAGCCCCTGCTAGGGCGCACTACCCTTTGGACCCCCAGCTAGGGGGATGATTTCCCCAAACCCCTTGTGGGGGATCCCCCCCACATCCCTTATCATCGTCAACTAAATAATACCTTATTTATCAGCAGTAACTTATGTCATTGCAAGGTTGAGACACATTTTCTCAATAAAGAAGAGAGGGAGAGTGAAAGGGAAGTATTGGTAGATGAGTAACAAGTGATGGCAGGAGAGGTACACATGTAGGGAGTGAGATATATATGGAGGAGGAGATAAATAAGTGATGACCTATAAAGGGGAGGGGAGGGAAGACGAGGGAGGGAGGAATGAGATGAGAGATAGAGGGGGGAGAGAGGTGGGTAATGAGACGAGGTTGGAGAGACTTGGACATGTGCAGAGAGAGAGAAGAAAGAGGTAAGAGATAGAGGGGGGAGAGATGTGGGTAATGAGACAAGGAGGGAGAGACTTGGATATGGAGAGAGAGAGAGGTTTGGAGGGATAGGTATCAATCAAGAGAAAGTAGAGAAATGGGTGAGAAACAGTAAGAAAGGGATATAAAAGAAGAGAGAGGTAGGGAGGCAAGGATGGAGATGGGGTTAATGAGGGAAGCAAGGTAGAGAGGGTGGGAAAGACCTAAAGAGGGTTGAAAGAGAATAGGGCAAGTATTGGTTAAGAGGGAAGGAGACAAAGAGTGAGTGAAAGGTAAAACCTCAACTATCCATCATTGATCATAAATTGTAAACTTTAAGCCTTATCAAAGTGGGGTAGTGAGAGATAGATAGAAAATTAAATTGATCTTTTTGTCAATGCAATACATTTAGTGCTTTCCAAATGTAATGCAACATTTGGTGAGTACAAAATTTGGTGCTTGCCAAATGCAATGCAACATTTGGTGAGTGCCAAATTTGGTGCTCGCCAAATGTTGCACTACATTTGGCGCTCACCAAATGTGTTGCATTAGGAAATATCAACCCAAAGGGTTGGATTACCATTTCATGCCAAGGACATGATTTTTTGAAAGGGTAACAAAATTTCACACATTTTTAGTTGTGCTAACCATCAAGTTTGCACGTCTTTCAATGTAAGTTTATAAAAAAATTGTGATAACATTAGACTCTTTGTTACCTATATAACCATATAATTTTCTTAACATTTTAATTATGTTAAGGTTTTCCTCCATAACTTCTCTTGTTAGCCTCCATTTTTTGTCAAAAACCAACATGTGCTAGTTTTACTATAGATTTTACTAGTTCATCGAATTTTGAAACAAATTACATTTTTATAAGCTAGACTCCATTCTACGCATAATGAAAAAAATGATTTTTGAATAGTTTTCAAACAAATTAGGGGGGAGCACGCTCAAATTTCATCTTTTTAGGATGTGTCCACTTTGAAAATTCATAAAATATTATTTATTCATTAAAAAATTAGCTAAAAGAACTAAGATAAACTACATGGTGTTAGCTAATTTCTCACAATTTAGTTTTTTGAAATTCTAAAATACAGTTAATGAAAAAGGGAGACCACAACAAAAAAATTGTTATTTTTTTTAATAAAAACAAGACCACTTTTGGCGGCCCTCTTTTTGAAACCCTTAATCTTCATTATTTTCAAAAAAACTTAGTAGCTTAAAAAGTAAACTCAGAGCACTTCAAATCTTGTTCTTGTTTCATCTTATGTATAAATTTTAATTTTAATTATTACCATATACGTTGTCATTATTAGCAAATTTGAGATCTAACTTCATATTATTCATTTTATATCCAAATACAACTAAGCAATTTATTTACTCTTAGTTAGTTTCAATAGTTTACCAAAATACTCACTCAAAAACCTAAAGTCGTAACCTTTATTATCCTATTTTAATTCCAATTGTTAATGATAATATAAACAATTATAATTTTTAAAGTTATCATTATTTAATTTATCCATCAAGTAAATTCCATCTATTAAGAATCCTGAACAAAAAAAATTAAAACTTAATTTGGTTTACCTTACCTTAATTCAATTCTAAGGGAATTCAAATTTGATTACATGTTTGAGGGATCTCTTATCATGAGACTTTTCCCCTCCTGTCATAAAGTCTAGCATGGGTGTATAAGGGAATAAGAAATTAAATTCTTAAACCATATCGATTCCCTCCTTGAAATGAAGCCTTGGTGCTTAACCTCCATTTGACTATATGGCTCTTAAATAAAGAGTTTGTTTTCAAAAAAAAAAATGACTTTATTTTATTATGGTTGCCCTAAAAATATGGCATATCTCTTTTCTCAAACCCTATTTTTTTGTAAACAAAGAACAAGGAAAAAAAGGTGTAAAGTGACGATACTGGAGGAGTGTTTAGCAAATTTTATGTTCACTGCAAAGGACACTACTCAAGCTTATATGGGGTGCGGGTGTATGTTTTAATACAACAATAAACATTGAAAAGGTTTTCTTTTTTGTGGGGCTAAACCCCATGGAGGAGGCTGTGACCTCCTCAAGGAGCCGCACCCCGTTACATGAGGGCGATCGTTGGCCTTTACAAACAGTGACCCCCTCATCCATTTATTGGATTTTTTTTGGCTTCAAATTTATGTTATTTTGTATAATAATTTCACTACAGTTTTGTTTTTATATCTATCTTTTGTCTCGCAGAGATGTGGGTAGATTGTGTTTAGATCTCATCATGTTATCAGCGTTTACATTTTAACATATTTTTTTTTAATGATATCAAATTTCCACAATCTATATTGCATAAGTGTAAAGACTTATGGATGTGATTGTGTCCAATTTTTTACATCAATGTTTCAGATCGTGATCCATATTTTTTTTTGTTTTCACTTTTCCTTTTAGAGTTCCTTTATCAATTTTCCAAAACTAGTATATAATAAATTCATTTGTACTTTCATCTTTTGGTGTAGTATATATTTTCTTAGTTATGGGTGTTCCTTATTTCACTCTTTCCATAAGGTTAATATTCCTTACCCCACTAGAATGGAAGAGCACTATAGAAGGTAAATATGAGCTATCACTCTACTATATCTTTTCAAGAAAATGTAAATGGTGTAAATAGGTTTGTCTAGCTACCTTGGTTTTCTTCTTTTTCACTAATGTTTAAAGTTTTACACAATTAATGATAGGATTTTGTTTAAGAAATTATCCAAACTAATAAGATTAAATGAAAATTAAATAAAATGAATCATACAATGAAATTTCATGTACAATATCTACATAGAATCGAATATAGATCTTTTTTAACTCACTGCATTGAACTTCTACCAGAGAGGAAAATAAACGATTACTTTGCAAGGTATATATATATATATTTACAAAGTACCATGCAGTGTCTATTTTCTTATTTATAATTGCATCAATGATTAAAAATATAGAACCACTAACATAATTTCTATAACTTACTTTATAATTCCTACTCTACAACCAACAAGAGGATTATCTTGAAATGCACATTCTTCTCATAAAAAAACATCCATGAAAATACTAATCTTAAATATAGCTTCAAACTCTAGGAAAATTTCATTACAAGACCATGTCTAGTTTGTTCCTTAAATGAAACTTACATTCATAAAATGATAGTAGACTATATAAAATCTTTATAACTTCAGCTTACATCTATGCTCATGCATATATTTTATATTACAACCATATTCAACTTCTATATTGAAAATGTAAGTAGAGATTGGTGGACAACAATTTCTCTCTTCACAAATAAGCCTCTTCCTTTATTTTTTTCTGCACACAATCACAAACACTTCTCCATAACTAGTGGGAGCTCACCTCCCAACCTAGGGCTATAGTAGCCCACCCCCAAGCTAGGGGAAATCCAAGGGTGAAAAAGTTTTTACACAACACATAACATTGTAGCAAAATACAAGAACATTTCCAACAAACGTCTACACTAAAATCTCAACACAAATGGTCACATACAGGTTGTTCACATCACAAATAATATAGCACAAAGGTTCTTCTCCAAGAACCTCAAGAAGGGGGAGTAGGGAGATCAGTCCAAGGGGTAGTAACAAAAATTTATTGCATAACCAACCACTCAAAACTTCTTCAAATTTTTCACATACAACTCCTTCAAGTTCACACTTCCACAATCCATTTTCCAACACATAAAATTTCCACAACACCATGAATATGAACAATTATGGGTACTCTTGTTGGTGTAGGTTTTTATTTTCCTAGTGGGTTAATTTATTTTCCCTTAGTCCTAGGTTTTTCCTACACTTAATTAAACTTTCTTAGGATAATAAAGTGAGTTTATTATTTAATAACTAGGAGATAAGTGATGAGGTGTCCCCTTCCTTAAAGGGTGGAACCACTTTCAACTTTTGGTGGTATCCTCCATTTTTTGTGATTGATTCCTGTTGGTTGGATTTTCCACCTACCTCATGTCCTAAGTTTTATATAAACTCACTACCTAGCTTGTATTTTCATCCATTCTTGCTATACTCTTGCATCCATTCATGTATATTTGCATTGTATCATTTTAGCTTGGAAGCTCTTAATTCAATTTTGTCATATTGACATTGCATAAACTCTCGGAGTTCTAGTGTGCATTCTTTATGCTTTTTCAGTTTATGTAGGTTTGATTTTCTCTTATAAAGTTCTTGGGTTATTTAATCTATTTCAAATTTCTAACATAGTATCAGAGCTTTTATTTTGAGAAATCTTAGTTCTTAGATTCATAATTGAGAGATTGAGTTTCTTGTAAACATCTTGTAAATTCTCATATGCTCTTCTCTTGCGTTCTTCAACAATCTAGAGAATCAGAAAGGATTTGCAAAGATTTAATTACCTGTTTATTTTGCATATGTGTTTTGTGAGATTTGGGTGATTGCAACATTTTTGGTTATATTGGTAGCATTTTTTATTGTTCCAACGCGTCCAAAAGGCTCGAGAAAGTCATATTTGGCTTTTATTTCATCCAAATTGGAGATCATTTGACATAATTGAAGGCAGGGGTTTGAAGAAATCTGTTTTTCATTCGAGTTGTTTTGTTTTTTGCTTCAAAAATCCAGCTTCCTCTCATTTGTAAGAAAAATGATTTCTGGGTTTTGTAGCCAGGGTCGAAATCTCAACTAAGTATCTTTTAGATTTTTCATATTTTGCACAGATTTGAAGAAAAAAGTTGTACAAAAAACATCGCACGTCATTTTTCTACTGGTGAAGATTTTAAAAAATCATTTTTTTCACTTCCTACTTGTTGGATCAAAAAATGATTTTTGGGTTTTGTTCTTAGCATCAAAATATTTACGGGTTTCTATGTTTTTTTACAAATAATGAGTATATTTTTCAGAAATGAAATCAGAAATAAAACTTTTTGTTAGAAAAAATTGTTTGCTACATGTTAAATTCAACCAATTTTTCAAAAATTCATAACTTTTGCTTCAGGCATTGGATTTCAACAAATAAGATATCATTGGAAAACTAGAGATGAGAACTTTCCACCCATAGAGGTATTGAGAAGATTTTATACCATTTTGTACTAGATATTTCAGGTTGAAGCTGTCTTGTGCTAATTTCTTCAACAAGCCATAACTTTTGTCCTATTGCTCCATTTTTCATAAACCAATAAGCATTGGAAAGGTCTTGAAGAGCACTACACAATCATAAGGCTAATATTTCAATATTTTGTTTCAGGTTTATGTTGTATTAAAATTTGTAATTTTATTTATTTTGAGCTTATTGAGCATTGTATCTTGGAAAAGGCTTTGTAAATGCACTAAAGTATAAAGTACCAACCTTATAATATTTGGGGGTTGATATTTGATACTGGTGAAAAGGGTGGAGGTGTTCTTGGAGTTTTTATGTTCACTTTATTTTCGCATTTCTTCATCATGGCATCAATAACAATTCCTATTCTAGCTACATACAACTATTTTGAGTGGAAAAAACAAATGGAAATTCACGTAAGAAGACTTGGTTTGCATAGAGTAGTAATGGGACTAGAAACTGAACCAACTGAAGATGAAAAAAAGTCTGAGTGGTTTAACAAATGTGATAGATCATATGGAGAATTGTGTGTGTTTGTATTTCCTAATTTACTTTTTCATGTTGAATCTTTGAATACTCCGAATAAAATATGGAAACATTTAGAATCTCTTTTTGGTGCAAAAGATTCTATGAGGGGTCATATGTTGGAGAATGAACTAATCCATTTAAATCGAGGAAACTTCAACATAATTTAAGATTTCTTCACCAAAATGAAATCACTAAGGCTACAACTACAACAATGTGGAATTGATAAGAAAGATGAACAATTGATTCTAAGTATTCTCTCAAAGCTAAGTTCTAAATATTCAATGTTTGTTTCTACCTTCTATACTACTAAGGATGAACTTGGATCTCAATTCAAGATGCCATCTTTGGATGATTTTGCTACTTCTCTCACATAGGAGCAAGATAAGCTAATTCAGATGGGCACTCTTAAGTTTTCTAAGTCTCATGCCTTGGTTGCCAACCTTGGCATAAATGAACAAAGAGGACAAAGTAATAATAATGATAAGAAACAAAAGAATAGTAAAGAGAAGAAGAATCAGAAATTGGCTACTCCAAAAGAAATTAATGATACCTAATCTTCAAAAGGTGACAAGCTTAAGAAAGAGAGGGTCAAATGTGCCTATTTTAAGAAACTCGGACATGATTAGATTTTTTTTTGAAGAAACAGGTTGATCATTTGACACACATTCTTGAGAAGAATAATCTTAGTCTTCTCGATTCCATCAAACAGAGTTTGGAGGAGGGTTCTCATAAGGCCAAAGAGAATAAAAAGGGGAAAGGAAAGGGCAAGGACCTTGTAGCAGTTGCTTCTCCACCATCCACATGGGTTCTTGATTCAGGTTCTTCACACCATATGGCTTCAACTAAGGATGAACTTGAATCTATGGAGCCATGTTCTTTACCTTGCATTTTTATGGGTGATGACACTCCACTTGAGGTATATGGGAGAGGTTTTGTTGATATGGGGAATGGCACATTCCAAGATAGTCTTTGTGTGCCCTCATTAGCAACTAATCTCCTATCTATCTATCGAATCACTCACACAGGCACAAGAAAGAGAGTTGATTTTAATCCTGATTCAATGGTGATTTGTGAGATGCAAAATGATTCTAAAGTTAGAGTTGGGAGAGTAGATCATCAGTATTGGCTTTATTTGTTCTCTCACTTTGTTCCTAATCCTCCTTCGACTATTCTACTCACTCATTCAGATAATATGAGTAACTTGTGGCATCATTGGTTTGGTCACTTGAACTACCACTACGTGCAACAAATCAACAAATAGGACATGGTTATAGGATTTCCTACAATTCACTTTTCTAAAGGTGTTTGTCATGGTTGAATTATTGGCAAGCATCCTAAAGAGAAGTTTGACAAAGGAAAATATTGGAGAGCCTCAACTCTTTTGGAATTGGTATATAGTGATTTGGCAGGGCCATTTCCACAACCATCTTTCAGTAGAGCCCGATATTTTTTGATATTAATTGATGATTTCTCTAGGTACACCATTATGTACTTTCTCAAACAGAAGTTTGAAGTCTTTGATTCATTCTTGGAGTATAAGGCTTTTGTAGAGAAACAACTAGAAAATTTATCAAAGTTCTACGTAAAAATAATGGGAGGGAATATGTCAACCATAGGTTTGTACGGTATTGTGCTTCAGATGGCATTATTTTACAGCATACAGTCCCATATAGTCCTCAACAGAATGGAGTTGTAGAAAAGAAAATCATTCATTAAAAGATATGGATAATTTTATGATTCACTCCAAGTCTTTGGCACCACCTTTTTGGGAAGAAGCCATTAACTGTGTGTGTTTGGTGTAGTCATGGTAAGGAGGGTCCTCAAAGAGAAAATTTTGAACCATGCAACAAGAGTAACACAACAAAAGCAACACAATTTATGCAGGCAAATGCAGGTGCAAACATTCACATTATCTTAAATATTGATTACATATAGTCAGCCACATCCGGGCTTACATATTCGACACACAGACCTGATTACAACATGCTCAAAATACAATGCTCATACATGCGAGTGAAATCCTATAGATCAGACCTAATATACAACATGTCCTTCTTACTCATCATATTCGTCTCTTATAATGATTTAGTACTAGCTTTATATCATATTCGCAAGTCTCGAAACATTAATGTCGACCAAAGATCATTACAATGTCCAATGAAGAAAAATGTAACATGTGCAAGAACAAGTTGGCCTTAAATCTAAAATTCATCCACGGTAGATGCATATGATGAAGTGTGGACCTAAGTGTAAGTTCGAGGAAACTTTAGAGAAAAAATCCAAACAAACTGCAAGGATCCACAAGCAACAAACGAGATCTATGATCAATCCAACTAGCAGTTAGGGTTTGAAATTATTCCAGGTCCAGAGCCAAAAACTATCACTTAATCCGAAAGTGATAACTTGTCTAAAAAAATCCAAATGAGTTTAAAATTTGGAAAACGAAGATTGAACATGTCCACAATGAAATCCTAGGTACACATGATCTGGTGAGAAAACATGAAGAAACACTGGATCTACCAACTCGAACCAGAACATGAACATAATAAGAACAAAACTGAAAGGAAATATTTTTTTGGTTGATGCAAGATTGCCAAGAACCAAGGATTCTCTTGCATCAGACATCCGGGGTTGATGAAAAGTGAGTCCCTCACTTTGTCGGGGCCAAAGGAAAACTAATACAGTCTACCTCCACCTAATAAATCCAAGAAGAATCCTCCACTAGTCTACCTTTCCACTTCACAACATATTCTCCGTATTGTCTTCCACGAGTCTTTCTCCCATCTTTGACATCCAAAACTTCTTCTATCTCATCTAATTTTTTTTTAGGAAGTTGTTCTTCAAAATTCATCTTATTGTCCTCACTAAATTCTATTTTATGGTATTGATGTAGGTCTGCAATGTTGAATATAGGTGATATACTCATGCCATCCGGTAACTCCACTTCATATGCATTCCCTGAGTCAAATTTATTTAATATCCTACAAGGTCCAAACTTCCTCATCTTCAATTTATTGTATGTGCCAGCTGGAAACATTTCCTTTCTCAAATATACCATCACTTCATCTCCAACTTCAAATTCCTTTGTGTCTCTTCTTTTCATCTACTTTCTTCTTATATCTCTAGTTCATGTTCTCCACATGCTGTTTCACTTGAGTATGCATTGTCTTCATATGTTTTGAAAATTCTTCTGCTTCTACACTCTTCTTATCTTCCTTACTAATGGACCTCTTAGCTCTAATATACCTCTAGGATGTACTCCTGTAACAATCTCAAAAGGGGTCTTTCCAGTACTTATGTTCATTGAATTATTGTAGGCAAACTCTGCTTGTGCTAGGACTAGATCCCAATTTTCGGTCTTCTCTCCAACCAAACATCTCAGAAAATTTCCCATACTTCAGTTCACTAGCTTTGTATGCTCATCTATCTACGGGTGAAAAGTAGAACTGAACTTCAAATATGTTTCCAAATTCTTCCAAAGTGTCCTCCAAAAATAGCCAACAAACTTCATATCTTTGTCTAAAACAATACTCCTAGGTAATCCATGCAATCTGACCACTTCTCTGAAGAAAAAATTTGCTACATGTACTGCATCCGTTGTCTTCTTACAAGGTATGAAATGTGCCATCTTAGAAAATCTGTCCACTACCACAAATATTGAATCATTACCTCTCTGTATCTTAGGAAAACCATGTATGAAGTTCATACTAATATCCTCCCAAGGTCCTTCTAGTACTGTTAGAGTCTTATGCAATCCAACATTCTGACTACTTCCTTTTGCAACTTGACAAACTCTGTAACTCTATACAAATTTCCTGACATCCTTACGAATCTAGGGCCAAAAGTAATTCTCCTTACGAAATACACCAAATCCTTTTAGGAGCTTGTATGGAGGGATAGTAGAGATGAATATGATGAGAGAATAAAGATGAAAATTATTGAAAACCCAGAACTCCCAAGGGAAGTCATAGAATCAAAGGTCCTCGTGGAAATTAAAGCTAAGTACAAGGACATTACACCAGCTAATGGTAGGGAGTTAGTTAGAAAAAGGGGACTATTCTTGTTACCAGAATGGGACTTGGATTTATACATTGCAATTGATACTATGAGGTGGCATGGCACTCCAATATTTTTAAAAAAAGAAGAGGCAACAATTGCCTTACATCGAACAAAATTCAACCCTCAATGGGACACTTTGGAAATTTGGGCACTAGCCCCTAACACAAGCAAGCTAGAAGTATTAGAGATTGCATCTGATTGTAGGGGGGATTGATCATAAAAATAGTTTCATATACCTCAGTTGTGGAGGCAATCACATTGGCTATAAATGTTTCTCAATTCACCAAAGCAACTATAGAGTCCTCGTAGGAGAAGTTTGAGAGAGAAGTTTGAGATCAAGAATAAAGAATAGAATGATTTGGTGGTGGAGTACAATAAATATAAGCAAATGATTATAGAAGTGAAACTTGAGAATTCACTATTGAAAGAGTAGTTGCAGGCATTGCAATCAAGGCCATCAGTGACTCAAGTGCAAATTTTAACCCCACCAACTTCTCTAGTTCAATCACCACCTCTTGTTCATTCTCCACCTCCCACTTCCACAAATATAATAGTGTACAATACAAATAATGTTCCTATTGCATATCTCACTCTAGGTGCATTAGTTACAGCTCCTCCAAAAGAAGTAACCAAGGAAGAGTTGATACAAAAAATGAAGGCTTTTGATAAATAATTTGGATTGTATAATGATAATAATGTTTTTATTGTCACTAATGTATTGGAATATTTTTTATCAAAGGCAATAAAAAGATCGAGAAGTGTCCACTCTAATTATTCTTTAATGTTTGAATCAATAAGCATGTTAGAAAGGGATAGAGCCATTGCTCTTCCATTAATGCATACATGGGTGCCCAGACTAAATGTATTCAAGAATATGGTCATTGAGTCTACACATAACCAAAATAAGCCACCAAAAATAGCTTTGACTCATGAATTGGTGAAAGAGATTATTGAGTATCAAGGATTAGTTGACCCCTTGGAGAAAATAATTAAAGCACTCCTCCAAAAGTTTGATGAGAGTGATCTTGGTCTCTTGCTAGACATTCTCAATGGTGAAGGAGGTGTTAAGACCTATGAGTAGTGGAGAGGTCACATGGATGTGGTCATCAATGCTGAGGCCATTTTGATTTGTGAAAAGGAAGATGCAAATATGGCAATATTGAAGGACAACATGAATAAGTTTTCAGATACAAGCACATTTTTGGAGGAGTTTGATAAAGATTCCACACAGATAATGGTGAAGTATGGTCCTTACAAAACTAAATCGGATGAATTCATGGCCTTCAATTGGCCTACTGAGGAGGACTATGCAGTATGGGATGGAAGATACAACAATATTCTAGACTGGGATTCTTGGTTATCCTAACCCATTTCCTAAAGATTTCAGGCCTTCTTTGGTTAGATTCTCTAGAAACAATGCCTTGAGTGGTGAGGACCACCTCAAAGAATTTTCCAATGTCATGGATGATTTTGAAGTAGAAGTGGAGGATGTGATGATGAATTTATTCATGCAACCACTTACTAAGGATGCCAAAGAATTGTATAGAAGTTTTCTTGTTGAGAGTATTGGTTCTTGGGAGGAGTTTAAGAGGTTGTTCAGAGAATAGTATGGTGATAAAAATAATTCAATATTCCTTCTAAATCAATTTAATAACATTGTCAAAATTTCTAATGAAAGTGTGGTTGATTTCAATGTGAGATTTCAAAAATCCATGAACCGATTACCTCCTCATTTGAAATGAAATGATAATGTGTGTCTGGTAAACTATTGCAATGCCTTTGATGTAAAGATGAGTTATCACTTGCTGGATAAAAACCCTTAGACATTGAGATAGGCTTATAAGATGTCCATCCATATTGAAAGTATTTGCAGAGCAACTGGTAAGGTTGGGAGAAGGGATGATGTAAAGATCCTTAAGAATCTAAAGAGAGAGGATAAAAAATCTGAAGCTAAAGGAGGTTCTCTTGAGGAAAAGATTGATAGTTTTACTAGTACTATGAAGGATCTAAGCAATAAAATTGCAATGTGAGAAAAGGGTCTATCAAATGAAAGGTCCAACTACCATAAGAATGAAATACTTCCTTGGTTGTAAGATCATCCATATAATACAAACTGGCATAATGGGAAGCCATTCCTAACAATCAAAAGAATGCTCAAAACAAGGTTCCTCTAGACCCTTTGCATAAAATCTCAAACAATTTTGTTGATGAAACCCCTTCGAGCTTGGCTTACGAAATGTCATGTTTTGTTCACCAATGTGCAGTGGCACAGATGGTTGAAGTTGAGGAAGGTACACCTGAAGAGTGTGATCAGTCCAATGAAGATGATGTTGAAGTGAATATGATCATGGACCGATCTAATTTCATGGATAATGAATGCTCATCTAATAAGGAGTCCATGAAATGGATTTTGATGACCAAAGACATATTGCCAGTACGTATCACCAATAAATTATCTTTGATGAAGATGATGATAATGGTAGCGAAGTATATGTAATAGAAGCACACGAGGATAATGTGTCTGTAAGGAGATCTTCAAATGAGGAAATTGCAAGATATATAGTGTCTTTGTTTGCTCAAGCTAGAAGCTCATATCATCTGAGGAACAAAATAGTGTATGGTGACCAAGGTAATCCTACTAGTCTCTTTATCAAGGAGAAAAATGTGAAAGGCAAAGAGCAAAAGTCTAATGGAAAAGTAGAAGCACTTAAAGCTAAGGAAAGTAGGGGAGATAAAATTTGGGCTAGGAAAGTGGATAAACCAAAAATAGATAGAGAAATCAAGTTCCCTTCTATGAAGACAAATTCACAAAAGAAGAATTTTGAAGCTGCAATAAAAGATGCCAAGCCCAAAGTTGAAACAATAAAGAATCAACAGAAGGAGAGCAGTACAAAACAAGGTATGATCCCAATTGATTTACCCAAATACATTCTTGTTGACATGTTTCAATTGCTTAGTCAAGTAAAATTTTATGTCCCTTTGCTTGAGATGATGAGAATTAACGTGCAAAAACAAAAGGCAGTAGCCCTTATCAATGGTGCTACTATAGCCTCTAATGACTTAGTGGTGTCCAATCCACCCAAATTGAGTGAAAATGAAATGAAATACAAAGAGATTGAGGGAATAATCATTCAGATCCCTCATATTTTTCTAGGGAATTCAGTCACAACCTTTCCTAGAAAGATAGACCCATTTTTTCTCACTAATAATTGAGGGAATTTAAAAAAAAAAATTATATTATTGATTCTAGAGAATCCAATAATATCATTCTAGCCAAGATCATGGAGGCACTGGGACTAAAAGTTGACAGTACCCATGGAAAATGTTATGCTATGGACTCAAGGGAAGTCCCTGTGACCAGTGTAATCAATGAACTTCCTTATAGACTAGCTTCTTATCTAGAGAAAGAGTTCAAGATGGGTGTGGTGGTGGTAAATATCCCACCTAACTATGGAATGCTATTGTATAGAAATGGAGTGCTTCCATGGGAGGTAGCATGTAGTTTGATATATCATATACTACTTTTCCTATTGATGGTAAGGATTTCCATGTGGTTAGAGAACCAAAAGTGCCACATATGTTAGAGCATGCTCCCAAAGATGATACAATTATTTTTATAGATACACTTATTAGTGAGTTCAAGGTGGAAGACCTACCAAGAGAAAGTGACAAGTGCCCTGCACCTATAGATAATGAAATTACAAGATTATCTAATAAGGATGGAATCTAGAAGATGTATTTTGACGGTGCAAGCTCGAAAGAAGGGTCTGGTGTAGGTATATTGTTGGTGTCATCTAGTGGAAATACATATGTTTTCTTTTACTTTTTTCTTTGTCTGTACAAATAATGTGGTAGAGTATGAAGCATTGCTACTAGGATTGAGGCTAGCTGAAAAGCATGGGATACAAAAGTTAATGGTAATTGGTGAGTCTGAGTTGGTGATATCCCAAGTGAGATCCAAATATGCATGCAAGAATGGTAGACTGAAACAATATATAAATGTTTTTGGGATTCCATTGAGTAGTTTGATGCCTTCAGAATTGATTGGATGGAGAGAGGACAGAACAGAGTGGAAAACCTACTTGACAACATTACATTAAGAACATATGATATAAATTTTACATGTATCTCCAAGATTAAGGTACAAGCAAGGCCATCAATCCTTGATAATGTACATAATTGACAAGTCTCCAACAATGATGAAGATATTTTGAAATTTTTGAAGTGTGTTGATGAATATGGAAGTTAGGAGATTGAATTTGGGGAATTTGTTGAAAATATAGATAGTAAGGATACAGTCTTTGGGAATGAGGTCATTCAGTTCAAGACAAACAAGATCCCCAAAGGCCTTGTGGCATTAGAAAGGGTCTTTGATAATCAATACAAAATCAAAGTTAAAACAACTACCACTTATTCAGAGGATTTGGAAGAAGTGAATTTGGGACTGAAAATGCCCCTAAGAAGGTGTATGTGGGAAAAAAGATGAAGCCCGAGATCAAGGTAATGTTGATTTCTTTATTAAGAAAATATATACATGTCTTTGCTTGGTCATATGATGACCTAAAAGCATATAGAGAGGAATTATTCCAACATGAGATTCCTTTGAAAGAAAATGCCAAGCCTTTCAGGTAGAAGCAAAGACCCATCAATCCAACCTTGGCCCCGAAGATGGAAGATGAATTGGTAAAGCTAAGGGATGTTGGTATCACAAAGCCTATTAAGCATTCCTCTTGGGTGGCTAATTTAGTGCCAGTTAGAAAGAAGAATGGTGATTAAGATTATGTGTGGACTTCAAAAACTTGAATATATCATCATTAAAGGATAACTATCCACTGCCAAACATGGAAAACATGTTGCATAAGGTAACTGGCTATGAGCTATTATCAATGATGGATGATTTTTATGGATACAACCAAGTAAAAGAGGATTCTGAGTAGTACAAGACTAAATTCACAACTCCATTGGGCACCTATGTGTATGTTAGGATGCCATTTGGTTTAACAAATGTAGGTGCTACTTTCCAAAGGGCTATGGATGTATCTTTTTCTGATTTTATTGACTTGTTCTTGGCAATCTACCAAGATGATTTGAATGCCTACTCCAAGAAATAAGAAGACCATTGTATGCACTTGGAGAAGATATTCATCAGGGCATTAGAATATGGAATTTCACTCAACCCAAATAAGTGTGCCTTTGGAGTTACTAAAGGAAAACTGTTAGGGCACATTGTGTCCAAGGAGGGGGTGAGGATTGACCCTAAGAGGGTAGCAACCATCGACAAGATTCCATAACCAAAGAATGTAAAATGAATTCAATCATTCTTTGGTTAGATTAACTTTTTAAGGAGGTTTGTAACAAATTTTGCAAAGATTACAAGAACTATCTCCAAAATGTTGAAAAGGGGAGAAAAGGTGGTTTGGACTGAGGAGCCTAGTTAGGTATTCAAAAGCATAAAATAGGCTATCAAAGAGGCTCCATTTTTTAACTCTCTTAATTTTTCCAAGCCAATGCATATTTTCTCTTTTGTTTTTTTTCATACTATTGTTGCAGTGTTATTGCAAAAAAATGATGAGGGATTTGAACAACCCATTGCATTCTTTAGCAAGTCTTTACAAGTCATAGAGCTCAAGTATGATATGATTAAAAATAAAGCATATTCCTTAGTCAAGGTTGTGAAGAACTTCATAACTTATTTGGTGGGAGCCACAGTTATAGCTCTTGTACCAAGTGTTGTTGTGAAGGACATCTTCACTCAACAAGAAACTACAGGCAAGAAGTACAGATGGATCAACAAGATCCAAGAATTCAACATTGACGTGCAAATTACCAAGTTAGTTAGAGGATAGGGTCTAGCTAAGTTGATGGTAGAGACTATCTTGGAGGCTAATCAGGTGAATCGAGCAAAAATTGTTGATGTTACACCCATCTATTATATGCAAACATGTGGTTGGTACAAAAGGATTATCCAATATTTACATACTTTGCAATGCCTTGTAGATATGGCTAACAATGAGAAGAGAACACTAAAATTGCATGCCATCAAATATGTAATTATTGAAAATGAACTATGGTGGAGAATCCCTAATGGTGTATTTCTTAAGTGTGTGGATGGAAAGAAGGCATTAGACCTGTTGTAGGAAATGCACAGCGAAGTGTGGTGGCCATTACATGGCTAAGAAAACTGCTCATAAGATCTTAAGGTCATGATTTTGGTGGCTCACTATTTTTAAGGATTCCCACAAGTTTTTCAAGACTTGTGATGCTTGCCAAAGGTTTGCAAGAAAATTAAAGTTCTTAGGGATCTTGCCACTTAGGCCCATTTCTATTCAGGCCCCTTTCCAATAGCGGGGTATTGATCTTATTGGTGAAATATCATAAAGGTCTAGTGGGGGCATTCATGGATCCTTGTTGCAACTGATTATTTCACAAAGTGGGTGGAAGCAATTCCTACAAATAAGGAAACAAGTAAATTTGTGATAGAATTCCTAATGATCAACATTCTCATTAGATTTGGAGTTCTAGAGAAAATCATTTATGATAATGCAATGTGATTCAGGTCAAAAGAGTTCACTAATTTTTGTGAGAAGCATGACATACAAATTTCTTATTCTTTCCCTTACCATCTGCAAGGAAATGGCTAGGAAAAATCTAGCAACATGAGCCTAATGAAGATTATTAAAAGGGTGATTGAAAAGAATAAGAAGGCTTGGGACTCAAAACTATAGTTGGCATTGTGGGCTGATAGGGTTACCATAAAGAAGGCAACTGAAAATTCACCCTTTAGTTTAGTGTATGGTCTAGATGTTAGGCTACCACAAAAAAAATTGCTAAAGATGTATAAATTTGTGTAGGAATATGATGAGGATATTTGTGATGATATGCAACAGAGAATTGATAATC
This sequence comes from Sequoiadendron giganteum, assembly GCA_007115665.2. Lineage (NCBI taxonomy): Eukaryota > Viridiplantae > Streptophyta > Pinopsida > Cupressales > Cupressaceae > Sequoiadendron > Sequoiadendron giganteum. The sequence goes on from CM021101.1 coordinate 202,347,237, forward strand.
TTGTACAACTCGATGAAACTAGAAGAGAAGCTCATAATAGAAATGCAAAGATGCAACATCAAGTCAAATACTTGCATGAAAATATTAAAGCTTCTCCCATAAAATTTGAAGTGGACAGTTTGGTGCTAGTATGGAATGCGAGAGCTCAAAATAAGGGTAAGCATGTAAATTTTGAAGCATTATGGTTAGGCCCTTATTTGATATCCAACACACATGGGGAAGATTCATACTTCCTTTAGAGCTTAACAAGTGAACTTCTTGAACTGCCAATACATGGATAGTTCTTGAAGCCATATTTCTCTTGAAATATGCTATTTTCCATGTACATTGTATAGTCCTATAATTGTTGTATATATGTTGGTTTTCTTTGGTCCTAGTTTTTGGTTCTCTGTGTTTGGTCTGCTTCACCTGAGATTCTAAGATCTCACTCTATTGTAGAAGAACAAACGTCTCCAATAGGAGCCACTAGTGGAACCCTTATAAAATGCTTTGTGTTCCCCCTAATTTTTTTGCAAAGTTTGGCTTGTTTCATGTCTCTAGGCTTAGGGTTGTCTCTTGTTATCATTCCTTAGGCTTTATGTTGCTTAAACCCTTTCCAAATGACCTTAAGTCTACATCCTTTGCCATGGTTCTAATTTTTCATTGACCCCTTATCGTCGGTTCTCAGTTAGTTAAGTTGCGACTTGTTCCTTTTGGATCATTCTATCAGTTGACCCCTGATTCATAAAAACCCCATCGTTACCCGTTGTTACCCATCATCTTAATAAAAACTTTGACTTCGTACTCTACAAGTAACAATTCAGTAAAATATTTATCAAGTCTAGGGTTCTATCCTAAGGTTTTATGTCCTCACCCATCGTTCACCTAGTCATGGCCCCTTTTAAGAACTAACAAATTGGCATGTGCAAATTTCTTGTTTTATGAGGACTGTTCGATGGTTGAGAGAACATCCTGGCCATTCCTCGTGCCCTTGTTCGATTTCGTTCTACATTAAAATATTATCATGGGCTGGTGGGTGAGTGCCATGTATCTTTTGCATAGGTGGGACTGACATCTTTAAAAATTTAGAAGGCGGTGAGATGGAGCACATCAATGGTGGTGGTGAAATGATGTGGTTGCATCTGGATTGTTCCCCGCCTCCTCATTCAAATTATTTTTGCATTTAAATATTATCACGGGGTAGCAAGCGGATGACATTTGTCTATGGGACCCAACAAGCTTTGAAGAAGTAAAGCTCTCAATTCAGTGAGATCGATGATCGAGGAGGGGTGACGTGGGTTAATCATGACTGCTCCCCGCTATCCTGTGGGGGACCCACCTCTGCCTCTTGTCTCTCAACAGGGAAGTGGGAAAAGGTCGTTTGGCATCATTTGAGCTACTAAGGAAATATTAGGAATTGGGAGAAAATTAATGAAATATTTTCCATAGATTGAAAGTATTAAATTGTGGGCTACTAAAGGGAATTTCAGAGGAACGTGTTGTAATAACCAAAGGATCTTTTAATCATGGATGTTGATTATACTTGAGGATTATGTGTGTAGGCATGTGAGCTTGTGTTAAGACACACACATATTAAAGGTGGGAGATTTAATCTTGGCCCTTCCCCATCTTCACATTGATAAAAGTTGCACATGGGTTAAGATTCATGAGGGAGCGAGGAAGCTTGTGCATGGTCTCTTGCTTCAACGACAAGGAGATGGTGAAGCCCACAAATCACTAGCAAGTGGCTCCACATGACTGGTTTTGGTTGGATAATGGCAATGGCTGCTCATAGTCATATTTTTTAATCTAAGTTGACTCAATCCGAATCGATGGTTATTTCATTTTACTGCAAGATCAACAAACAACATTCAAAGTTGAGATTGAGGGCAAGTGAGTCATTTTGGTTAGTTCCAATGAGCCATAATGTTGGATAGGATGTTGAGCTACCAAAATAAGAGTTTCAAGGTCTTTAAAACTTGTTTTAAAACACAATTGAAGATTGATAAAAGAATTCTACATGTCCAGGGAGCTCGTGTTGCATTTTTCAAGCCAGTTCGATGCCGAAGTTAGGGTTTTAAGCTCATGCCAAGCTAGTAAGTTGGTATATTGTCCCACCCTTGAAATTATTAATAACTTTCTCGATTATACTATGTCTATCATTTTGCCACTATGGTTTTCTTGGTTTTGCATTTCTTTTAAGGTTTGACATTCATTTTGGAAAATTAGTCGGTCCTGCATTTCTTTAATTTGTGTCAAACCCTTGTTCAAGCTAGTTTTATTTTGAAACCACAAACCCTATTTTATAAAAACCCTTGAGTCATGGCTCTTAAAGAAAAAGCATCTTCATCAAAGGGGGAGGCTTCTATCCCCAAAAGACCTTTGAGTAAATACCTAGCTGACCAACTGCCTCCTTTGACCAGTGAAAACCTAAGGGTCAATTTCTCTTTCGGGGTCCACAAATAGTAGAGGGCCTAATTGACAAAAATTGCTCTATTAGGGATTCCACATTACCTTGCACTAGGTGGTAATTGTTCAATGGCTGGTTTGGAAATAGGAATTGTGGTGTTCCAGTTGGTAACCCTTGAAATCTTGACTTGGGAAAATTGATTGTGCCGAATGTATACCTGGATATTGATTTGTAAAAATTAATTGCTATCAATTATGACCCAGTCACCAAGATTGTGAGGTTCTTTGACAAAATTGACACTGTTAAAGTCACTAAGGAAGAGAATGCTCGTGTTTTCAATCTCACTAAATGGAGTGAGGACCTCGTTCAAATCGATGAAAAGGATCTTAGGGAAGAGTATGAGAAAACTAAGAATTCATTTAAGGTTCATTTATTTCCTAAGTACCTAGCAGAGATTGGGGGCCAAAAGGTTACATTGGGACTATTTGATAAAGATCCCTATCCTATTAATTATTTTGTCCCTTATTTCCAAAGAAATTTCTATTCCATTTGTCGGATAACTGGCTATGACACAATTACTGGAATTCCCATGGCATGGATGTATATGGAAACCCACATCCAACACCCCCATTATTGCATAATATATGATTATGTGGGGTTTCTTGTAGAGAAAATTCATGAGGTTCTGGTAAAGTTGAAGAAGGGTGTGATTGGGGTAAGATTCAACTAGTATTCATTTTTTTTGCACATGCTTTTGTTCAAAGGTGCACCTTACTTTGGGAAAAATATGACATTGGATAGGGTAAGGGGTAATTTAGAATTGTCTGTCCAGTGTTGGACCACCATCCTAGGTAAGGATGATAGAAAATTTGACTGTGATATTTGAGAACTTGTTTTCCTCTGAGTTAAAAAAACCTCTGGCTATGAATGTGCCAAGAATTCCCAAGGCCCTGCATGATCTATTGAGACCTAAAGATAGGAATCCTGAATTGGGGGTTGATCATAATTAGGGAGATGTTATCTCTTATCCTGCATATGCTATTTTGAGAGTGTATGGTGCTACTATCTCACCTCACCTGCTACCGAAATGTGTACTAGAAATAATTGGTTTCCTAGAAGTAATGTGGCAGTTGGGAAGTGTGGAAAACAAACATTTGAAGGACCGGGGAAAAGGAACTTTTTTCCCTTCATACACATGCTTCACTGATTTTGTAATGATAAAGGGAGGTTGGGATAATATAAATAATATACTGAAAAAATTTCACATGAAGAGAGCAGGGGCAAGGGAGTATTATAATCCCGAAGGCTTCATACCTTGGTTAAAGTTATGGAACCAGAGCTCCAAATTTGAGCACATTTTCCAGTACCCCAAGGAGGTAATAAGAAATATCTTTGATCTTTTGGATCAAGATGATAGAAAATAAAAATGGATTTCTTTTAACAAAATGCAAAGAAAGGTAAGGGAAAAGGACCCTAAATTCACTGCTCTTGCAAAAATCCCAAATATAATGTAGAGAATGGAACATATTTTTTGGAATTTTGAAATAGTGGTTGGCCACCTTGAAGGTGAAATGATGATTCTAGATAAAGAGAAATTCCCTATGGAAGAAGAATAGGGTGGGGGATAAATCCATGTTATGGAGGAGATACCTACATCTTAGCCTCCTAATGAACAAAAATAAAGTTTTTCATAAGGAGAAAGAACAAAGAAAAGAAAGATGATGTAGTTGTTGCTTCCTCTCAACAAGAGGAACAATGACCTCTTTCTCCAGTGCCAAAAATATCACCACCATCCCCTCCAAGGTCAATTGGGCTTGAAATCGTGGATGTTGATGCCCCATCACAACATGCCTCACCACCAAAAGAGCCACCATTGAAGAAGCAAAAGGTCAAACCAACAGGTTTGGTGGATTACGATGAAGAAATTTGGGTGTCATAGCAGGAAATGAAACAGGGAATGCCTTCTGCACCGATAATTTTTGTGCCACAAAAATTAGGTATGAGGTTGAGCAAGGTTGATCTCGCTAGGATTAACAACATTGATGATGTTAGGGTGGAAGCATACACAAGTTTCATGGATGATGATTCATTTGTAAAATCTCAAGCTTTCATGGAGTTTGCCTATAGGGCCAAGAAGGGTGAATATGTTACTATTGTAGCTAAGTAAAGAAGTCTTCATCTAGAGTTTCTTGAGGAAACTATTCAAGAAAAGGTCCTAAATGAGATGAAAGCCAAATTTCATGGAATGATTGTAGTAGAAGGTATATCACTAGTAAGGAATAGTGGTGTTTTGTTATTTCTAGAATGGGATTTAGCCTTTGTCATTGCCTTTCATACAATAAAAAGGTGTGATAGACCTCTCTATAATTTAGAGGAGGAAGCTACAATTACATTGCAAGGATTTGCATTCAATGAGCAGTGGGATACATTGGCTATATGGGCCTTAGCTCCAAGTACAAGAAAGCCAAACATTGCAGAGCCTGCACCAGACTACAGGGGAGGCTTGATAATAAAGAGTGTCAGAGACATCAGCTCTTGAGGCAACAAATATGTTAGTGAATGTTGCTCAATTTACAAAAGCCATATTGGAGTCGGTAACTATAGAGAAGGAGTAGTTTAGGAAGCAATACAATAAATTTTTGGTTGACTATGGAAAGACTAAACAACAAAAGATGTAGTTACAAACAGAGATAGCATTATTGAAGGAGAAATTACAAAACTTGCAATTAGGAGAACAAACACATATTTGTACTCATTCTCCTACTACTCCACATGAGCCAACACATGTTGATTTTACCTCTTCAACAAGTTCCTCATGGGAAATTATGTCATACAATAAGGTAACTATACCTATTTCAGTGGTATATCCAGATAGATCAGAAGTACCACATGTGGAGGAAGATGCCAACAAGAGGAGTTGCTTAAAGAAGCTAAATGACTACAAAGAAAAATGTGACAATCACAATAAGGAAATATTTGATAGTAATATGAAGATTGTCACTATAGTCCTGGAGCATTTAAACATAGGGGTTAATAATAGACTGAACAACATTCATGATAGCTATTCCTCTATGAAGTTTTCTATAAATAATTTTGACAATGATAAGGAGAAGGTTATTCCACTTATGGAGATATAGATCCTCAGGTTGCAAGAATTGAGAATTATGTCCATTGGAACCAAGCAAGATGCTAACCCCCCTAAAAAGCTTAAGCCCACTATTCAAATTGTAAATGAAATTTAGGAGTTCAGGGGAAATATAGAGCCTTTGGAGACCAAGATAAGAGAATTGGTCAAGAACTTTCATGAAACACATCATGGTCTCTTGCCATCTATTTTAAGGGATGATGGTAGCATCAAAACCCTATAGGATTGGAGAAAGGAAACTAATGATGTGATTTCAAATCAAGCCACTTTGATTTTTCAGGGGCATGATATGGGTACGCTAAAGAGGAACATGGATATGTTGGCCCATGCAGAGATTTTTCTGGCAGAGTTTGATAAGGAAGCTAATCAGGTTGTTACCAAATATTCATCTTATAGACAGAAGGCTAATAGAGTCATGAGCTTCAATTGGTCCACTGAGGATGAATTCTAGGCTTGAAAGAATAAATACTTGGATGTATTGGGGGAATGATATACAGTTATGGGGTGGTGAATGTAACCTACAACCATGGTGACTAACAAACAAGAGAGAAATAATGCATAGCCTAAAAATAGTACAAATTAGACTTTTGTTGGAGTATTGCAAAATATTATTTTCTCCCCAACATGGAAATTGCTGGCATAAATGCTAACTTGGATGGGTCGGTCTTTTCCCTTTTTATTGCTTTTCATGTTTTATATTTTTTGTTGATTGGGCATGCACATGGTTAATACCTTTGGCTCATGAGGAAGATATTTTGAAGTTGTTGCAATTAATGAAAGATGCATTTGGAAGGCAGGTGTATCTTCCTCAACAAATGAAAATATTTTTTTGTCTTATGTGCTTTCCACCCACTTTGCAAAGTGAAAATATAACTGTTTGGGGAACTTTGAAATTGAAATTGAAATGTATGTCAAATGTAAATGTGAATTTAATTGTAAATTGGCCCGATGCTTATTGCTCCCATGTTTCTATAAATGGGAATCCACAACAAATTACACGGGTCTTTTGATGGTTAAGCAATTTTGAGCTCATCTATGAGTAATTTTGGTGTTTTCAAGCACAAAGAAGTAGATTAGTGTTGAGTCTTAGGAATTTATTCAGACCTGTAATATGCTTAATGATTCTACAATAGAAATGGTGTATGAATGATAATTGCACATCCTGAATTAGTTTCTCTCCTTTGTGTCGTGTCTTTCAAATTATGAATAAAGGGATCAAGGTTCATTTATTCATCTTCAATCAATCTAGTTGAGTGTGTGATTTCTTTTCTGCTTTAGTTCAAAGAGCTAAGTAAGTGCTTAAATGAGATCGCAAATTTATAAGTGAAATTCAAGGATTGTTAAGAAGTTTCTATTTCTGGAGACATCGAGTTGTGTGTTACAAAGTAATATACAATACTCTACAAATTCTTGTTTCCATTGCTAATGTTTTATATTTTACTGCATATGTGAGTCTGTAGCCCTTAGATAAAGAATTGGTCCATTTATTTGGTTATCTTTGATGTTAGTGAGCCTACCTGTACTTGAAAAAGAACACAAATCTTCATGACAATTTTTGACACACCTGTAATTGCATTATAGTGGTATGAAGTACTACTCATTCCTTGATTTAGGTACAATTTTTTAAAGGGTTAGCCAAATCCTTAGAGAATTTTGTCTATTTATGTCTAATAGGAATATATTTGTTTGTTTCAATGCTCATGATAAAATGGAACAAGAGTATCATATAGACATTGTTAGGATAGCCCTCCTGGGTTTCACAGAGCCCAAAGAGTAGAGGTCTAGCCTAGAAATCTATTACCTATTTGTTGGCCAATCCTCACCACTATTTACCATTGAGTTGTGTCAAATTCATAGATAGTGAATGGGGCTAAGTTTGGTTCTAAAAAAATAACCAACACACCCTCACTATTGTTGGTGTTGTATAGGTATTACAAACTAAAGAAAATGAGCCACCTTGGTCAACTATCACCTTAATGGCAGCATGGCATCTATAAGACAAAGGTAGACCAACAATGAAGTCCATAGAAAAGGTATCCCATTTCCACTTTAGAATATCATGAGGGTAAAGGAGTCTTGCTGAATGTTGGTGCTTGACCTTGACTCTTTGACACTCAAGAGACCGAGCAAGAAACTCTACAATGTCCCTACACATCCTTGGCCAATGGTAAAGAAGATAAAGGTCTGCATGCATCTTCTTTACCCTTGGATGTGCTATATATGGAGCCGTATGAGCCTCTAACAATATCAAAGTCTGAAGATCCTCAATTTGTGGAACATATATATGCCCTCTATGTTGTAGCAACCCATTTGAATCCAGGGTGTATCTTACATATTTTCCCTTAAGGCCTCGTTGAGATTGTATCTCACTTTGAACCTCACAGTACCAATCATCCTCTGGTAGTTGTTGTAGAATATGAGTCCTCAAATCTATACCCAATAACATAGCCATCACCTCATGTCGTCACCTACTCAATGCATCCACCACTACATTATATGTTCCTTTGATTTAATGTACATCAAATTCATACTCACACAAGAACAACATCAACGCCTTTGTTGAGCAATCAAGTTCAACTGTGTGAAGATATACTGTAAACTATAATGATATAAATGTAGCTCAAAATGGTAGCCAAGAAGAAAATGTTTCCATCTAGTAAGAGCATGAACTACTATTACAAGCTCTAAGTCATGTTGGAGTAATTTAGCTCACGGGTCTTGAGTTTTCACAACTCTTACACAATCACTCAACCCTCCTACATAATTACTTATACCATCCGATGATGCATTTGTACAAACCATGAAATCTAAAGTTGTATTCGGTATTGCTAGAATGGGAGCATTGGTGAAATGCTCCTTGAGGGTCTAAAATGCACTCTTGCACTACCTAGTCCACTCAAACCTCTTCCTATTCCATTGAAGGGAAGTGATGGGATGTGTGATATTGGAGAAACCTTCCATAAATCGATGATAGTAACTAGCTAACCCCATAAAAATCCTAATATTTGTAATACTGGTGTGTGCCGACCAATCCATGATGGAACTAATCTTTGATGGATCTACTAAGATACCATCACCTGAGATAATGTGACCCAAGTACTGGACCTTTTTCTTGAAAATGAACACTTAGCCAAATTGGAATAAAGTTGATGTCATCTCAAACACTATAGAACCTATCTCAAATTCCCCTCATGCTCCTCCATTGTTTGTGAGTAAATCAAAATGTTATCCAATAATACTAACACAAACTGATCTAGGAAGGTAAAAAATACCCCGTTCATTAAGCTCATGAACACTACGGGGCATTCATCAACCCAAAAGGTACTACTATAAACTCATAATGCCCATAATGAGTCTTGAATGTTGTCTTATGAATTTTTGACTCTACAATCCTCAACCGGTGGTTTCCAGACTTCAAATCAATTTTGGAGAACACCTTGGCTCCCCTCATTTGATCAAACAAATCATCAATCTTGGGCAAGGGGTAGTAGTTCTTACTTTTCAACTTGTTCAATTATTTGTAGTCAATGCATAGATGAAGAGATCCATCTTTATTATTAAAAAAGATGTCAGGTGCACCCCAAGGTGAGATGCTAGGTCAGATGTGTCCCTTCTCTAGCAGTTCCTCCAACTAAATCTTGAGCTCATTGAACTGTTGTGTCATTATCCTATAAGGCTCCCTAGAAACTAGCTAAGCTCTTGGAACCAAATCAATGTGAAAATCCACCTCTATATGGGGACGAATCCCTATAACTTTGAAGGAAAGACATCTGCAGACTCTCTGAGAATTAGATACTCATATAATGACACCTTTTTTGAGCCCTCTAACTTATCACTAATCGTAATAACAAACATATGGCATCCTCTTCTAATGCACCGCTTTAGTTGCATAGCATAAATCATGGGAAGAGAGATGGACCTATGCACTCTTGAGATCATTGTTGATGCACCTTGATCATCAATACACTCAATCATCTTATGATAAAAATCAATCTTAGCTTGATGTGAATCAAGCCAATCCATACCCAACACTATACCATAGGATCCCAATGGAGCAGTATGATGATCCACTGTAGTGGTGATAGCCCTAAGGTCCAAATAACAATCATGTAACTAAATCCACAACCACCTTGGACCCAAAGCTAACTTGACTTCCCACCTATTGTCTTGCCTATATGCCACTAGCCTACAACGATCCACTACAATTGGAGAAATAAAAGAGTCTGATGCCCCAAAATCAAATAAAACACTAACTAGAACATCACCAATTATACCTATTGCCTCAATGATGGTGGCCTGATGCTCAACTTGGTGGTTCTCAACCACCACAAAGACCCTGTGGGACTTTCCCACATCACCAACTATCAGTTCAAAAGGTCCAAGATGGGGTCTTCCTACTGCAAAACCCTATGGGAACTCTCTAGCTAGATGACCTATACTACCACATACATAACAAGGTCCTCTCGACTACACCTATGTTGGTTGGGTCCTACTAAACTAAAATGATCTCGGTCTCCCAAAACTAATATGCCCACCTCTAAAAGATTGTTGAGATCATGCAGGTCTTGAATGTTGACCTTGTCGTCTCAAATCTCTACATGGGTTCTACATATATCATGCCTTAGGATGCCCACTCTATGCACCCTATTGTGGACTACACCTATATTCCTAATGTTTTTCCTACTATTGTGGTCTATGTGATGCAAGTGAAGGTCTCAATCCCCCTTCTGCAGGAAGGGGTGTTTTGTGAAAACTCTTCTCCTAATGACCCTGATTGCAGTTTTGAAATCACTCTCATGACTCTTGTGATCTACTATGCACCTCCTCTGTAATGTATTCCTTCTCCACAATGAACCCAAGGTCCTCAAGATAGCTATATGCACAAGTCCTAAAATACTAGGGTTCAAACCCTTGATAAACCAATTAATGAGTAACTTCTCATCCTGAATGTAATCCACATACTACAAAAGCTCTAGAAAATAGATCTCATATTAGGCCACTGTAAGTCCCCTCTACTACAAATCATGAAACTCATCAATGCAACTCTATTAAATTTTTTCTAAGATGTATCGTTCTTTGAAGCGCTCCAAAAAGGTGTCCCATATAATCATGTACATAGACAAGTGATACTTTCGCTCCTCTTGGTGCCACCAAGTAGAAGTGGGTCCTCTCAACAAATGAATGACAATCATAGCTTTAAGGTTGCTCTCATATGTCTATAACCCAAAGCATCAGTCAAGACTAAGCAACCAAGAATTTTCCTCCACCCCATTGGTGAATCCTAAAAACTTTGGTGGCTTAAGGTGAAGTAGCTCACAAATTTGGTCTCCTACATCCTAAGTGATGCTTAGTGCCATCCCTACTATTGGCGATGTCTAATTGTGACAAGGTGGAGATGGAATATGCATTGGCTCATACACCATCTCCCCTACTCATTCCCCTTAAGGGGAGAGGTACTCCTACTACACTCATGTGACCCTACATTATGCCCCTTGCCCTTAGGTTGATCCTCGTGTGGTACCTTGACCTTAGGTTGATCGTCATGTGGTACCTCGGTAATTGTCAGTAGCCTCTCCTCAATAACTCATATCAAATTATGTAGCACTTGAAGTATTTGTGGTCCTAGCTTTGGTTGTCCACCTCAATTATCACTCTTAGTATGGTGTGACTCATGCAAAACCTCTCATGCTTGGGCTCCTCTTGGAACATGTGGTTGACCTCTCCTCAATTTATGAGACATCCTACAATTTCAAAGGTATAACTTAATTAGTTGTTATTCAACTTAGCCTAAAGCTCATAGTGTTTGGAAACCTAGGCTCTAAAACCAAATGTCATGCCCTATATTTTACCCATAGGACAAGAACACAAATATTTTATTATTACACACATAAAATTACCACACTATGTTAGCCATGTTCACGCATGGAAAATTATCTACACACATCAAGCAATATTGAACTATCAATCTTGCGGTTGACACATCACCTAAAGACAAGGTGAGGAAGAAAAGGTTCATACTAGTTGGCACATAGTTCTAGGTTGTCGCGATTTGATGATTAAACTAACCAAGGTTTTAGCTCAAAATGATAAAGGCTCCATCTACACAATATTTAATTTTCATTATCATGCTAATGATCCAACCATGCTTTACACACTTACTCCTATTTCTAACCTTGATGGAGTTGAGGCCTTGAAGGGTAAGGAGGTAATGTTTGACATTAATAGGTTTATCACATAACACTAAGAATATCCTCAAATATTAATGTTAATATTGTTCATCAATATTGGCACTAATCTTGATACTAATATCATTAGGTAATAAATACTAATATTGATATCACTATCAATATCACTATTTAATTAACCACTATAATTGATATTCTTCTTAATAATACTTTTTTATTAAATGCCAATATTAGTATTTAATCCCAATACCAAAATTTACATTTAAAATTAGTATCACTACTTAATCATCTATTAATATTAACGTTATTATGATGTTGACGTCATTACTAATTTAAATATTATTATTAATATCAAAACTTTTTTTATAACACTTAATGTCAATACTAATATTTAATATTAGAATTAGTATATATGTTTTCATTATTACCTTATGCATAAATTTTAATGTAAATTAGTACCATATACATTGCCATTACTAGCAAAGTCGAGATCTAGCTTCATATTATTCATTTTATATCCAAATACAACTAAACAATTTATTTACTCTTAGCTAGTTTCACTATTCTATCAAAATACTTGTTCAAAAACCTAAAGTTGCAACCTTTATTATCTTATTTTAATTTATTCCAATTGTTAACAATAATATAAAACAATTATAATTTTTCAATTTACCATTATTTAATTTATATATTAAGCAAATTCCAGCTAGTAAGAATCTTTAACAAAAAAAATTAAACTTAATTTGTTTTACCTTACCTTAATTTAATTCTAAGGGAATTAAAATTCGATTACATCTTTGAGGGACCTCTTATCATGAGACTTTTCCCCTCTTGTCATAATGTCTGACATGGGTGTATAAGGGAATAGGAATTTAAATTCCTTAACCACATTGATTCCTTCCTTTCAATGAAGCCTCTGCTCTTAAATAAAGAGTTTGTTTAACAACAAAGAACAAGGAAACAAAAGGCATGAAGTGATGGTACTGGAGGAGTGTTTAACAGGTTTTATGTTCACTACTGAGGACATTACTTAGGCTTATATGGGGTGTGAGTGTATGTTTTATTGTTTATTTTCTTTCTTTTTTGCTTCAAATTTATGTTATTTTGTATAATAATTTTGCTACAATTTTGTTTTTATATCTATCTTTTGTTTTGTAGAGGTGTGGGTAGATTGTGTTTATATCTCATCATGCTTCAAAATTTACATTCTAACTTATATAATTTTTTGTTTTCTATTTTCTATCTTTGAGAGTTTCCTCTATTAGTTTTTCAAAACCAGTATATAATAAATCTGTCTGTACTTCCATCTTCTGGTGCAATATGTATTTTCTTAGTTTTGGGTGTTCCTTATTTTAGTCTTTCCATAAGGTTAATTTTCCTTATGCCACTAGAATGGAAGAGCACTATAGAAGGTAAATACGAACTATTCATCACTCTAATGTATATTTTCAAGGAAAAGTAAATGGTGTAAATAGGTTTGCTTGGCTACCTTAGTTTTCTTCTTCTTCACTAATGTTTGAAGTTTTACACAACTAATGGTAAGTTTATGTTTAAGAAATGATACAAACTATTAAAATAAAATGAAAATGAAATAAAATGAATCATACAATAAAATTTACTATACAATATCTACATAGAACTAAATATAGATCTCTTTTTTTACTCATTGCATTAAAATTCTACAAAAGGGGAAAATAATCAATTACTCTACAAGTTATATATATTTTTACAACAAAATGATTTATAAAGTACCATAGTCTCTATTTTCTAATTTATAATTAAATCAACGATTAAAAACATGGAATCACTAACATAATTTCCATAACTTTCTTTGTAGTGCCTACTCTACAACCAACGAGAGGCTTCTCTTGAAATGCAAATTCTTCTCATACAACATCATCCAGGAACATACTAATCTTAAACACAACTTCAAACTCTAGGAAAATTTCATTACAATACCCTATCTAGTTTGTTCTTTAAATGAAACTTACATTCAAAAAATGACAATTGATTGTATCAAGACTTTAAAACTTCAAGTTACATCTATTCTCATGCATATTATGCATTACAACCATATTCATCTTCTATATTGGAAATGTAAGTAACAGATTCATGGACAACAATTTCTCTCTTCACAAATAGGCCTCTTCCTTTATTTATTTTTCTGCACATAATAACAAACACTTTTTCATAACTAGTGGGATATCACCTCCCAACCTAGGGTTGTAGCAGCTCACCCCCAAGCTAGGGGAAACCCAAAGTTGATAGGGTGTTTACACAGCACATAACATTTTACAACAATCATATAACATTGCAACAAAATACAAGAACATTTACAACAAACATTTACACCAAAAACTCAACACAAATAGTCATATACAGGTTGTTCACATCACAAATAACGTAGCATGAAGGCTCTTCTCCAAGAGTCTTGAGAAGGGGGAGTAGGAACATCAACCCAAGGGTAGTAGCAAAATTTCTTGAATAACCAACCACTCAAAAATTCTTCAAAATTTCCAAATACAACTCCTTCAAGTTCACACTTCCACAATCCATTTTCCAAAACATTAAATTTCCACAACCCATTCTCCAACACATAAAATTTCCACAACTCCATGAATATGAACAATTATGGGTACTCTTACCCGTTTAATCTATCTCTCTTCAAGGGACATCTCTCCTACTCAAACCCAAAATAAAAACAAAATCACCGTAAAATGGTAGATTTACTTCTATCACACAAAACACAAACAAAACAACAAAAACCAACAAAAGAAAACACCATTTCTTCACTAAAAATTACATTCTCACATGTTTTTCATCAACAACATATGAAAAACACCAACCTGATTTATCCTCAATTTGACATCAAGTTGGAGAAGAAACCCAACAATAATTCCAAATCTTTCTTCACTCAACAACCTTCTACACTATCCTCTCTCTTTCCAAATATGATAGCAAAAAGAAATTAGAATGAATGAATGAATACCAAGGAAAAATACATCCAAAACTCAAAACTCTAAGATGAAGCTCTAATCCTGCATCTTATTGTGAAGGTGACAAGTATCACCTCTACAATTGATCTCCCATCTCCCACTACCTCAACCTTCCACACTTCTAGTGTGAATGTTCTTTTCGCATTCTTGAAAGATACTTGACTTAGTCAAATTTGAATCTCGTCAAAAACCAAAAAAACTCCAAAAAGGAGGTCATATGACATGAAAAATAAACTCTAAGCTCATAAAAAATGTTCCTAAGTCCAAGCACTATGACATTGGACCATTAAAAATCATTAATACATAAATTAGACATATTAAATCATTTTTTAAAACTTAGGTTTAAAATAAAATTAAATTTAACAAGCACACAACAACCCATTACCATTTCATGACACCCACACTCAAACTCACACAAGGCATAACACTGAACACTACTAAGGAAAATCATGTACTATCACAATACGAACAATATCCATATCACAAAATAATTACAACACGTAAGTCCTTATCCTCTCCATATAAGTTAGGTTGGCTTCACAAGTAATGCACAATTGTCAAGTTGAAGTTTCCCTGGGTCCACTAGTCATGGACTAAACTTGCACACTAAATCACAATGGATAATTCATCATCAATAATCATAATCAAAGCATAAAATATAATAACATGATATATCTATAATGAAACTTTAAAATTAAGCATCTCTTTACATACATTCATTCCATTCCACTAATATCATATTATCAATAAAATCAACTTCACAAATAATTGAATATAAATTATCTACATGTGATAAGCATCATAATCCATCTAGTCATAAAATTAACCACTCATAAAAATAATAATAAACATGATCATAAAATTATTTTGATCATCTGCATATTACCACAAAACCATATTCAATGAGGATAAGCACACATGCATGAGTATAATGTGTATATGGTAACAACAAAATGTGTCAAAGTCAAAATCCATGATAACAAAACATCCATAATAAAAAACTATCCATGTGGATCACACAAAAATCACATAAATCCCTAGTATTGGAAAGGTAGGCCTCACAAGGAGCTTGGAAGGGATTCGTAGGTGTTTGGGGGAAGAAGTAGAGCGACCTATGAAAATGCATGTGAGGCACAAGCAACTAGCTAGTAGGTATATATATATATATCTACCAGAAATATATCTCGTTTTGCCATAATTCCTAGGGACTATGAAGAATTAAACGAGTATTCATTGTGAAAAGGGGTATTCATTGATATTCAGAGGGGTTTACAAGGGTTTTCCTTGCAAAAAGGGGTTTTCATTAGATATGCAAAGTTGTTTATGTGCTTTTCTATTGAGGGTTTGCAAATTTTACAATTTTAATGTTCATGCTAGAACCATTTGAGGAAGCATAATGAAATAACTCACAACCCACAGTGTTATCCACCCTGCAATTATTTTTTGCAATTAAAATAGTTCTAGAGTAATGTTTAGAGAAACCATAAACAACGCCATTTTCTTAAGCTTCATTGAAAGTTGGGGAGCTCAAAAGGGAGTTGCAATAATTTAGACGAAGAAGTAGAGCGACCATTATCCCTACCAAAATTTATGTGAAGCACAGACAACTAGCTAGTAGGTATGTATATCTACCATAAATATATGTCATTTTTCCATCCTACCTAGGGATTGTGAAGAATTGAACGTGTATTTGTTGTGAAAAGGGGTATTCATTGATATTTGGAGAATTTCCAATGGTTTTCCTTACGAAAAGGGGTTTTCATTTGGTTTCAATGTAAAGAGGGTTCTATAATAGTGTGTGGGTTGCAAGTTTCATAAATCATCTACTCCCAACCCACTATGTTTTTCGACTTGTAATTATTTTGTAATTATTTTTTTGATCATATGAAGAAATTGAAACACAATTTTTACTCTACCTAAGACTTGTTATAAATTTGGAAGGTGTCTTTCATTTGTTGGTGTAAATAAGTGTTTTACCTATCTAGGTCCTATTTACATTGTTAAGTCCACTTAAGTCTTGGGAAGAAATATTTATAGTCAGGCATTAGTTGTCACTTATCTTATCTAGATGACATTTATCTATGCTTGTGTCCTAGGTTTTTATGAGTTAGTTGTCTCATGTGTTAGGATTAAGGCACTTATCATGATCGTGTCTAATCTTATTCCTCACCTTTCCGATATAAGCAAGGATTCATATGTACATTTCCATATTCATTTTGGCTTGTTGAACACTTGGAATATTGAGAGGGGGGTGAATCAATATTCTCTTAAATTCATTAACTTAAAATTCATTTCACAATATCTCATTCAATGTGTAGTAATGAAAGAAACATTAAAAGCATGCAACACATCAATAGACACAAGAACACCAGATTTTTACGTGGAAAATCCAACAAGGGAGAAACCACGGTGAGGATTAGCCCACAATATATTATAACTTGTTACAAGTTATTATAGAATGGCTTACTGTAATGTGGATTCACTATTTGGAGGACTCAATGTCTAGAGAATAGAAGAAATGACTCATTGCTAGAATAGAAAAGAGGGTGGCTCACTACCAAGGATTGAACTAATTATAATATGTTGAAGATAGCTCCAATTAAGCTCAAAAAACTGACTTAACACACTCCATACTTCACCACACTTACACTTCGCACATCTCTACACCAGAACTCACACACACACACACACACTATATACTTTATCCACTATGTTTGCACACTGAATAAACCTTGTATACATATTGCAACAACCCAAAAACATCAATTAGGTCGGCCTAATTAGATGTATTGTGCACCACATAACTTGTCAGCCCAAAACACCAAAACACACACCTTACGAAAGGAACCAAAGCATATACACCACCAAAATAGGTTAGCACCAAAAAAAATTGGTGAAGTAATAACAAAATGAACCAACTATTCACTCACAACTCAACATACAGACCGCTTCATACATAACTCAACTTCGCATGACCCCAAAATACTTAGGTCGACACCAAAAAATAAAACTGGTGAAGTAATAATAGGATAAACCAATCGCTCACTCACAAATCGACATGTGAACCACCAAAGCACTTGCCACTTGGAATGTACACACTATTGAAATTTGTAAACACTACCATAAATTCACATTTCAAAATATTCATCCATGGTGGAATGTGGAGCATTCCAACATACACTCTATCACTACACCTCTACCATTTCTAGAGTCGCTACTTTGTCAATGTTGTCTTCAACTGCGGAAGACATCAAGTCATGAAACTTTGGATTTATCCTCTTCCAACATGCTCTGACATTACCTCAAAACCACATAATTATATTCTTCATAATGAAGCAATGTGGCCCTCAAAAATTGGTTCACTGAACATTGAAACTATACTCTAGGACTTAGGCAATTATCAAACCATTTGGTCTTCTCTGAATCAATGCTTCTACATCTTTGTCATGGCTTTCTATCAATAAAAATACCATATACTATCATGCTCATCAACCTTAATCAATCTCTACACTCAATAATATCTTCACACTATAGATCATGCTCATGTTTCTAATTCAAGTCTCCAACAATCTCCTCAATGACAAAAAAACTTACAACAATCTCCCCCTTTTTCATTGATGGAAACATGCTCTCAAAACTCTTAAACTACTCAAAATTCTCCCCATTTGACATCAAGGGCAAAGGGCTCAAAGTATTAGACTTCTTAGATTACACCAACTGCTCTAACTATTTTCCTCTTTGCAAATATATGAGAATAGCTCCCCCTTACTTCTTTACTCCTATACTCAACACTTCTCCAACAGTTTGCATTAGAGAGACTCCCCCTAACAATTTTATTCAACAAAATTGACCAAAAATATACCCCAACACTCTCTAATACTTCCACATATGTACATAGAAATCATAAACCACATAAATAAATAGAAATGTACATAATCAACTAGAAGAGGGTGAAATACCCTTGCAAGAAACCTTCAATTTTCCAAGGTGTGTCTGTCAGTCCTTTCCTATCTCCCAATCATTCTTGGCAAAGGAAAGAGAATTGCACTAGCTCTCAATCTAAATAAGGATATCTCCTTCATCTAGGGTATGGGGTACATGGCACTGGGTTCTTTTGTGCCATCTTCTCTGCACTTGCTAACACTTTGGTCAAGGCTATAAGCCTTGCATTTACCAGATCTCTAAGTTGACAATATTGCATTATGATATTTTCCTTTTATTCTTGTAGTTGAAAAAATTGTCCATGCAAATTCTCTATTGTTATCATTGTTACACCATCTGCATCATTGGTCTAATCATATGCACTAGAGGCTTGAGCAATTTGTGACTATTGAGTCCATTTGGTCCTTAATTCTCCTTATATAATTAGGCCATTTTAAGAAAAAATGAAACAAATTTTTTGTTTCATCCAGACATTTATGTGCATCTCTCAAATTCTCTTGCAGTTTACCATGTGTAACACTGCATTTATCAGATACTCCGGTCAATTTCCTGTCATTTACCTTCTTTTCTATTTCTTTTTCTAATCTCTCTTCCAGTCTAGTATTCTGGCAGAGTAATCCTTGAAGGGATCCAACAAAAAATTTAACTTTTGTAAATTGGTCAAAGAATCATCAATGGTTTTACCAAGAATACCTTCTTGTAACACTTTGATCACTTCCTCAATAAGCTCTACGCTCTTCTACTAAGATTGCAATATATCCTTTATAGCGGGGGCATGAAAGGCATCACCAAGTTGTAGTTTACACAAGGGAGAGATTTTTCTCATGTCCATCTACCCTTGTTGCATGGGTATCTGTGAGAGTTGTGTAGATTCCACCAGTTCAAACTGCAATACAATATCCTTTGAAAACCCAAAATACTGAGAGGGGTGGAGGGGGGGGGGGGTGTGTTGAATCATTATTCCATTAAACCATTCACATAACATCCATCTAAACAATATCACAGATATGACTAAATCAACAAGAGAAAACATGGAATCAAGACAATGCAACAACACACATGAACACTAGTATTTTTACATGGAAAACTCAAAATGGGAAAAACCACGGCGAGGGTTAGCTCACAATATAATATATCCAAATAATATAGAATATTACAATGGATCACTACTAGGACACATTGTCCTTAAAGGCTCATAGTCTGAAACTCATTGTAGTCTTTAGATTAAAATACTGTCATTCATATCTTTCAAATGCCTTCATATATCATTATGAAACTCAAATGTAGAATGCATCTTGTAGTCTCAAATCTATATACAAAGTCTTGTAGTGATATGTTTTTCAAAGATAAAATCAGGACCAAAAAATTGACGTACAAACCGATGTATAAGCATGACACTATTTCCCAAGTTATTGGTAACTGTACCTTCCAAACCATACAACCTTGTTATCTAAAACCTTGTCAGTGGATGCAACTAATGTCAAGATAGAACATATTTACAAAACAAGATAATCCAGATCAAAATATTGAATCAACAGACTTCTATTACCAGAGTAGACGAATACTTACAAACATCAAAATTCCATTGTGGCAATTATCCAAATTCTGTTGTTTGTTGACATCAATGACAATCTCTCAATTTCCAACAACCTAGCCCTTTCTCATTGATGGCAACACTTGATATGAAAACCATCAAAATACCTCTTCCCAATTTTTCAATTTTCTCCCCTAAAAACTATTCAGAACTTTTCATGATACCTTTGTTTTCACATGATACCTCTCTCCCCTTTGACATCAATGGCAAACAAAAATAAATTTAATGCTTTAACAGTTCCCCTTGCATACCTGAATACTCCCCTGGAGGAGTACATCCAAGACAACTGTGCATAATCAACTGGAGGTTCTAGTTGTTTGAAGTTTATTGAGAATACTTGTCCATGAGGATTTGCCTTCATCCCAAAGCCTTTTTTCCTCTGACAAAGCTCTACAAAGATAGTTGAGATCAATTAAGATATCTTTTCCTTCAACCACAATTTTGGGAGTAACATTAGATTTCAGATTTTTGTTAGCCAAAGAAAGAACATAATAGATAGGTGCACACTTAATCTTGATTAGGTCTCTGAGCATCCCATACTGTTCAATCATCTATCCTTTCTCTTTATGCAATGCAAGGTATTCCTCATGCATTTTTTCCAAACTGTACCAAGTTCGATCATCCAAATCAAGAGCAGGATCAAATGTGCTAGATGCAAACTTGATCTGGATTTCAATTGTGTTCTCAACATCCTTGATTCTTTGAATTGCATTAGGTCAATTCCAACAAAATGTGAATAAACTCTTGAACTCTTTCTCACATTCTTAAAAATCCTTGAGTTTTTCAAGTACCATGTTGTGAGTAGACTTGCACTTCTCTACAATTTCCAATAATATCTAATAAAATCTTTTAATGGAACTCCAAAAGCTCTAGAGGATTCACCAACAACTTTTTTATGTTCTTCCTTCTTATCTTTCTCCTTCTCGCCATTTTTTTCTGCAATCTTCTCTTCCTTAGCAACATTTTCACCATTTAGAGGAGGCAAGTTTTCATCCTTTTGTGTCTCAAACTTCTTTGGGTTTTCATATTTTTCTTCTTTCTTCTTTCTTCTGCTCTGCATTAGTCTCCACAATCAATGGGGGCAAGCCCTACTCATTTTGAGTTTCATTCTTCACTAGGGTAACTTGTACATCATCATTATTTTCTTCACCAACAACATACTTTACAACCACACGGGTATCATATATAACCATTCCCTCTTGCACATTCTCCTCTACATGCATAGGCTCATATTGTGCACTTCACTGGATTTCTCCTCATAGGTTCCAAACCTGTCTACTGCAGGATCTCTTGGTTTTCTCAACCTAAGGTTTGCAAGTACAGTGGCTACATCCTCTACCACTTCATATCCAATTTTTGGAATCCATACTATTCTAGGATCCACTGCTTCCATATAGCAGTAATCTTTGGTAACCATGAATGTAATGTCCTTATTGTATTTATCTACCACACTTTCCAGAATCTTCTCTTTTCTTTGCATATTGTCTTGAAATGACTTTAAATATCCCCACAAGGCTTGTTTCCAAGACTTAGAATCTGGAAACCTTCTCAAATAATCTCTAATTTGTTTAGCAATAGGTACATTATCCAATCAAACAACATTCTTTTCTCCTAGAATTTCTCTAAGAAAGTAAAACATCAAAAAAATTGTAAGAGTGCCATACTAGAATGGATATTTGGACTCTTGTATTCTCTAAATTCCCCATTAGCTATTGTCTCAAGAGTTCACATAAGCTTATGTCTTTACCTTTCTTTACCATTTTCTAAGTTGTATGAATTGTGGTGGTTGAAACAAAATTATCCTTGTTTGTATAATAGATCTTATAGCCAATCATCATGGATGCATATTGCACTACCAAATCTTCAATCCTTCACTGTTAGGGCATGCTTGTCAAATTTTGCACGAGTGAGTTTCATTACCACATCATTTTTCACTACTTTTCATGCCATAATGGGTCCATTAGGGTACAAACCCGTTCCAACCATATGAACTTGTCATGAATTTTTTTTAGCACATATCTTACCCACTCATCCTAATAGTAGAAGTTAGGAAAATCATTCCACACCTCCAAATTATTCTCCTCCAAAATATTTTACTTAGATTTTAGCTTGAAATCACCTCCAATTAGATGATCATGTCTAAACTCTCCTAGTTTAAGGTGAACATATTCTTCCATCTTCACATGGATGCACATTCTTACATCTTTTGTATGCATTAATCTGAAGGGAACCTTTGAAAATGTGCCATCCAGATCCATTTCCATGGATTTGAAAGGATGCTTCTTAAAATTATGTCTTGGTCATTTCAATACATTAACCACATGTGGAGTAAACATTTTGTAACTTCACAAAACTAGGGTATAGCAAGAAACTACAAATACCTTTGGAATTATTCGCCAATTAGAGTTTCACACCAAATGCTTCAAATTGTCTCTACTCCGCTCTTCAATCTTCAAATGCTCATTCACAAGTGACTTAATCATATGCAAAATCACATATAAACACTTTTCCAAAGACCTAAAATGCATTAATTATAGTGAAAAAAGTTAGGTTGAAAAGATGGCAAACCCTCACTATGTTGACACAATCACCTTCAATCACTCTGTGTATCTCCACAAAAGGAAATTTCATACTGAAAAATACCATCAGTAGATCAATCGTGTTGATCTACACATGTATCACTATACTAAAAGCATCGAAACCACAACTTCGGCAAGGGGCTTAAGGATTTTCTGCTAAAAATCCCCTTGAGTCAAAGCTCTTTATCTAATTCTCAAAGGAAAAATCTACACCACGAGCTGGCATAGACTCATTCTTTACTTCATTCTCATCATTTTTCTTCCAGATCTTATTCATTTCCTTTCTCATCTAAAATAGATCCACTTTCTTCTCTACTAGACCATTCTTCTTCTTTTGTGAAACAAAGGGTTTCACATTCTTAGATCTATATGTTAAAATGAACAAGACAATTGAGAGGGGGGATGAATTAGTTTTAGCAAACTAAATGTTCAAAATCCTCAATAGTAATCAGATCCACAAGCATTTATTGAAACCTTATTCTATTAGTTTGATTAAACATGAAATGCAGATAACGAAAACTGAAATTATAACACCATACACAAGAGAGCACTAGATTTACATGGAGAACCCAATGAGGTAAAAACCATGGTGAAGATTAGCTAACAATATAAGTAATAGAAAAAATGGTACAAAAGGGGCTCACTACCAGAATAGGACACACTTCCCAAAAGGCTCACAGCCACAACTCACTATCACAAAAAGAATACAAAAAGATACAAGAAAAATGTTACACAAAGAACACTTCATAATGCAACAAGGAGTCCACCACAATTGCACACACACTTTCGCAGTCTCACATGAAATATTTTGGATGCCTTCAACTCACTACCTTCAAAAACACTAACATGAAGTTTGCACTTCTCTACTCAAATTCACATCACTCACATCAATCTCACATCTATCTTACTTCTTACTCTTTCCTCCCCTTTTTTCACTTGCATCAACAACATACATATTTATAACAAAAAACTTTCTCCAATGTCGGACACTAGCAGTTATACATACAAATTCAAAATAGGTCGGCACCTAAACATTCTCATGGTTGGTAGAAACAAAAGGAGACCTACATAAATTCTTAATTAATACCCAAATAGATCCCAACACACTTCAACATGCTTCAACAAACCTCGCATGTAATGTTAAACACAAGGTCAGCCAACACCCATGCAAACACCATAACCATTTAGTACAGGCTTTATTAAACCAATCCGAAAATCCGAAAGTTCTAGACAACATAATTCACTTGAACTCAATCCAAAATAATCCATGAACTACTTAAGATTCATCAAACACTTCATCCAAGCTTGCATCATACAAGTACTTCAACTTAGAACAACTAGTAAACCTTGTTTGCACACTGATAAATGAGACTCACTCTGTACTGCACCAAATCAAGTAAAAAATTGAATATAAAAATATAAAAGCATTATAATCAACTTCCCATATCTGCACAACCTGAAGCCAAACAACGGAGAAATGTGGAGCAAATACATTTCTCCTAGGCCACAAAAAACATCACAGAACAATTGGTGAAAATATCTCGCACTGTACAATGATTTGGAATCCCAAATTTTGAATATAGCAACCTCTGAAAACCTTGAATAATCTATAAGATCCACATAGACATAGCATCAACACAAAAATAATGTGAAACACAATACCGAGGCATACTATGAACACTTGCATAACAAATTTTACTCTATTTATCAATTTTCTCAATATCCTCAACATCTTCAACTCATAGTTGACATCAATGACAACATCAGTCAGTAGACTTCCTATTGACATCAATGACAACACCTTCATTCTTACAACACTATAAAACTTTTCTATGTGTCCTAATTTGTTGCAATTGTGGCATATAACACCTTTTTGGACAAGCTTACTTCTATCCATTCTAGATCTACATTCAAAACTCTTATGTCGAAATACATTGCATGTATAGTAGTATCCATTGCAATATTGAAACATCATATTGTTATTGTAGCCATTCTTCATCTCATTTTTGCATTCACTACATTTATGAACAAATCTATTGCGTGTATAAAATTGAGTGGGAAATCATTGAACATTCTAATTCATTCTTCTTCTACATTCTACAACTATATATCCAAATTTATTGCAGGAATAATAATAACCATTAAAAGATGAATACCTTTGTGCAGAAAGTTGTCTGATAGGAGGCCTTATGAGTTCTTTCTTCTGGTTCTAGATTTATTTCACATTATTCTTCTTATCATTCTTCTTTTAAACATTGTTTGGAGATTAATTTACCATTAAATTTTCTCCTTTCTCAAACCCTAAATGTTCTTTGTCCTTAGAAGCCTTCTGATTTGTAATCATCTCATCAAGCATTGTGGAACTCTTCTTGAACTTGTCCTCTTCATTCTTTTCTTTATCCAAATTTAATCTTAAAGTTATAATCACTTGTTCAAGCTTTGAACATTCTTCAGATTTGTCTTTTAGTTTGGCATTCAGGTAGCCTTCAACTCTTTTACCTTCTTCAACTTGCGCTTTTAGATTGGTGATAGTCTCATTTGATTTTTTGGGCTGCTCATTTGTTTCCTTGATTCTTTCTATAGCTTTCTTGAGTTTCTCTCTCAACTTCTTAATACACTCATCTGCATCACTAATTTTTTTTTTCAGATCTCTATTCTCAACTTCTACTTTATCCAAATCATCAAGGGTTGATTTGAGCTCTCCTTCCATGCCAACTTCACAATCTTCTTCAGTAAACCCTTCAAGGATAATATTTTTTTAGAGGGATGGGATACTTCCTTGTAGCCATTTTTCAAACTCCAAGATCTACCTCAACGATCAAGCCACTTGAAGGAACCAAGATTTGATACCAATTTTTGAGCACATGGAATACTGAGAGGGGGGGAGGGGGGGAAGGGGGGCTGAATCAGTATTCCCTAAAATTTATTAACTTAAAAATGCATTTCACAATATCTCATTCAATGTGTAGTAATGAAAGAAACATTAGAAGCATGCATCACATCAATAAGCACAAGAACACTAGATTTTTACATGGAAAACCCAAAAAGGGAAAAACCACGGTGAGGATTAGCTCACAATATATTATAACCGGTTACATGATATTATAGAATGACTCACTATTACGTGAACTCATTGTCCAAAAGAATAGAAGAAATAACTCACTGTCAAAATAGAAAAGAGGGTGGCTCACTGCTAAGGATTGAACTGATTATAATGCATCTACAATATGTTAAAGATAGTTCCAATTAGGCTAAGAAAACTAACTTAACACACTTCATACTTCACCACACTTACACATTGCACTTCTCTACACTAGATGTCTCTCACACACAATATATACTCTATCCAGTACTTTCTCAAAATGAATCAACCTTGTATATATACCATAACAACCCAAAAACATCGATTAGGTTGACCTAATTAGATGTATTGTGCACCACATAACCTGTCGGCACAATACACCAACGCACACACCTTGTGGAAGGAACCAAAGCTTATATACCACCAAAATAGGTCAATATGACCCATCATCACTCCTATAATACTTATTCATACATAACTCAACTCCACATTACTCCAAAATACTTAGGTTGACACCAAATAAAAAATGGTGAAGTAATAACAAAATGAACCAACAATTCACTCACAACTTGACATGCGAACCACCAAAACACTTGCCATTAGGAATGCATAAACTAATGACATCTATAATCACTACCACAAATCTACATATCAAAATATTCATCCATGGTAGAACGAGATCATTCCAACATACACTTTATCACTACACCTCTACCATTTCTAGAGCTGATACTTTGTCAATGCTATCTTTAACTACACAAGACACCAAGTCATGAAACTTTAGATTTAGCCTCTTCCAACGCGCATTGACATTACCTCAAAACCACATAATTAGATTCTTCATAATGGAGCAATGCAAACCTAAAAATTGGTTTATTGAACTCTGAAACTATACTCCAAGACAAGCAACTATCAAACCATTTGGTCTTATTTGGATCAACACTTCTACATCACTATCATGGGTTTCCATCAATGAAAACGCCATTTATTGTTATGCTCATCAGCCTTCATCAATCTCCCCACACAACAATATCTTAACACTATACATCATGCTCATGTTGTCAATTCAAGTCTCCAACAATATCCTTAATGCCAAACAAACTTCCAGCATGTCTGCCATATTCATTTTGGAATTCATGCATCCTTAATCATAGCATGATATTTTTGTCATCTCTCTTGTGGAAGTTATTTTTTCTTGCAAGTAATCCTAGGGTGTTGAGGTGTTCACTATCAACTCCATGGTATCAGAGCTTTAGTGTTGCAAAATTCTTCCCAGATCTAAGGGACCAATCTTGGCATGGAATTTTTGTAGGGTATGAGTTGGGGTCTTGAGAGCCTCTCTATTGAATCCAAGGTGTAAGAGAAAGTCAGGTTTGTATTTCATTTCATCAAATTTTATCATATTTTTCTAGATCTACAAGGGTTTGAAGGAAGGGTTTTAGTTACCCGATTCGGGAGGTAGCTAATTTTTCGGAGCATTTTGGGTGAAAATCAACCTCATCATTGTGTTCGGGAAGCCTAAAAACCTAAGGATCAACTATCAAATTGTCAAAATATGAGATTTTTTGTTAGGGCATGAGGCGATTTTTTTAGGTTGCACAGTCATACATATTTGTACCTGTACGTACTAGTCATACATTAAAGATCATTGTTTGTAGGTTGTTTCATGTCTATGAAATATTCTCTAGGTTTTGGCATATTCTCTACATATTTTTGCATCATAATTGTTGGGTGAAAATAGTGTAATCAACTTTTCAATAGATTACGCCATCTAGACTTCAACCACAACTATGCGAGATATAATCTCTCCTCTCAGAAAGGGGAGGCACCCTTCTTACTGCTAATAGAAGCTATAGTAAACTTAATGAAATACTTACAAAATGTACACTATACTCATGAAATGGAGGGGGGGGTGTTACATTCATACTTCTTTTATTTTTCAGAGAAGATGTTTACAATGCCTCACGATGGAAAGCTCTAGATTTGATAACTTAAACTTAACAAACAACAGTAATGTCAATATTTCTATCTTGTCAAAGTGCAGTGTAGAAATACTAGGTATGATTTATAATAAAAAAAGGAAATGGAAAATGGAAAGCTCACGAAGGCACAAATTCGTTTCGTAGATCCTTCAATGTTGAATTCTGTGGAAGTATCGTTTGTTGTATTAGAAGCACAAAGTCTTCTTAGATACAATAATTCTTCGGACCGCATGAATGATTACAAGCACAAAGTATTGTAGATCCTTCAACCAAAATGTTCAAACATAAACAAATCCAAATAATAAATGTAACACAAAGTTCACATAAACCACTTGAAGCCCTTTAGATCGCATACACTAGTCACCACTGATATAATCAAATCATAAGACAATCGATTCCAACACAAAGTCTGGTATGCAATCCTCTTCTTTATTGATTAGATCTAGATTTGTAAAATTGAATACAAAGCTTCAATGTTTGTTTCAAAGGAGCAACACTTCGTTGCAAAATATCAAAAGGTAACTATTACAAAAGAAATCCCTCTTATGTATAGAAAAGAGGGAAGAGCAAAATTAAGAAATCAGTTGAGTAAAAATAGGAAACCCTAATTTAACTGAGTGTAATTAATTTCTATGTAATTACACCTCATATTTTTGGTGTAATTACATTTTACAAAAAGACATTTAAGATGTCAAAAACTATTTACAATATGCAAAGTAGGCAACATCAAAATTGATGAACACTGGAGACAAAAAGAATACTATTGTTCTTTGCACTAGGCGCGGAAGTCTTCATATTTCTTTGCAGTCTCCTGTAGGAAAGTTCATCTAGCCCAACCGTATAATCCACTAGAATGTGTATTTTGGTAACCATCTTCTTAGCAAATGAGGAAACCTTTTTACACCTTTGTAGACGAGCTTTGAAACAATCAAGTGAAAGTCGTAGATCACATACAATATGCATGGTGTTCTTTGAAAAACCTTTATCATCCACCAACTTCATGAAGGCCTCTTTGAACACTTGAATTATCTCACTGAGAGGAAGAAAGGTGTGGTCATCATCGAGGAGATCACTTGGTAACTCTTCCATTACATTTAATAGAAGGACCCGATAACCTTCTACATCCTCCTACACCTGGTGAATGTCATCAGCCAAAAAATTTAATACTTGGATTTTATGTTTGAGTGATTCTTTCACCTCCACATATTTATCCTTATCAGGTATAACTCCATTCTATACCAATTTTTTGATCTTGGACTCTTTCATTTTCATCCATGATGATAAGGCCCTTTCCATTTCATCTAGCTCATTTACAAGTGATTATTCCTCTTTATTAAGCTCAGTTTGAAGCTAGGCTATTTGTCCTTTCTTCTCACTTGCTATGGTAATGACCTGTGAACCATGATCCATGATTTCATCAATAAAATCATTCAACACTTTACCCTTGGCTGCAAGCTTCTCTACCTTTTGTATAGCTGGTTCCTCAACATTCACCAAGGTCATAGATTGGGTATCACCAATTGAAGATCCTACTATGTTTCTCAGACTGATAGCATAACGTTCAACTTTCTCCTTATATAGGTTCTTAGCCTACTCCATCTTGTACAGCCTCCCTACAAGGGCATCTAGTACTACGTGGGCATCTTCTTTGGCACTTTCATTAATTACCTTCCCAAGTTGTATCCTTTGCACAGTATAATCTTCCATACTCACATCGCCCTCTGGTTGTGAAGGAAAACCTACTTAAACAAATTTCAGGCCAACTTTATCAACATGGAGTCTTGACAGAACCTTAGCCTTTTTCTTTTCCTTGATCTTGGGGGGAGGTATTTCTTCCAGATCCAGCTCATCAGGGGCGATCATCTACTTCTTGCACTTAGGAACCTATGACACCAACCAAAAAGGGAGGGAAGAAGTATATATGTCTCTTGTTATCACTAATTCTTGAGCTGTTGGGGCTCCTTGAGAAATAGTTGAGATAGTAACTATGGGCGTTGTGGTAGTCATTATAGGCCTAGTTGTTTTTACGCCAAGATGACTCTGCAAAGATTCATCCATGAATCTGTTAAATTCAACCTCCGAAGAAATGTCAAAAGATGGGAATGACAAACTAGGGATAGAGACTAGTGAGCTGGATAGAACATTGGTATTTTGTGTTTGGACAACTATAGAAGAAACTGACATAGTTGATACTACTGGTGGGGAAGAAATTTTCCCTACTCCTATAACTATGGTAGGAAGAGGAGAAGAAGGAATGGGAGGAACATGAGTTTTAGGTGTTGAAGGAGTGTGAGGAAGGTGGACAGGGTCTGGTGAAGATACTTGGATTTCTTCAATTTCATTTTGAAGAGGGGACAAAATCTACTCATCCCAATTGAACTCCTTCTCTTGATATTCCTCAACCTCTTCATGAGATTGTCTTTCTTCTTCATTTGATTTTGTCTCTCCAAAATCTTCATCTTCTGATTCTTCAGATTCAAACTTTGTATCTCCTCCTTCCTCATCTGAGGATAATTCCTCGAAAACAAGATCCTTCCCTTCTACACATGATGTGGTAGCACTTTTTTCTCATATTTCAGGGGTTTATGGAGTATTCTTCCCCATAGTGAACTTGATCCTTGGCCCTTTTCAGGATGAAGAGGGAATCACGACCGGTTTATCTTTGGTGCGGGATTTTGGCCATGGACTGGGTTTTTCTTTGGGAGGCTCACCTTCATAATCTGTCTTGAAGGCTTTTATCTGATGGCCATGCTTATGAAGCCATTTTGGTGTGTTGTGTAGAATAGGGGCTAGCCTTTCCCTCATGTATGTACATTCTTTCTTGGACCATTGCACTAGAGGTAAAGGCTTCCCGATGATATTATCCTCATCATAGGCAGAATTGAGGATGTCTCTTGGATCTGTGAAATCTTCAGGCAAATCGGCTATATTAAGGGCCCTTATTTGTTCAACTATCAACCTACAAAAATCCATCTTACGGATATCCTCCTCATCTCTACATTCTGCAAATATGTCTTCAAAATGATAGGCGTGGTTGTGACCTTTCTTGAGTTTCTTCTTTACATCTCTGAAGTCAAAGTCACGATTGTACCTATAGGTCTTAATAGTCATTATATGCATCTCTATTGAAACATTCTTAGCCTTTTGTACACTTTTGATTGTATATCTGCCAATGGTTAATGGAAATTTAAAACCTGGCTTATGATTCCTTTGTCGTTATTTGTGCACTGAAATCAATTGCTTGCACAACTCCATAAGGATCCATTTGTCTGAGGGGAACCTAGGAAGCATGTAAGGACATCCAGTGAAACAACCTACTCTTACATAAGTAAAGGTTGGGAATTGTAGAAAAACACATCCAACCTTGCTGACCACCTTGTAGGCTTCATCTCATATTATTTTCTTCTCCAGAGTCGGGTCAAAAGTAAACAACAAAGGAGCAAAGAAAGCATCTGTGACTCTCCTGAAGTGGTGGAAGCTTTCCCTCAGGTTTAATTGGTAATAGTAATCACATATAAGGGTAGAATGTTTATTAACTTTCGTAGATAAACCTGGAAACTGCCTCATTACTGTTGTTGCGTACACCAAGAAACAAGTCATATAGAATTGTAAGGTGGTGGGTACCTTAATTAGCTGCTCATGGATTTCGTCACTGAGCTCTGTTCCCCAATCAATATGTACTTTCCTCCTTCTAATGATCTGGATGTATTCATACATCCAATCTTGAAAATGAGAGGATTCAAGCAAGCCCTTAACTCTGCTTAACAAGGTAATCATGTCTCTCACATCCTCTTTGAAGTCACTCCTGGGAAGTCCCTTAGGCCACCTAGATAAATCATGTTGGGGATTCTTCAACCATTGTGAGTTAATCAATGTCTTGGCCCTGACTGAATCATTGTCGAAAATCTCTTGAGCCTTCTGGATCATGATGGGAGTGTACTGTTCCATTTGTGGAACTTTGAAGACTATCAAAAATTTCACCGTCAAGCCTCATTACAACTTGACCTGCAGAATCTCTCACATTTTTTTCTTCTTGGATATAGTGAGCACCAACTTGAAGCACAAAATTTGTGTGATGAGCTGAAGTTGGGAAAGTGGATACCATATGAAGATTGCTATGTACAATGGCCATTAGATTTTCATCCCATGGCCTCTGTTGAATCCTCTTTACGAAATCTGCCAAATCTTGATGACTGATCTCAATATCCTTGATCTCATCTACTTTGGACAACACCACGGTTGGAGGGAAAATGCCCTGGTACTTATACTTCATCTTACCCTTTGCTTTAGGAGATGGTGGTGGTGTTTCAGTTGACATTTAAGGGAGTTGAAACTGAAATTTTCTTACCTCTGAGGACCTCTTGATGAAACTTGGAAATTAACTACAAGAATGATGGATCAAGTGTTGTCAGGAAATACATGCCATATGGGGAAACATGAAATGAGAAGGCGATATGGAGTCATTGTGATTTGGCTGTATGGTGCAGAAAATGAGGTGTGAAATGCACGATGGAAGTGAAGATGAAGAAAATACATGTTTTAGAGTGTTAGAAAAAGAGTGCAGATTTTGGTGCTCGGGTGGTGAAAATCATCGCTTGAGCACTAAGGTGTGAAGTTTTCGTTTGGTGTTCAGGTGGTGAAAATCACCACTCGAGCACCAAAGTGTGAAAAGACTTAAGTGTTCAGGTGGTGGAAGTCACCGCTTGAACAATTGGGGTTGGCAATGCCAGTGTCGAGGCGGTGAAAATCAACGCTCGGACACTTGGGTATTCTGAGTGTAAAATGAGTGTCATGGCGGTGAAAATCACCGCCAAGAAACTTTGACATGACTTGGCGTTGGTGCGATGGCGGAGAATTTCTTCGCCCGAGCACCAAAGGTTAAAGAATTTTGGTGATGCGTATGAAGGCGGAGAATTTCCTTACCATGACATTGCCAGGGTTGGAAAGAACGAAAATGACAGGGTTAGCTATGGAGAAACGAACTGACGCAAGGGTAAAAGCTTTTTTGAAAAAGGAACAAATCAATTGAAAGAAAGGCGAAAGAATAACGCTTAAAACAAATGAGAAATGGAAAGCAAAACTAAAAGAAATAATACTGACAAAAAGGAAAGGAAAACAAAACACGAAGGACATACCTTGAAAATGATAACCAGGTGAAGACTACTATGGTGGACACGAAAACCGCATGCTGGAGGTAGAAACCAAGATTCGATCGTGAGGAAGGCGACTTGTGATAGCACTGGAGCGATAGGAGGAGAAGAGCCTTAAAACAAAAATGCAAAAAATAACTCATGTTTGAGTTAATAACCTAAAAAATGACTTGAATTGTGGGCATTAAATGTGGTGGACAAACTTAACTTAACTAGCAAATAGGTGCTCGGGCAGTGAAAATCACTGCTCGAACACCAAATTGTTAAAAAAGGTTAGGTGCAATGGTGGTGGTTTTCACCGCCCGAGCACCAAAAACTTAAACTTGGACCAGGTGCAATGGCGGTGAAAAACACCGCTCGAGCACCAAAATGTAAAAAATACTAACTCCTGGGTCGAAAGGAGTCAAAAACTTTAAACTCGAAATTCGAGCCTATTGTCACCTACCTAGACTAGGTAAGATTAGAGACCTTGTAAAACAAGATTGTCTCGTTTCACGTGCTTGAAATAGACGAGCCTACAAAACGGACTGGTTTCGTAGGTGGGTTATCCATGAATCGAGCATTGCTAGATTTTGTGATAATAGTTGGCTCCTACTGGGGATCTTCCTTTAGTCATTCTTTCAAACGAGTGAAGGGAGAAGAACTCCAAAATTCAAGTGCCTTTATCCATCCATTGGGCTTGGAGTCAGGCGACGATGACAAAAAAAAAACAAAAAAGATGCAAAGGACTAATAATAAAAATAAAAAAACTTGCCTCTGGAACGCTCATTATTTTAACATGTAAAGTGTTTGAGGTGTTGTCCACTATGGGGAAGAGCGATCGACGTTCCATCTCTGTATGCTAATAAGAAACTATTTTCACCATACAGTTAGTGAACCAAGAAAGGTCTTGTCCACAATGAATCAAACTTCTCGTGCATACCTTTTGACTCTCTCCGTTTATCCCATAGGAGAACGAGGTCACCAATTTGAAAGTTCTGGGACTTAGCCTTTTTGTCAAAAAGCTTCTTTACCTATTGCTAGTGTCCTGCAATGCGATCAACAACCAATACACGTTTCTCCTCCAATTTGGAGAGATACACTATGTGTTTGTTAGCAGAATTATCAAAGGTCTCATCTTCAATAGCTTTAGCCAACTTGAGAGCGGGAAATTCGAAGGTTATGGGAATTTCATCATTCATCCCATACAAGAGTTGAAAGGGGGACATATCGATTGCCCGCTTTGGAGTGATCATGTCTGCCCACAAGGCATCATACAAAGCCTTATGCCAGAGATGTTGGTTTTCCTCTACTAGCTTCCAGATGATAGTCACTAGATTTTTGTTGCTTGATTCAGCTTGACCATTACCCTGTGGGTAATAATCAAAAGAATGTGACAAGGTTATGCCATAATCGAAACAAAACTCGGTGATCTCATTTGATGAAAAGGCAGAAGTGTTGTCGGCAACGATTTTATTTGGCATGCCAAACCTGGAAATGATATTCTCTTTCAATAATTTGCACACTACTTCATAAGTTGCGCGCTTAGTGGGAATTGCCTCTACCCACTTGGTGAAATAGTCGGTAGCAGTCAGGACATAAACATGTCCATCACTTGAATATGGATTAATTGCACCTATGAATTTGATTCCCCATTATTGGAAAGGTTCTTCAATTACCACGGGCTTTAATGGTAAAGTCACCAGCTTGGGCCTGCCAACAAATTGTTGACATAGCTCGCACTTACGTACCCAGGAGTACGCATCTTGGAAGAGCATAGGCCATTAGTATTTTTCTCTCAGAATTTTGTGAGTAGTGATCAGTGCCGAGAAATGCCCTCAACACGCCAAGTCATGGTATGACTTCAACAACTTTTCTTGTTGTTCCTTATCTACACATCGTAGAAAGGTACCATCAATTGCGCGTTTATACAAGCCATTGTCCCATTAGACAAAATTGGCTGATTTTAACTTGACAGTTCTTTTCTCTTTTGATGTCAAGTTGTTGGGGCATTCACTGTAAGTGAGAAAATGAGCGATGTTAGAATACCACTCATCAGTGGTGCTGACAAACAGCATGAGGGGTAGTTCAATGGAATTTTCTTGAGCGTCTGAAACTTCTTCATCTTTTGAAACTTCTCCATCGGGGTTGTTCTCAGCAATGAATTGACATAGCCCACATCCCCGTATTATTTTGGTGGGTCTAATCTCTAGATCATACTCTTGAATCTTGGCAACCCAGTTGCCTCTTTTTGTCCCAAATTCCTACTGCGTCAGAATTGATTTAGCAATTGTATCTGGAACCAAGACCTTGACGTGACTATTCAGAAGGTAAAACTGAAAATGCTTAATAGCCTTGACCACGAAAAAGGCATGTTTCTCCATCTGAGAATACTTCAACTCATAGCTCTTCAGGGGTAGCTCATGAATGCAATGGGTGATTCAAAACCTTCATGGTTTTCCTGTACCAAAATGGCTGAAAGTGTATGCTCGAAAGCATAACTGTACATTATGAAATCTTTGGTGAAATTAGGACAAACCAATGCAGGAGCATGAATGATCGCCTCCTTGATGTTGTCAAATGCAGCTTTCCCTTCTGTAGTCCAATGGAAGGTGGTATTTCCTTTCATCATGTCTACAATATGACGAGTTTTTTCCGCAAAGTCTGGGAGGAACCTTTGCAAGAAATTTACCTTACTGAAGAATGAGTGAACAACCTTCTTGCTTGATGGTAGGGAGAGGGATCTAATGCCATTGAATCTTTGAGTCAATATTAATTCCTTCAGTGGATACTATATGGCCGAGGATTTTTCCCTCTGTAACCCCAAAAACTGAATTTTTTGGGTTGAGGGAAATGCCATGCTGACGACATCTCTCCAAGATTTCTCTCAGGTGATTGCAGTCTCGTGACGCCTTTTGGACAATATTGTGAGGTCGTCAAGATACACCACAATGAAATTTCCCATCACATCACAGAAAGCTAGGTCCATAGCACGTTGGAAAGTAGCGTTGGCATTTATCAAGCCAAAAGGCATCCGGCGGTATGCAAAGGTACCCCATGGTGTCGTGAAAGTGGTCTTGTGTTGATCATTTGAGGTGACCTCAATTTGATTGTAACCGGAGAAACTATCCAACATGGAGAGCATCTCGGATCTTGTCACATTTTGCAAGACTTGATCCATGACAGGGAGAGGGTAATTTTCTTTAAGTGACAACTGGTTGAGATTTCTAAAATCAACACAGATGCGGGTCTAACCATTCTTCTTGCGCACAGGGACAATATTTGCTATCCATGTCAAATGGTGGATTGGGAAGATTATCCATGCATTCAATATTTTTTGGAATTTTGCAAGGATGGTTCCAAAGATCTTTGGGTTGTATTTCCTTTGCTTTTGTTTGAAAGGCAAAGCTCCAACCTTTAGTGGGATATCATGTTGTACGTCCTTTGGTTGGAAAGATTTGAGATCTTCATATGAATATGCCAGAACATCCATATATTCTTGTAACAGTCTAGTGAACTATCTTCTTTCTTCAGCGGTGCAACATTTGCTGATGTTTACTATCTTTGGATCAACTTCAGTTTCCAGATTGTATTGCTCAACCTCATTAGATGAATTAGATTCGGCGAGCTTCTATTTGACATAACGGTCATGTTTGTCAAAGAGCCTTTCTAAAGATACCAACACCTTAGGGATTTTGTTCCCCTTAAGTTGTAGGAGTTCTTCGTTGGAAACTGGATCTATGCCAGACACAAATTCTCGCAGAGGAGAATCACTTCCTTCGAAGTACAATTCATTGACATTCTCTGCCTTTTCTAAGAAGGCGACTATCTGATGATCATCGTTGAAAATCTGCCAGTTCTCTAAATTATCGGGGACACTTGGATGAAAAACCAACTCGATAGTGTAGGTAGAACCTTGAAAATACTTGTGAGGGATGAGAAATGTGGCTGACACTACTAAAGAATCAGCCCTGCCGTTGTATTCCCTTGGTACCACAGAAATATCAAAAGCATCAAACTCTTCAATGCAATCCCAAACGAGATTGCGGTAATGTCTAAGCCTATCATTTTTCGTTTGATATAGGTTTCTCACCTGACATACTTTTAGCTTAGTATCACCTTGTGCATGAAGGTTTTTAATACCTTTCTTTTGCGCTACTTGCATTACCAACAACAAGGCCTCATACTCTGTGGTGTTTTTAGTGTTATCAAATTGTAGCTTGAAAGAGAAAGGGAAGAACTTTCCACTGGGAGAAATGAAAATCATCCCAATGTCGAAACCGGTTGAAGAACAGCTACATTGAACTCTAACAACCAAACGTCGTTTGGATCGCCGAGGCTAACGATATCAAAATTTGAAAACTCATCTTCTGGCAGAGTTTTAGGATCTGATGTTGACAAATCGTCTAGTGATGATTCATTTGTCAAAGAAAGAGATTCAACACTCTCCAACTCATGTGTTGTTGAAGATTCACCAACCTCTTGTGTTTGAAGATAATAAGTCCCCATTCCTGAAGATTTAAATAGGCTCTGGGCTCTTGGGTCATCTGATTGGGTTATGGAGAATTTTGCTTCTTTCTCAGGAATAAGCTTTTGCATTACGCCCTTTACTGGTATTCTAGCTTCAAACATATCCATACTTAATTCTCCCCCAACATCCTTGCAGAAATCCCGCCCAAGGAGAATTATGTATGACACTGGTACATCAGCCACTAGGACTGTCATTTTCATCTTTTTATCGGGATATGCGGTAAATGCATATTGCACGTCTTTGATCTGACCGATCAAGGGCACTTGTTTATTTTCCATAGAAAAGAAATGGCTAAAAGTCTTGGTCATTTCTAGACCTAAGGTAGTGGCTACTTTGGCGGGCATCACGTTGTCGGATGCACTAGAGTCTATGAGACAATTACTCAATTTCAAACCATTTACTAGCAAGGAGATAAAAAATGGATCGATGCATCCAGAAGCAGTTGGGGGATTGGATACCAAATTATTCTGAAGCGCCTTTGGTTTAGGAGCAACTGGGACCTCAGGGGGTGAATCTTGAGTTGGAGTAATTCATTGATCCTTAATGAATTGGACAAGCCTGTCAAATTGGTCAGGATTAGCTTTGAGGTATTCTACCTCGGACATTTGAACATTGGTCCTTTTTGCATGGTCGATAATGTCAAAAGCTTGGAAATAATTTTGTAAACTGGATGTAGTGACTTCACTAATTGGTTTAATGAAAGGCACATTTTTCTTTCGAACCGGGTGATTAACTTTGGGGACAGTGGGAGTTGGAGTTGAGGAATGTGGTGCACTAGCTTGTGGGTTTACTGCTTTTTTAGGTTGCCAAGGGAGGGGAGATCCTCTTTTGGCAATCGTGATGGGCGACTTTTCCTTTTTAAGTGGGGCAACAACTTGAACTTTGTCAAGTTGGTTTTGTTGATGTCGTGTAAAGACAATGTAAGTGTCCATCACCAAGTCCTTTGGTTCCTCTTCATCCGTTATCTACAAGTAGTTGATCTTGGAGTCGCCAGTCGATTCTGTCTCTTCCTCTTGGAAAAGATCGGCATTTTTTTCTTCAAGATAATTTGGCTGAGCATAATCCTCTTGTTCAGTTTCGTAATATCCTGCAGCATCATTGGTAGGCGGAGCTTCAAGAGTGAGCCTACCTTGTGGTGCCAAAAGATGGTTCTGAGTCTTGTT
Organism: Sequoiadendron giganteum; assembly: GCA_007115665.2. Lineage (NCBI taxonomy): Eukaryota > Viridiplantae > Streptophyta > Pinopsida > Cupressales > Cupressaceae > Sequoiadendron > Sequoiadendron giganteum. The sequence goes on from CM021101.1 coordinate 202,385,954, forward strand.
TTTGGCGTAATTAGGGAAATTCCTTCTAGGGATGTCATTGTAATTGGTATTATTGTTGGCAACTTGCTTCTTCAAAGCGAGGAGCTCATTTGCCAGCCATTGCACCATAGGATCTGTAAAGTTGGAATTGGTGTTAGGGGTGATGGCATTGGATGTTGAAGATCCTGATGCTTGCATCCTTTTGTTGGTGTTGGAGTTGTCTTTAGTTCTGATCTCTCCAGGAAGGATCATGTCATCTTCAAGGCTTGTAGCTAATTGTTGTGTCGCTTCAACATTCGCAAGAGTTTCCCTACGTAAGAATAAAATTATCTTGGGTAACTAAGTATTGATGAAAAAGCACTTCAAGTTGTGATCTGTTGGTTTAGCATCTTGCGAGATTCGTGTCACCAACTTGTTGAATTTTGCCACAAATTCTCTCATAGTTTCATGAGCCTCCTTCTGCATGGTTGTCAGTTGTGCTAACAAAGCACGCACATCTTTGACGGGCTTGAATCTCTCCTCGAACTTGGTTCGGAGAGTAGCCCAGCTAGTGATCGAAGCATTGGGAAGAGTGTAGAACCATTCTACAGCAACCCCTTGAAGGGATTCGATGAAGAGCCTCACAAAAACATCTTCATGTTCAATGGCCAAAATGCCACAAACAATGTAGAAGGAAACGATGTGTTCATCAGGGTGTTGCTTGCCATCACTGGTGAATTTCGGGAGATGTTTCCTTGAAACACGCGAGAGATCGTGCAACCAAACAAAGGGGACCAAAGGCATTTCCCCATGGTCCGGTAGGTGGTGCATCCATTACTGGTTGCACGATAGATGCTTAAGTTGGACGTTTATTGTAGACAGACCAAACAGATGGGAAGGCAGATCTTTTTTGTTGCGGAGGAAAACTCGTAGCACGTTGCAACGGTGATTTTGTTCATGAAGGATTGAAAGGAAAATTATGTTGTAGTAACTCCTCAAACAGAGGATTTGTAACTCCTTGAGCTCTCAAACTTCGTGTATAGCTTTGGTCCACCAAAATGTAGATCTGAAAAAGATGAAGATTTACAGAGAAAAAATTACAAGATATAATAAGAAACTGGAAAGCATATTCACTTCAATCAAAAGTGTGAGGCTTAGATTGCGTGATTCATTCTCCAACGGAGTCGCCAAAAAACTGTTGGGTGAAAATAGTGTAATCAACTTTTCAATAGATTACGCCATCTAGACTTCAGCAACAACTATGCGAGAAATAATCTATCCTCTCATAAAGGGGAGGCACCCTTCTTACTGCTAATAGAAGCTATAGTAAACTTAACGAAATAATTATAAAATGTACACTATACTCATGAAATGGGGGGGGGGTGTGTGTTACATTCATACTTCTCTCTTTTTTCAAAGAAGATGTTTACAATGCTTCACGATGGAAAGCTCTAGATCTGATAACTTAAACTTAACAAATGATAGTAATGCCGATATTTCTATCTTGTCAAAGCGTAGCGTAGAAATACCAAGTATGATTTATAATAACAAAAGAAAAAGGAAAAGGGAAAGCTCACGAAGGTACAAAGTCGTTCCGTACCTCCTTCAATGTCGAATTATGTGGAAGTATTGTTTGTTGTATTAGAAGCACAAAGTCTTCTTAGATACAATAATTCCTCGGACCGCATGAATGATTACAAGCACAAAGTCTTGTAGATCCTTCAACCAAAACGTTCAAACATAAACAAATCCAAATAATAAATGTAACACAAAGTTTACATAAACCACTTGAAGCCCTTTAGATCTCATACACTAGTCACCACTGATATAATCAAATCATAAGAGAATCGATTCCAACACAAAGTCTAGTATGCAATCTTCTTCTTTATTGATTAGATCTAGATTCGCAAAATTGAATACAAAGCTTCAATGTTTGTTTCAAAGGAGCAGCACTTAGTTGAAAAATATCAAAAGGTAACTATTAGAAAAGAAATCCCTCTTCTTTATAGAAAAGAGGGAAGAGCAAAATTAGGAAATCAGTTGAGTAAAAATAGGAAACCCTAGTCTTACTAAGTGTAATTTATTTCTATGTAATTACACCTCATATTTTCAGTGTAATTACATTTTACAAAAATACATTTAAGATGTCAAAAACTATTTACAATATGCAAAGTACGGAACTGTTTCACAAAAAACCACCAACCTTCACGGTTTTTAATTTTATTTTCATGGTTGTGCCTTGTCATTAAATCACTCACATTGCTCGGCGTTCTCCACATGGCTTCCTCTCAAAGCTTTTTTCTTTTCATATCGCTTCACTCTTGCCAGTTTCCGTCTGCATAACACGTGGCCTGCTCTAGTTGTTTTCAGCACTAGGTCTGCCTTGCAATTTCTTTCACTCGGCATGCTCCACGTGGCTCCCTTTCGGAGCTTTTCGCTGGGTGTCCCTTCGTATTATTTTCGGGCCCCATCTGCGTGACACATGACAGTTTTTTATGCACCGATTACCTTGGAATTGTTGTTGCACCTTTTGTACTCACTTGCTATCGCGTTTTCTTCTATGGCGTCACGTATTCTTTTCTGCTACTGCGTGGTTTTCCATTCCCTGTAGTGACTTTACTAGCATGCTCCTGGGTGATCGATGTCTTTTGTGGTGGCTCGAGGTGATCTAGGGCATCGATCCTTGCTCGCGGTTTTTCTTTCTCTGTGGTGTTTCAGGCGGTAGACTGGCCTATTTATGCGGCCATGTTTATCTTTTATTAGGTTGTTAAGTTGCAAAAAACTCCTGAGCACTGGGAAAAAAACATTTGTAATAATTTTACTAAATTTGAAGACTCCAGACTGTGCCAAATCAATTTGGTCTTTTTGTTTTTTCATGCATTTAGTAAAACTGCTAGTCTATGCTATTATTTTCTTATATTGTATGAATGTCTATTTTTCAGCTCTTATGATCTTCCATAACTCAATAAATATAGATCATGTTTTCTCAACTCCTTTGTGTTGGCTATGGTTATGCTAGATTATGCTATGCAAATTAGAGGGTATTTGTTATGTTTAAAATTCTTTTGAGAAATTTTACTTGATAAACAACATTTTGGTGGTTTGGGCCTTTACATCCTGCATTGTGCTCTGGTATTTTTGTTTATGATTCTAGCGCATCGCCTATAGTGTAGATTTTATATTTTGCTATCTTCCTAACCTTTTACCTCCCCCACTAAACAAAGAGTCGACTTTGATAAAATCTTGGAGGTCACTTAGCTAGCGCACTATGTCCCACAATCACTAAGTTTTCCATAAGATTGTTGCTACTTGCAAAATCTTGCGTTGACATTTTTTTTTTGGGACGCCCAGTGGGACATGAACTAGCACGTTCGCTTGATCTTATAAGTGTGTATGAGCCATTGTCCTGTAACTAGGTCGTAGACTGCATGATTTCCTGGCCAACTCGTACCACCATTAGTCTTTGTGCATCTGAGAGGCCGCTGAGGTAGTCCTTCACCTCCTCCTTCTCATCCATCTCTGTAGTTGCCTGTTTCTCCTGCACCTATGGCCTCTAGAAACTACGTAGCCTGGGACACTAACAATCCTCTAGTAGCACCTGTTCCTCCTACAATATGGGCCCCAATCCCTGCTTCCTCTCTAAAATCTATCCCTAAGTATTCTAGGGATGAGTTGAAGACACTGACAAAACACCTGCAAGATGTAGCAGATGTATGTCTGGTACATGGTGTGTCAAATGAAAAAGTAGCCCTCAGATTGCTTATTGCCTCTTTTCGAGGAAAGGCACTGAACTGGTATAGGACTCTTGGGGCTAATACTATTGCTACTTGGGACTAGCTCGGAACCCCATTTTATGAGCATTTTTCAAACGCTAGTGACAAATTTCTGTTGTATCATCAACTGACAAACATAAAGCGAGCTCCTCATGAACCTCTACCTGATTTCAAAGCAAGGTTCCATTAGACCTGGTAGAGAGTGCTTGTTGGTAGTCATCTGCCCCCAGACTTGGCATTTATGTTTTACTTAAAGTCCATCAACCCCGATATTTCCATGATGTTGCAAGCTCTTGGCAAAGAGACTCTTCCTGATGCTTATGCCTTGGCTGTCACTGTAAAAAATAATCTGATTGTTGCTGGGAAGTTGGTACTGCGACCCATCATGTCATTGTTTCCCGAGTGCCACACCATGGAAGGCGAAGTTCCTTCGACCAACATGCCTGCAGCTCCTCCCAATCTATGTACGTATATCTCGGAACAACCCTGAGCGCAGCTCCAGTTGTGGCTCCAGTGCCTAATCCCTTGGCTGCTGAGATGAAAGAACAAATGCGGTCCATGACTAATGAGCTGACTACCATGAAGCGGCAGCTATATAGCTATCAAAAGCTGGCATACCAAAATTACCAAGGCAGAAAATCTTCATATCAACAAAACCAGTTGCAAGATAGATCAAGCGAAAATACTTAGGCTCAGTCGAGTAACCAGATGGTTCTGGTAACTCTCCTGATGCAAACCATCCATCCTAGTTCAAATAAGGAGCTAGTGGCCAGACAAAACAACTTAGTCAAAGACGCCAATTCATGGTGTTTACCTTGTAATGATGCGCACATGTCGATAAATTGTCTGCGGAGAAATTTGCAACAAAAGATCGCAGACCAACATAGCCAAGGCGGCGCACCTGATTTCGGCAACCAATCATACGCCTCTCGGCAGATGGACAATGTTGTCCTCACTGCTCAAATGCAAGGGATGTCCATTCAGCAAGAGTCAGATATAGTTCCAAACCAAATGATCTTTTCATGGATGGAAGGGAAGGAGTCAACGTTTCCAAATAATTTTCTTGTAACTCAAATTCCACGAGTACGGTCTGATTAAAAAATGCGTTCTAAGCGAAGATTTACCGGAGATTTCACATCTTCACCAGCTAATGTTTTATCTCAGCTGACGCCTAGTCCGTCGACAGGTTCGCCATCAATCCCACAACAAACTAGCGTGGTTCCTCCTAGTTCTCTAAATCCACCTCATCTGAAGGCAAAGCCTCCTATGATCGTCCCACCTGTTGCCAAATAGCTAGACACACCAATCGTGAGGCCAACACCAACTGCAAAACCTAAAGAGCAAGCAATCGTGACTCATCAGTCGTGAGCACAGTTCAATGTAGTGGAACAACTGAAGAAGTCTTCTGCCAACACCTCTTTGTGGGATGTCCTGGCTATTTCAGAGTAGAAGGTGCTATTACAAAAAAAATTGTCAGGAGAGGAAGATGCGAAGGGGCCTGTTCAATCCAATGAAGAAAAGATATCCAGGTCATACCTAGATAAAGTACTAACAAATCAACCCGAGGAAAAGAAAGAAGCCGAAAAAGAGAGTAAACTTAAACCCAAGCCTTTCTTTCTAACAATTATCATTGGCAACAAGCTGTTACATAATTATATAATCGACTTTGGTGCTAGCACCACTGTCATGCTTAAGCAAGTATCAGATTCTTTGGGTCTAAAATATGAGCCTCTTAATAAGGGAGTCATACAGCTAGATGGAAATGAGGTTGACACCGTCGGGGTAATCAAGGGATTTCCTATGACATTGTTTTCCTACCCCAGTATCACTGTAAATCAGGATATCGTACTCATTGATATTCCTCCTCTATTCATGATTTTCTTGTCCTGAGAATTCACAGTAAATGCTAGAGGATATCTAGCGCTAGACTGGTCACACCTGATTTTGAGGACCAAACATGGAGCCAAGATGAAACTACTATCGAAAACTTTGCATTCTGAGCATGTTACTGATGAGGCTTTGCTCAACTTTGAAGTAGCACATACTTCAATTACTCAGGAAGAGAGCTTCAATGTGGAATTTCTGGAAGAAGAAGAGGCTACTGGCTCCTAGACGAAGGATGAAGAAAATTTGTTGAAGGAGTTTATTGATACAGACCCCTTTGGGAATTATCACACAACTGGACTCAGTACTTATGTCATACATGAGGGAGGGTAGTCTATGCCCAGAGTTACTAAGGATTCCAGAGGCAAAGCACCTTCAGAGTTACAGAATTTGCACTTTGATGGAGTGAGATGCAGAGCCGTAGCTGGAGCAGGCATATGTTTGACATCTTCATTTGAGGAAAATACCTTGAGGTCTTACCGTTTCCAGTTCGCATGTTCAAACAACGAAGCAGAGTATGAGGGTCTTGTCCATGGTTTGAGCCTTGCAAAACAAATGGGTGCAAAGCAGATAAGTGTATTTGGAGATTTGGAGTTGGTGGTCAACCAAATCCGAGGAATTTCTGCTGCAAAAAATGTATGTATGTGATCCTACCGACATAGAGTCTGGTATCTTATTGACAACTTTGAGGCATTTAATATTCAGGCTATACAAAAAGAGAAGAACTTTGAAGCTGACCAAATGATGACTATTGGAGCTCAGTTTGAGCCGGCCTCTGAGTTATTGAAAAATAAGCATGCAATGAGAGTAATTGTAAGGCCCGTTGTTCCAAACAACAATCAAGATTGGCAAGTGTTCGATAGCGATGCCCATATTGCATCATTTCTCCAGTCATCTGGAGAATTCGTTGATCAGCTGCAACCAAAGATCACCAAAATTTATGGGGATCAAGTTATCCAGCTCAAATCCAACAAGCTTTCAAGAGATCTAGTCACTCTGGAGAGCCTATTTGATTTCGATGATGCGACAAGAGACAAAAGAAGGCTCATAGCTGACAAGGGTGACTATACCGATTTGTATATCAGAGAAGAAAGAAAGCTCAAGGTCGGGAAGGAAGTTTCTCAGAAGAATAAGGATAGACTAAGGCACTTTTGTGCAAAGTATCCAAGTGTAGTAGCCTGGTCATATGATGATCTTAAGGGATACGATCCCGGGATCATTGAGCATACAATTGAGCTATCAGAAGGGGCGAAGCCGGTTCATCAAAGATAGAGGCCTGTGAATCCAAAGATAGAATCTCTCATGTCACAGGAACTGAATAAATTGATTGCATCCCGAATAGTGTTTCTAATCAAACAAAACACTTGGGTGTCAAACCTGGTACCAGTCCAGAAGAAGAATGGAGACATATGACTGTGTGTAGAATTTTGAGACTTGAATAAAGCATCCTCAAAAGATCATTACCCCTTGCTTTCAATGGAGGTAATTCTACAAATTGTAGCTGGTTTTGAAATGTTTTTAATGTTGGATGGCTTTTCGGGATACAATCAAATTCGGGTAAAAGAAGAAGACCAACACAAAACAACGTTCACCACAAAGTGGGGAACATATGCATACACCAAGATTCCTTTTGGACTCTCGAATGCTGGGTCCACCTTTCAGAGAGCCATGGATATTGCCTTCAAGGATTTAATCCATAAAATTATACTCATCTATCTGGATGATTTGACAATATTTTCAAAATTTGTCAATGACCATTTCAATCATTTAGAGCTTTTTTTTAGAAGTGCTAGGAATTCGGGATTTCTTTAAATCCGAAGAAATGTGTGTTCGGAGGTCCCCAAGGGAAGCTATTGGGTTATGTTGTCTCAAAGGAAGGCATCACCATTGATCCTGAAAGAGTTGATGCGATCCGAGAGCTTCCGTTACCTGTAAATAAGAAGGGAGTGCAATCATTTCTAGGTAAGGTCAACTTCATTAGTTGATTCATTGCAGATTTTGCAGGGATTGTTCAGCCTATTACCTTAATGCTGAAAAAGGAACAGATTTTCAAATGGATGGCAGAGGCCAGAAATATTTTGAGCTTATAAAGGAGGCTATTTCTTCTGCCCCTGTATTGGTCAACCCAGACCTATCAAAAGATTTTATTATGTATATTTTTGGAGGTGGAAATAGTATTGCCACTGTACTTATGCAAAAAGATAATGAAGATAAAAGGGAGTCTCTTGTTTCTTTCTACTCGCAAACCTTAAAAGAGAATAGAGGTGAAGTACAATTTTGTAGAAAAATAGGCCTTTGCCATTGTGAAAGGACTTAAGAATTTATGGCACTTGATATCATATAATAAGGTGATTGTTTGTGTACCACATCCTAGTGTGCAGGAGTATATCATGGAAGGAGAAATGGCAAAGAAAAGAGCTAATTGGATCACGAAGATCCTAGAGTATGATATTGAAGTCAGGCCTGTCAAGACTGTCAAAGGAAAGGGACTGTGAAAGTACCTCACTGAACACAGTGAACTAGTGACAAAGTTTGAAGCTCCAGAACCCGTGTTATTGAACGAAGAAAGCTTTCAGAGTGACTGACTAGAGGATAGAATGAATTTCATGCAGACCGGAAGGTATCCAATCAAGCTTCCTTTTTTTAAAAGGCATTTCTATCGCTTACAAAATAGCAATTATGTTCTCTTGGAAGGTGTTTTGTTCAAAAGAATTTTAATGGCGTCCTGCTAAGGTGTGTAAATAAAGAACAAGTAAAGAGAATATTGGATCAATACCATAGTGGCCCAACTGGAGGACATTTTTCTGCAAGGATTACACCACTTAAAATTATATGTGTTGGTTATTTTTGGGCAACACTTTTCAGTGATGCATTTTCATTAATTAAATCTTGCAATGAATGTCAATTTTATGTTGGAAAGAGAAAGAATGTTGCTATGCCATTAAAGCCTATAGTAGTAGAGGAACCTTTTGCTCAATGGGGTCTAGACTTCATTGGAATGATTAAACCTTTCTCCTCAGCTAGACACAGGTGGATATTGATGGCAATAGACTACTTCACTAGATGGGTAGAAGCAGTGCCATTGAAGAATGCAATGGAAGTAGAGATTGTTAACTTCCTGCAGGAGTTGGTGGCCAAATTTGGTCCGCCAAAAACAATCATCTTTGACAAGGCCAAAGCTTTCCTTGGCTCGAAGATGATCTAGTTTGCACTAAAGTATGGAGTTTTCCTGAAAACCTCATCCAACTATTATCCCCAAGGGAATGGTATCATGAGTCTACAAATAAAAACCTCATTAGGTTAATTAAGAGGATAGGCTCGGAACACCAGAAAGAATGGCATAAGATGCTCCGAATAGTGTTGTGGGCATATCGAATCATGCCCAAGTAGATAATAAAGACATCTCCTTATGAGATGGTGTACGGGAAAGAGGCATTGATGCCTATCGTCATGGAGATCCCTGCCTTGCAGTTGCTTAAATCTTTGGAGATCGAACAAAATGGAGCAATGGAGGTACGTTTTTCCAAGCTACTCGAGGTTTAGGAGAAGAGAGAACATTCCCTTGAGGCGATGAATAGCCGTTAGCAGGTGGTAAAGAAATGGTTTGATAAAAAGGCATCAGATCAAGAGCTACAATGTGGGGACTTGGTACTCAAGTTCAATGAGCGCGGAGCAAAGCCCGATTAGCACGAAAAATTGGACAGTCTTTGGGAAGGGCCTTTCAAAATTGTCCAGTGTAAACAGTTCAATTCCTTCGAGTTGGAAGACATGGAAGGTAATGCCTTAAGTATTCCAATTAATGGGATACATCTTAAGAAATTTAATTAATTCTGCCTATGTGATGACTTTGTAAATTGTTAATATGTAATTATTTTTCCCTATTTTTAAGTTTTGGGGTCTTCTGAGTGCCTTATGGAATAACAACAATAAGTGCAAAAAATTGATAAAACATTGTAAATGAGCCAAGATTTGTGAAAAAAACATATATTATATATTTTGGCTGGAAAATTTACATTATATAAGATAGAGGCCAGTGGCCTTGTATTGAGATATACATATATCCCCTATGGAGTGGAGGTTGGAAAAAGGGGAAAACAAAATTGGGAACTATTTTTGTTCTCAAATTATCATGCATTTGATTGACTAGCAATAACAGCAACCGGTAGCGCGAGATCAGGGAACACCATTCTTTTGAAGTCCTCATACCACTGGAGGTTTCAGAAGGGTTCAATGTAATGCACCCACATGAGGAAGAAGCAACCGACACACACCTTGACGTAATTCTCCTCATAAGTTTCCAAATCGAAACCAAAGAGGAAGGGCTTGGTTGGCATGGGTCCTCCATGCAGCTGCAGCAGATGAAGGTTGCGAACCAAGGGAACCCCACGATCAAATTCGGCAGCACGCACTATTTGCTCCAACCCTCTGAGGTAGCACCGTGAGAACACTCACTTCATCAGCTTCAAGACCTTGCGTTTGGAGACACTGATATCCAATAGTGAGTAGACAAAGTGAGAGAAAATGCTAGTGTTGACCCAGTATTGTTCCTCATACGCCACACAGTCTTTGCCAAGAACCCATTTAATTGCTTTCACGTATAATAGGTTTTTCACGCTTGTCATACGCTTTAAGCACCTACACCTAATTTTTCCTAAGAAAATAGCTTGAATCTTTTTACAGACAAGTCTTATTGGCGTCTCCATACTGCTTGTTACTAATGCTAGAAAATGAAAATTGCTAAAGTAACTAAAGCTTGCAAAGCTAAAAATGCTAGGAATAATTGTGATTTGCAATGCTGCTAATGACCCTATTTATAAACTGGTCGGGGTTCACCTGATGAGGCAAGCCATAATTACGATAGAGGCAAAGTATGTTGCCAAGCCTCGATTTTTGGTGTTGCGACGTGTGAAGCGAAGGGAATAATCAGGTATAGTTGTAATTTGCTCTATTCAAGTTGCCCAATTCAATAAAAACTAGCCAGGTGTAAGCACATGGAGCCGCCGTTCCATCTGAATCAAGGCAAATCTTAAAAGCAGGCTGTTGGGTGATGCGCCAAAGTACAATCAGAAAAATCAGTAAATGAAAAAATCTTGCGAAAAGATTTTGCAAGGTTGTCTTGGTCCGTTGTTTAAGAAAAAATTAGGCGCCACCTCATGCGAAATCATGTCTCTTAAATGTGGAGAGCAATTTGGTAGGTTGGCGATCTTTTTGCATGCATGAAAGGCTGGTGATGCATATAACAACTAAATGTGAAAGGTTGACACGTACACTCGCTAGACCATTTTTCATGAAGATCAAAAAGTAGGTTGAGCATGCAAAGCACATTTATTGCAAGAATTATCAAAAGATAAAAAAACTAAGTTATTCGCAAGAGAGAAAGAGTTTTTCAGAAGCTAAGCCATTTATGAAATTTTGTGAACTTTTTTGCGAATACAGAGAAAGGGCTATCGCAGAGAATCCAACATAGGCCCTAGCCCCAACGAGTATAGACGAGTAAATGAAGAAGGCGCCCTGCATACAAATCTATGGCCTGGAGTCTTATGCTACCCCAGGCATCCCAACAAAGCCATGTTGGCCCTTCACGAGTCAGGTGGACCAGCAAATACTGAACGTGATTTATCCTCGAAACCAAGCTTTGGTTTTAGAGGATTGGGATAATGTCTTTGATCCAGAGTTATCCCAGAATCCTAAGAGCCTTAGGGAAGCTGCATGCGAAAGAATGAAGAAATTATCGGACCCCTTCTACAAGGGTTTATGGGACTGTGGGCTTCCCCAGTATATGGTTCCCTTGGTGCATTATTGCCCATAAATTGTAGCAATTTACGCGAAAGACTTCGACCCGAACACCAAAATAATAAGTGGCACTAATTTCAAGGTAATCATTAGCCCTAAGGCTATTCAGGATATGTTATGCATCCCACTTCCCTTGACATCGGATGTTGATATTTTCGACATGCAAAGGATGCATGATAAGTGGGGAGGGCTCAGATTGGCATCACAGTTTTACCAAAATAAAACTACTCAGCCAACAGGTGTCTCAAAGCCACCCAAATTCCCTTTTGGTCTGGCTGCCTTGAAAACTGGGTCTTCTTCTATCTGTTCTATGTTGGTGCTGGTGTGTGGTCTTGATACAGACAAGCAGGTTTTGAGTTTCAGATGTGTCTCAACTTTATGTTGAGGAAGAACAACGTGGCTCCGCTTCTGGATTTTGTAAAAGTTATTAGTGATGGAATTTGGCAACAGCTCCAAGACTTTGAGGTCGGTTCTAGGTTTAGGCATCTCTCTTTCTTGGCCTACTTAATATTACACCAGAATCCAGATTATTTCATGACATTTATGTCTCTGGCTGTTTTCGACAAAAGCAGCCTAAGGAATCCAGTCTTGACATGGACTCCTATCATGTCAAAAAAATTTGATTACTATGCGTTTTCGGATTTGTTCTTAGCCCCAAATTTGCGGGCTTTGGATAGAGTCGAGATCAACATGTTCGCACGTATGTCACCAAGATAGAAATCCTGGTTGGGAAAGCTTGTGCCACCCTGCGATTGGTTCTTTGGCACATATTTCACTATACTCTGCATGCAAGGGTTTGCCTGAGGACCTTTCCGGCTCCCACATTTCTTTCTGTCAGAATGCTAGCTTTGGAAGCAATGAGGCAGTTGTGTAATATTGATAATGATGACTGGGGAGGAAAACATTTAACCTCCTATTTGACACTGTCCCTCATGTTTGGTTTTGTCACTGATCAAGAAGAGGACTTTGAAGATTGACACTTCAAAGATTCTATTTTCAAAGTTGGGTCATCTTGGGTTGGTGGTGATAAATGACACCTGGTAATACAACCCCGAAAATAATTTGTCGAAGATTGGCATAAGAATTTCACATCAGCCGCGGCCATTCTAGCACCCTCAGAGAAATGTTGAAGAAGGAAATTTAAGGTTGTATGTAGGCCTTGAATATCTGCCCACCAAAGACATGTGATCGCCATGGCTAGACTTCTACTACATAACAGGGAGGGCCAATCCAAATCAGAAGATCAACCAAGCCCTGTGCACCCAATTGCAAAAGCTTGAATGGTGTCTTGAAAAGATTCGAGACTTTTGGGTTTATTGGCAGAAGATTAAGGCAATCACCAAGCTTCACGAAGAGGTGGCTCTTGATGAAAAAATTGATGACATCTGGGAGAATGCCCACCCAAATGCAGAAAATTCTCTGAACCCTTCAATGTCAAAGCAACAATATAAAGGGGAAGGGATTGCCACGGAGCCGAGAGAAGAAGTAACTCAAAATACCCCTGCTATTGAGGAGAATCCAATGCATAAAGAAGATGCCGGTAAACGGCCCGCACAACAGGAAGATTCATCAAACGTGCAAGCATCAGAGCCATCCAACTCCTCTAAATCTACCAGGAAGCGAGCAAGGACTACCGGTAGTAGAAAGTGGGTCATTGTAGACCTTGAGGATTCTCTAGATGGAAAGCGGACACAGACAAGAGAATCCGGTGGGGAGGAAGAGCAGTAGCTGGAGGAAGCAGTTGTATTGTCTACAGCTCCTCATGAGCCTCAGGTATCATTTCTTCCCTCTTCTCTTTCTACTATGTCTCTAGTCTCTTCTTCGTCTACCCCACCTTTTTCATCTACACCAGTTTTCTCTGTCACTGGATATCCCGAGCAGTTGAGTCTTGCCCCTCCTGGTTTCCCACTTTCATCTTTTGCTTTCCATCATTTACCCGACACACAATTCGGTGTAAGTGCTAGGCTCATGAGCCAACAATTCTTATCCCCGAGGCCCATCCCTTCGGTTGGCACCTTTCTAGTCTTTCCTTATACCGTGCTATCATCCCCTCCGAGCGGCCAATTCATTCTGCCATTCTCCCCGGCCATTATAACAAGGCCTAGCAAAACCATCGATGCGTAGAGTACGCTATTTTTCCCCATAGCAGTCCCTCAAGAGTTTCCTTTTGTTGGTGGCTTGGGTATCCCTTCCCAGGAATATTTCTCATAGGTGGAGGCAAACAAAAACACCCGAGCTAACTAAATGCAAAAGATGACACAGAAAGATGTGGGCAGGCGAACATAGCCTCTCTTGCAAATTGTATTCAATGAGAGCCATAATTCATTAATGTTTGCAAAGATCACTCCCAACGTGATTAAACCGGTAGGAGAAATGCTACCAAGTGATTACTCTGTCAACGCCATTGGGCTAGAATTGCAACAGACCCATCCATGAGATAAGGTCGAGTTAATGAAGGAGACTCAAAATATTGTAACCACTGATTACCTCAAGCTCAATCGCCAAGCAAGGAAAAGAGAGGAGCAAATTTCAGAGCTGAAGGGAAAGGTTGATATCTGGGTGAACAAGTACAAGGCCCAAGAAAATGAAATAAGTCACCTGGAGAAGGAGAGGAGTGCTTTTGAAAGCTAGATCAAAGAGTTGCAGGTTATGAGCACAAAACTCATCCCAACCCTCCAGCATGAGGTTGAGCAGAGCTGAGCAAATGAGGAAAAACTTCGCGCTGAGTTCGTACAACTAAGTGAAGGGATGAAGGAGCTTCAACAGAGCGCGGATGATGAAATGAATGCCACTTTAGAGTTGGAGATTTAGAAAACAAAGCGGGCCGAATTGGCCCTGGAGGAAAAAGAAAAGGAAATCTCCACTCTAAGAGAACAAGTGTCTACATTGGACAAAGGCCTATCAGAGCTAAAGGCAGACTTGACCAACAGAGAAGCGGAGTTGAGTATCTTGAGGACCCAACCTCTTGCACCTCAGATGAGCTCATTGGAGATCGCCAAGGAGTTGCATGCGTCATACTAGGATAAAGTCAAGTCATTATGCTTTACTCTGCAGCCCACCTTGAAATTTATGGCACAGGCAGCTAGCCTATGTGGAACGATAGGTGAAACGATCTAGCAAATTCAAGAGGTAACTTCTTATAAGGTTCCGAAGGCTAAAATTTTGTTGGGTAAATTGTATACAACTTCTGATGAGGCTCTGAGTGGCGTGGGTATTGAGGACTGAACAATGACGACCATGGGTGTAAGCATCCTCATATCTATGCATAAGGTTGTCCAGCAGGTGGCAGAATGCAGGGCCAGGTTGAACCAGGTTACCAGTGATATGCGGGAAAATTTTTCCTGCTTAACTCAAAGAGGCCTTCCTTCGCCCTTCATTGCAGATCAGGCAGTTGTCAGTGTTGAACATATTATTGCAAGGATCAAGGAGAAGAAGAAAGACCTTTCTGTCTTCCAATCTTTTGATCAATCTCCGACCGCCGAAAATATTGAAGGGATCGTGCATTAGTTGGCGCAACTCTTCTTCCAGCTGGAATCAGAGACAAAAATATTTGGCAAATTGCCTTTCAGGGCAATTATTGATCTCAAATTGGCACATGAAAATCTACGAGCTCTCTCTGCGCTATCAAACGAGGTCTGGACTAGTCTACAAGCTTCCCTCTCGAGGTTGTGAGCAATTTTTTGGAATGTTGAACCGAGGTTTTTTGGGGTTCTTCATTCCGCAAGCAAAATGTCCCTGTGAGTTGCCAAACTGTTTCACAAAAAACGGCCAACCTTCGCGGTTTTTAATTTTATATTCGCAGTTGTGCCTTGCCGTTAGATCCCTCCCATCGCTTGGTGTGCTCCATGTGGCTTCCTCTCGAAGGTTTTTGCTTTTCATATCGCTTTGTTCTTGCTGGTCTTTGTCTATGCGACACGTGGCCTCCTCTGGTTGTTTTCAGCATTGGGTCTGCCTTGCAGTTTCTTTCGCTTGGCGTGCTCCACGTGGCTCCCTCTTGGAGATTTTTGTTGGGTGTCTCTTCGTATTTTTTTCGAGCCCTGTCTGCCCGACACGTGACAGTTTTTTATGCACCGATTACCTTGGAATTGTTGTTGTGCCTTTTGTACTCACTTGTTGTCGTATTTTATTCTGTGGTGTCGCGTATTCTTTTTTGCTACTGCGTGGTTTTTCATTCCCTGTAGTGACTTTGTTGGCATGCTCCTAGGCGATCGATGTCTTTTGTGGCGGCTCGAGGTGATCTGGGGCGTCGATCCTTGCTCGCAGTTTTTCTTTCTCTATGGTGTTTCAAGCAGTGGACTAGGCTATTTATGCAGCCATGTTTCTCTTTTATTAGGTTGTTGTTATGTTGCAAAAACCTCCTGAGTACTGGGAAAAAATCCTTTGTAATAATTTTATTAAATTTGAAGACTCCGGACTGTGCCAAATCAATTCGGCCTTTTGGTTTTTTCATGCATTTAGTAAGACTGTTAGTCTATGTTGTTATTTTCTTATATTGTATGAATGTCTATTCTTCAGCTTTTATGATCTTCCATAGCTCGATAAATACAAATCATGTTTTCTTGACTCCTTTGTGTTGGCTAAGGTTATGCTAGATTATGTTATGCAAATTAGAGGGTATTTGTTATGTTTAAAGTGCTTTTGAGAAATTTTACTTGATAAACAACATTTTGGTGGTTCGGGCCTTTGCATCCTATACTATGCTCTAGTATTTTTGTTTATGATTCTGGCGCGTTGCCTGTAGCGTAGATTTTATATTTTTCTATCTTCCTAACCTTTTACCTCCCCCACTAAATGAAGAGTCGGCTTCAATAAGATCTTGGAGGTCACTTAGCTAGCGCACGATGTCCCACAATAGCTAAGTCTCTCATAAGACTGCTGCTACCTGCAAAATCTTGCGTCAACAGGAACATCAAAATCGATGAACACTGGAGACAAAAAAAATACTATTGTTCTTTGCACTCGGCGCGAAAGTCTTCATATTTTTTTTTGTAGTCTCCTATAGGAAAGTTTCATCTGGCCCAATCGTATAATCCACCAGAGTGTGTATTTTGGTAACCATCTTCTTAGCAGATGAGGAAAACTTTTTACATCTTTTTAGATGAGCTTTGAAAAAATCAAGTGAAAGTTGTAGATCACATCCAATACGCATGGTGTTCTTTGAAAAACCTTTATCATCAACCAACTTCATGAAGGCCTCCTTGAACACATGAATTATGTCACTGAGAGGAAGAAAGGTCTGGTCATCATCAAGGAGATCACCCGATAACTCTTCCATTCCATTTACCAGAAGGACTCGATAACCTTCTACATCCTCCTGCACTTGGTGAATGTCATCAACCAAAAACTTTAATACCTGGATTTTATGTTTGAGTGATTCTTTCACCTCCACATATTTATCCTTATCAAGTATAACTCCATTCTTTACCAATTTGTTGATCTTGGACTCCTTCATTTTCAGCCATGATGATAAGGCCCTTTCCATTTCATGTAGCTCCTTTACAAGTGATTCTTCCTCTTTATTAAGCTCAATTTGAAGCTGGGATATTTATACTTTCTTCTCACTTGCTATGGTGATGAACTATGAACCATGATCCATGATTTCATTAATAAAATCATTCAACACTTTACCCTTGGCTGCAAGCTTCTTTGTCTTTTGTACAGTTGGTTCCTCAACATTCACCAAGGTCATAGATTGGGTATCACCAATTGAAGATCCCGCTATGTTTCTCAAAATGATAGCATAATGTTCAGCTTTCTCCTTATATAGGTTCTTAGCCTACTCCATCTTGTCTAGCCTCCTATAAGGGCATCTAGTACTATGTGGGCATTTGCTTTGGCACTTTCATTAGTTACCTTCCCAAGTTGTATCCTTCATAGTATAATCTTCCATACTAACATCACCCTTTAGTTGTGAAAAAAAACCTACTTCAACAAACTTGTGGTCAGCTTTATCAACATGGAGTCTTGATAGAACCTTAGCCTTTTTCTTTTCCTTGATCTTGGGGGGAGGTATTTCTTCCAGGTCTGGCTCATCAGGGGAGATCATTTGCTTTTTGCGCTTAGGAACCCTTGACACCAACCAAGGAGGGAGGGAAGAAGTATATATGTTTCTTGTTACCGCTAATTCTTGAGTTGTTGGGGCTCCTTGAGAAATAGCTGAGTTAGTAACTATGGGCGTTGTGGTAGTCATTATAGGCCTAGTTGTTTGCACACCAAGCTGAATCTGCAAAGATTCATCCACGAATCTATTAAATTCAGTCTCTGAAGAAATGTCAAAAGATGGGGATGACAAACTAGGGATAGAGACTGGCGAGCTGGATATAACATTGATATTTTGTGTTCGAACAACTGTAGAAGAAACCAACATAGTTGATACTACTGGTGGGGAAGAAATTTTCCGTACTCTTGTAACTATGGTAGGAAGAGGAGAAGAAGGAATGGGAGGAACATGAGTTTTAGGTGTTGAAGGAGTGTGAGGAAGGTGGACAGGGTCTGGTGAAGATACTTGGATTTCTTCAGTTTCATTCTCAAGAAGCGACAAAATCTATTCATCCCGATTGAACTCTTTCTCTTGATATTCCTCAACCTCTTCATGAGATTGTCTTTCTTCTTCATTTGATTTTGTCTCTCCAAACTCTTCATCTTCTGATTCTTCAAATTCAAACTCTATATCTCCTCCTTCCTCATCTGAGGATAATTCCTCGGAAACAAGATCCTTCCCTTCTGCACATGATGTGGTAGCTCTTGTTTCTCGTATTTCAGTGGTTTGTGGAGTATTCTTCCCCACAGTGAACTTGATCCTTGGCCCTTTTCGGGATGAAGAGGGAATCACAGCCTGTTTATCTTTGGCACAGGATTCTGGCTATGGACTGGGTTTTTCTTTGGGAGGCTCACCTTATTAATTTTTCTTGAAGGCTTTCATCTGATGGCCATGCTTATGAAGCCATTCTGGTGTGTTGTGTAGAGTAGGGGCTAGCCTTTCCCTCATGTAAGTACATTCTTTCTTGGACCTTTTCACTGGAGGTAAAGGCTTCCCAATAATATTATCCTCATCATAGGCATAATTGAGGCTGTCTCCTAGATCTGTGAAATATTCAGGCAAATCGGCTATATTAAGGGCCTTGATTTGTTCAACTGTCAACCTACAGAAATCCATCTTACGGATATCCTCCCCATCTCTACATTCTGCCTATATGTCTTTAAAATGATAGACGTGACTGTGACCTTTCTTGAGTTTCTTCTTTATATCTCTGAAGTCAAAGTCACGCCTGTACCTGTAGGTCTTCATAGTCATTATATGCATCTATGCTGAAACATTCTCAACCTTCTGTACACTTTTGATTGTATACCTGCCAATGGCTAATGGAAATTTAAAACCTGGCTTATGATTCCTTTGTCGTTCTTTGTGCACTGAAATCAATTGCCTGCACAAATCCATAAGGATCCATTTGTCTGAGGGGTACCTAGGAAGCATGTAAGGACATCCAGTGAAACAACCTACTCTGATATAAGTAAAGGTTGGGAATTGTAGAAAAACACATCCAACCTTGCTGATTGCCTTGTAGGCTTCATCTCATATTCTTTTCTTCTCCAGAGTCGGGTCAAAAGCAAACAACAAAGGAGCAAAGAAAGCATCTGTGACTCTCCTAAAGTGGTGGAAGCTTTCCCTCAGGTTTAATTGGTAATAGTAATCATATATAGGGGTAGAATTTCTATTATCTTTGGTAGATAAACCTAGAAACTGCCTCATTACTGCTGCTACGTACACCAAGATAGAAGTCATATAGAATTTTAAGGTGGTGGGTACCTTAATCAGCTGCTCATGGATTTCGTCATTGATTTGTGTTCCCCAATCAATATGTACTTTCCTCCTTCTGATGATCTAGATGTATTCATACATCCAATCTTGAAAATGAGAGGATTCAAGGAAGCCCTTAACTCTACTTAAGAGGGTAAGCATGTCTCTCACATCCTCTTTGAAGTCACTCCTGGGAAGTCCCTTAGGCAACCTAGATACAACATGTAGGGGAGTCTTCAACCATTGTGAGTTAATCAATGTCTTTGCCCTGACTGAATCATTGTCGAATATCTCTTGAGCCTTTTGGATTGTGATGGGAGTGTATTGTTCCATTTGTGGAACTTTGAAGACTATATCAAAAAATTCACCATCAAGCCTCATTACAACTTGAACTGCAGAATCTCTCACAGTTTTGTCTTGTTGGATATAGTGAGCACCAACTTGAAGCACGAACTCTGTGTGATGAGCTGAAGTTGGGAAAGTGGATACCATATGAAGATTTCTATGTACAATGGCCTTTATATTTTCATCCCATGGCCTCTATTGAATCCTCTTTACGAAATCTACCAGATCTTGATGACCAATCTCGATATCCTTGATCTCATCTACTTTGGACAACACCACAGTCGAAGGGAAAATGCCCTGGTACTTATACTTCATCTTACCCTTTGCTTTAGGAGATGGTGGTGGCATTTCAGCTGACATTTAGGGGAGTTGAGACTGAAATTTTCTTACCTTCGAGAACCTCTTGATGAAACTTGGAAATTAACTGTAAGAATGATGGATCAAGTGTTGTTAGGAAATACATGCCATATGGGGAAACGTGAAATGAGAAGGCGATATGGAGTCTTTATGATTTGGGTGTATGGTGCAGAAAATGAGGTTTGAAATACACGATGGAAGTGAAGATGAAGAAAAGACATGTTTTAGAGTGTTAGAAAAAGAGTGCAGATTTTGGTGCTCGGGTGGTGAAAATCACCACTCAAGCACCGAGGTGTGAAGTTTTTGTTTGGTGTTCAGGCGGTGAAAATCACGGCTTGAGCACCAAAGTGTGAAAAGACTTAAGTGTTCAGGCGGTGGAAGTCACCGCTTGAACACTTGGGGGTTGGCAATGCTAGTGTTGAGGTGGTGAAAATCACTGCTCAAAAACTTGGGTATTTTGAGTGTAAAATGAGTGCCATGGTAGTGAAAATCACCGCCAAGACACTTTGACATGACTTGGCGTTGGTTCCATGGTGGCGAATTTCTTCGCCCAAGCACCAAAGGTTAAACAATTTTGGTGACGTGTGTGAAGGCGAAGAATTTCTTTGCTATGACATTGCTAGGGTTGGAAAGAACGAAAATGACAAGGTTAGCTATGGAGAAACGAATCGATGCAAGGTTAATATCTTTTTTGAAAAAGGAACAGATCAATCGAAAGAAAGGCAAAAGAATAACACTTAAAAAAAAGGAGAAATGGAAAGCATTTGACAAACTAAAAGAAAGAATACTGACAGAAATAAAGGAAAGCAAAACACGGAGGACATACCTCGAAAATGATAACCAAGCGAAGACTACTGTGGTGGACACGAAAAAACGCGTGCTGGAGGTAGAAACCAAGATTCAATCTTGAGGAAGGCGACTTGTGATAGCACTGGAGTGATGGGAGGAGAAGAGCCTTAAAACAAAAATGCGAAAATAACTCATGTTTGAGTTAATAACCTAAAAATGACTTGAATTGCGGGCATTAAATGCAGTAGACAAACTTAACTTAACTAGCAAATAGGTGCTCGGGTGGTGAAAATCACTGCTTGAACACCAAAGTGTTAAAAAAGGTTAGGTGCAATGGTGGTGAAAAACACCGCTCGAGCACCAAAAATTAAAAAATGACTAACTCTTGGGTTGAAAGGAGTGAAAAAATTTAAACTCGAAAGTCAAGCCTATTGTCACCTACCTGGACTAGGTAAGATCAAAGACCTCATAAAACAAGATTGTCTCGTTTCACATGCTTGAAATACACGAGCCTACGAAACAGACTGGTTTCGTAGGGGGGTTATGTGTGAATCGAGCACTACTAGATTCTGTGATAACAATAATCATCCTTATTTTTTGTGGGATTGGTCTTTAGCGCACATAGTCAAATCACATGTCAAATCGATCTATTCATTGGTTCAAATCACAATTAATAATTGGTAGGGTTAATTTTTATTTCATAGTTTAAATTTTTTAAATGTCGGCCATTGATTGGATTACTTGGACACTAAGTGGAATTCCCTACGGTCCCACCTTAGCGGGAGGGGCTAAGCCCTAGGTTTCGTGGCTTCGACCTACCACCCCCACCACTCACCCACGAATTTGTTGGCGACGAGTCAATAGGGCACATTTTTTAACCCTAAGTGCCAATCGTGGGAATATGGGCATCTAGCTATCCAATTTTTTAGCCCCCGAGGGCTCAATTTTTGTGCCTAATTAGTCTACGCATGTCCTAAATAGGGCCTTTTTACCTTTTTCCATAAACTACAATATAGGAGGCAACAAATTTCAAACGAGATATTGTTGGAAAGTTGGCTTTGTAATTTTTGTAGTGGTGTAGGTTAGTTTTAGAAATTTTTCTATTTTGCAATATTTGTTGCTAATTGAAGTCAAATCTTCCTTTATAGCTCCCAAGCTCATAAATTTTAGCCACGACCTCTGATTTGCATGATTCTTGCACTATTGGAAAGGTTTAAGGAGCTCTACATTGCCATCCATGTACTTTTTTATGTATATGTACCAGGTATATCATTATTTCAGTTTTTCCTTGATGGGTGTCCTGGAGATTACTTGGATGTTTTGAAAATTGGGACAGTGCAATTTTTATCTTTACACTTCATTTCAGTTCCAAATCATTTGTTAATCAACTATTACTTTATAGATTCTAGGGTTGTGCTAGTTTGAGAGTTTTTTAGAGTGTTCTTTGGCATCAGATTTGTTGTTTCTTTATCATGATTCCAACCTGAGTCCTTGAGTGACTCTAATATGGTTTTTGTTGAATAGCCAATATACTAAGAGGGGGGGTGAATAAGTATTCTTTTAAACCACTTAAATATTTAACTATACAATACATAACTTATTCAATTTGTAGTAATAGAAAAAATGAAAACATCCGACAACATCACATAACACATGAACACTAGGATTCTTACATGGAAAACCCAAAATGGGAAAAACCATGGTGAGGATTAGCTTACAATATATTATAACTGGTTATAGCATATTACAAAAGTTCTCACTGGAGGTGGACTCATTGTCCAAGTGGACCCACTGCCCACTGAAAGAAGAAAAGAGATAGAAGAAATTTTGTGGCGCACAACCTAGATTGAACTGTTATAACTATATCTACCATATGCATGAAATACAATTCCAATGAAGCCCAATAGATTGACTTTACACACTTCATTTGATTCTTATCTAACACTCTGCCTTCCTCTGCATTCACATCACTCTAATATTCTACTCAACATTCATAACTTAAGTTCGCAATGCATTTGCTCACTTCAGATCATTCACATCACATATATATGACATTCAAAACACCGAAAATGATCTAGCTTATATATCCACTTTACCCATAACATCAATTAGGTCGGCCTAATTAGATGTATCATTCAAAATATACAAAATATAACTTGTTGTCTCACAATCCTTCACACACACCTCACACCAAGATTCAAATCTCAAAAATACTTTGAAATAGGTCAACATGGACCTATAATACATCCCACATAACTCCACAATACTTAATTAAGCTTCACATACCTTCAATCCTATTAGGTCGGCAACATAAAAGACCTAATACAAAAATTCTCCAACAATATACCCATATTCAAACACGCAGACTTCAAAACACTATGCCATATGGAATGCATGCTCTATTGACATCTGTCAACATCTCCTTAAATCCACAAAGTCAAAATCCAATCAGTAGAGAAGTACAAAATCTCCAATTCATATACACAAAAATGGAAAACACTTGTAACTGTCAAGACAAACTTATGTTACTCATAACTCCAGAACTAGAAACCAAAACAAGATGAAATTCTAGAATTAAGTTCTTCTACTAGCCAAAAAAAATATGCTAGAAGCACAGAGAAAAATCTTCAACAATGAACCAATGCAGACCCAATTACCAAATGCTTTGTACACACAATCAATGATATAAATACTTAGTCAATTTTCATCACAATTATATTCACCAGATCAAACATTCTTGCAAAATTGCCTTATACAAACATCCTAAAACATGTTAGAGCCAACCAAAATGATTTGCACCATGATCTCTAAAGTAAGATGCAATGTTGACGTCAATGGCAACACTGCAATGCATAACAATATAACTTATGTTTATCCCACATGCTCATGTTGCCAACAACAACATCAATAAGAGACTCCTCATTCTTTCAACAATCTCCCCCTTTGTCATTGATGGAAAAATGCCTAAAAATCTCCAAAATATTCCCCCCCTTTGACATCAAAGGCAAAGGGCGCATACGAATTTTTTTCTAACACATATCATATCTCCCCCTAAGGAATATATACATATGTATAGACTAAAGAATTGAATTGACTCCCCTAAGTTATCTACCATAGCAAAACCAAAAACTTGTGCTAGAAACCACTTTATATAGCCGACATATGTACAAAGAATCTGAAACTGAAAAATTGAAATGCATAAAGAATTTTTCAACCAAAGGAAGTTGACTCTTGAAGCTTTTGCACATGTATCTGCCAGGCCTGATTTCCTTCTTCCCAAATCTTCTTTGATGTCCCAACAATCTTGCATTGTTTCTCTAGGTCCATTATAATTTATTCCCCTTCTTCCAAAGTGCTAAGGACCAAATTGATCCGTGTAGCCTTGTTAGCACTCAAAAGGGCACTTGAAATAGATATGAATTTGGAATTCACCAAGTCCCTTATATTTCCAAGTTGCTAAATGTTTTTCTCCTTTTGGGAATGCAGTTGGAAGAATCTCTCATGCAAATATTCTGTAGTTTTTCTTGTGTTTCCAATTAGATAATGTGCCAAATCATAGGCACTGGAAGCATTGTTAATTTGGGACTCAATGTAGTCCATTTCATTCTTGATGCTCTGTGTGGCTCCAAGCCATTTCATATAATATTGGAATAGAGCTTTGCATCATCCACAAGATCTTGTTCACCTTTGAGGTTTTCTTGAAACTTTTTGTGTGCAAGGGCACACTTCTCAGTAATCTCCATCATCTTCTTCTCAACCTCATTCTCAACTTGTCCCTTAAGACCAACAAAATATGCTTTAAAATAATCAATTAATAACTTCAAATTATCCATACTAGAAAGTGAGGTGTCAATTCTTGCACTAGGTATGGCTTCTTGAAAAGAGCCTTTACAACTTCATCCATTAGCTCTCCACTCTTTTGATGGGTCTCTATAATATCCTTCTAGGCTGATGCATGGAATACATCTCCCAACTGAAGCTTGTGGAGTGGGGAAATCTTGTCAAGGTCCACATTCCCATGTTGCATAGGTAATTATAGTAGTTGGGTTAATACAACAGGCTAGAAATTGAGTTTCATGCTCAATAAGTTCTTTGAGGAATCTCACAAGGAGTTGGAGGATTCACTACAAGCCTTTGTATTCTCTACAATATTTTCCTTCAACTCATTTTCCCCATTCTTTCTAGAGATCACTAGTGTTTCTTCTTCTATCTTTGCATCCCCTGACACGTCCTCGTTCTTTTCCTCATCATCCTCATTATTTTCTTGGTCACCGCTCAACTTTCCTTCATCCCTATTTACATTTTCTTCACCAGTTGACTGGTTTGTGGTATTCAGAGGAGATGTCTCTAGTTTTTTTGTCTATCTTCAACATTCTCTTCAGGTATCAGAGGAGGAGAGGTATCCTCCTTTGATTTATCTTCATCGATAGTGGTTTCTTTTACAACATCCTTCTCTAGCTCTTCATCTTACTTTGTCACTTCTTCTACTTCCAGAAGAACGTTGTCCTGAGAATATCCTTCATTTATTACATGCTCATTTTGAGCATCAATTCTTGTGCTTCATCTCATGTATTGACATTTGGAGCAATATTTTTTATGCATTCATGATTCATTCTATACTTTTGTGTTATTTCTACAACTTTGTCAACTGCCTCCGTCTAGAGCCTTTCAACCTCACTTTTTTCTCTTCCCATAAGGGTAGTCACCCTTCTCTTTGTTTAGAATTTTGTGCTATACAACTCAGCCAATGTGGCTTTATTTTCCTCTAAGAGAGGATCACGAATCTTCTTCAATGCATATTCTTTTATTTTTTCCTCTTCTTATATTGCTTCTTGCCTTCTTTTCACCAATACATTCCACAACTCCATACGAATTTGGTTTTCAATGTTCCTCATGTCAACTTCTAAAATAATTATATACTTAATGATAGCTTCTACAATGGTGGCCTTATCCACCTCATTTGCTTCATTGTATAGGGTTGTAGTTTCTACTAACATTTCATTCTACAAAATTTTATTGAACAGTGCTTCTAACTTCATTTTGAATAGTGCTTCTAACTTCATTTTCTCTTCCCATAAGGGTAGTCACCCTTCTCTTTGTTTAGAATTTTGTGCTATACAACTCAGCCAATGTGGCTTTATTTTCCTCTAAGAGAGGATCACGAATCTTCTTCAATGCATATTCTTTTATTTTTTCCTCTTCTTATATTGCTTCTTGCCTTCTTTTCACCAATACATTCCACAACTCCATACGAATTTGGTTTTCAATGTTCCTCATGTCAACTTCTAAAATAATTATATACTTAATGATAGCTTCTACAATGGTGGCCTTATCCACCTCATTTGCTTCGTTGTATAGGGTTGTAGTTTCTACTAACATTTCATTCTACAAAATTTTATTGAACAGTGCTTACTAGATCTTTCTTCTTTTGTTTCTTTGTTGGTGACATCTTCTTTTGACTTGTTTCTGCTTTCTTCTTTTCCAGTGACACCTTCTTGGTGGCTTCTTTCTTCTTCCCTCGCATATGAACTACAAAATCTTTCTTTTCCTCCTCTATTTCTTCTTCATTGTCTATATCAATGACATCAACTTTCTTTCTTTTAACACTTGCTTCACCTTGTAAAGCTTCACCTTTCCTTTTGTGGACCAACTGCGGTCCTTCTTCCTCCTTCTCTTCTTCTTCATCCTCTTCAACATTTACACTTGTGACCTTTTCTCTTACTAAGTTCTATTTTGTTCTCTTCTTGGCAAGGGTTCCGGGCAGTGCTACCAAAGCATCCTTCTTCTTAGCCCTTGTACTTTGCACAATCAAAGGGGATTTATCCTTCACTAGAGGAATTTTAGTTGATTTTCTCTTTTCTCCGATAGGGGGCTTAGCCTAAGAGAACTTCTGAATAGTATGAGAGGTGGTAGCTATTCTATCAGGTCTTCTAGTGCTTGTTGAACTTTTTGAAGCTTCGACCCTTACTCTTGCTTACTCCACTTGCTCCTCTATGAAGCCCATGTCTTCTACAAACTTGTCAACAATCTTTTCAACCTTCTTCTTTATTATTGGTTTATTTTGCTCCATATGCACCTCCATTGATTTTTCTTCATAGGTGCCATATCTTCCTTCTGTAATGTCCTTAGGCTTGTTAAGCATGAAATAAGTTGAGGCAATAATCCCTTGTTCAGTAATATCATATCCCATTATTGGGATCCACATTGTCCTTGGTTCAATTGCTTGAACGGTGCACTCATCTGTTGATACCATGAATATGATTTCATCCTTGTTTTTTTCCACCATTTTCTTAGGGATTCTTTCTCTTCAATGCATCCTCTTCTAGAAAACTACAAAGTAAGCTTAAAGAGCTTCATCTTGTGCCTGTGCATCACCAAGACCTCTCAAAAAATATCTAATATGATGTGCAATTGGTCTTCCTTTTAACCATACAACACTTTTGGTATTAGACAGTTCTCTCAAAAAGTAGAAAAGTAGGCAAACAATCAGGGTACCATACTTAATTGGATGTTTCTTTTCCTTGATCTTCTCCAAATTATCCATTAGTTGTTGTCTCAACAACTCACAAAGATCATAGTCAACTCCTTTCTCCACCATCTCATAGGTAGTCTTTATTGTGGTGGCAGATACAAAATTATATATGTTTGTGAAGTAAAGCTTGTAACCTATCATCATAGCTGCATAATTCACAGCTTGATTTCTTGTGTTATTCATTGTCAAAGCCTTTTTGTCATATGTGGCACCAATTAATTCTGTTATCAGTTCTTTTTCACTGACTTGAGTATCGGAATGGGTCTAGTGGAACACAAACCTGCAACCTCTCTAATCACATCCTTTGTGTTAACCCAGGCATGTCAGTCCAGACAAATCTATCATGAATTGTGCTTAATGCAATTCTAACTCACTTGTCATCAAAGGACAAAATTTGGAAACCCTTCCCACACATCAAGTTTCTTTGCAACTAGGTTTTGATATTCAAGTTTCAGAGAAAAGTTATCTCCAGTAAGTTCATTCACCCATACTTCTCCTAGCTTAGAATGATTATGTTCTTCCAATTTGCAATGAATGTAAATCCTTATGTCTTCCGCATGCAACACACCATATTGAACCTTAGAAAATGTGCCTAAGGGGTCGACCTCCATGGATTTAATGGGATATTTCTTAAAATTTCCCGTGGCCTATTAGTAACTTCAATAACCCTCGATGTAGCCATTTAAAAATGAATTCAAATTTCTTTTGACAAAGTTCTCTATGAAACTAGGAAAAATAAAGATTGTAAATACCTTTTCCTTCTCTTTTCTGATTAGGGTTTGAACACACCAAATTACAAATCACCTTGATCACTCCAAATCTTTTCTTCGCTACTCTGCTCATCCTCAATTCTCATTGAAAATGAATTTAGCTAATTAAAATCACTTATAACCTTTGAAATTGACCTAATTTTGCATTGAATGTTTCAAACAATAAAGCTACTAAACCCTTCACTCTATGCATAGTCAACTTCAAATGCTCCACAAACTTCTACATTTCAATATTTTCTATCAAAATTTTCTTGAAAAAGTCAAGCATGTTGACCTACATCACATATCTTCGTGCTTAAGCATCAACATCATTTTCTTTGGCAAGGGATAAAAAATTTTCATTAGAGATCCCCTTGAGCCAAAGCTCTCAACTTAGTTTCCAAAGGAAACATCTACACCAAATGATGGTATAGATTCATCCTTAACCTCAGTCTCTTCCTTCTTTCTCCAAATCTTATCCATCTCTTTCTTTGTTTTTGTTGGAACAATATTTTGTACTAGTTCATTCCTATTTACTGGATTATCCTTCTTCATATTTCTATTTCTACAAAACTTAGAAATGTGTCCAAGCCTATTGCAATTGTAGCATATGACACTCTTTTGACCAATCTTATTTCCATTCATTCTAGATCTACATTGATTAGCTTTATACCCAGATCTGGATAGCACGTATAATAGTAGCCATTGAAAGATTGAACCATTCTACCATTGTTATAGCCATTCATCATTTGACTTCTGCAATCACTAGCTCTATGACCAAATTTCTTGCATGTAAAAAATTGACCAAAAAAAGGTGGAACATTTTAATTCATTCTACTTCTACATTCCATAGCCTTATGTCCAAATTTATTGCAAGAATAACATAAACCATGAAAAGATAGGTACCTTTGTGCATTTGGTTATCTGTCTTCTAGCTACATTCCTTTGATTTTGGACAATATGAAATACTTGGTTAACACGTGAATCTCTGGTAAAAACAATATGAAATGATGAGCCGAGCTAGTAAGGAATAATTTTACTTCAAACCATAACTGGCCCCTTTTGTGCCATCTGAGATCCCTTTTTCCCCAATACAAGACCACACCCATCTCCTACGAAAGGATCCCTACGTAAGGCATTGTCCCCTAGAATATACATTTCTGGCCTCTTTATTCTCCCTCCCCATTCATTGACATTGTGATGAACTTGTATTAATATGATTTGATTTGTTACTTTAAGAATGTGTGTGAGTAGCAATAATTTTGTGTGTGAATGCATAGAAATCCTTGATGGGAAGTGCCTGCCCAACAATAATATGATAGTCAAAACATGCTTTCCTTTCAAACCAAGTCACCATGCAAGCCCTTCAACCATCCTCCCCCTTCTTCCCACGCATGCATATCCCCCTATTACACTTAATAGCTACATTTTTTTTCCTTATAAGAATACAAAAGATCTCACCAATTTGGTCGATTTGAGTTGGGTGTGATTAGAAGAGTTTTCCAACCTTAATCGTGTC
This sequence comes from Sequoiadendron giganteum, assembly GCA_007115665.2. NCBI lineage: Eukaryota > Viridiplantae > Streptophyta > Pinopsida > Cupressales > Cupressaceae > Sequoiadendron > Sequoiadendron giganteum. The sequence goes on from CM021101.1 coordinate 202,415,451, forward strand.
TCCCCTGGATCCCCTCCATGCAATGCTTCGAAGTAGTGTTGTATGCTACAGTTTGTTTTTCCACTTGACCAATCGACATGGAAGCAAAGACAAGGTGTGTGGACTTCCCTACTCTTTGATGAGGGTCAATTATAGTTATAGTTAATTGCAATTGTCAATTAGTGGTACCTCATAATGTGGAAGATACAACAATTAATCTTTTATTGCTAAGGCATCATTTTCTAGTGTCAAATTATTATACTTGTTTAGTCTATGATTATACGATGATTTATAAGATAGAAAGAAAGATACAACACATACATCAAAATGCATTAACTGAAACTTAATTATTGTCTCATGTTTGTGCCGAATTAGGCCGATTCTATGTGACATGTGCCTCCTTCCTTGAATTATAGACATCACTCACTCTCCTCAACATGCTAACATCTGAATTGACCTTATTCTTTTTTGCTAACCATGCCATGGCTTTGTATTGTGTAGAACATGATGTGCATTCAAGCATGCTTCCTTCCATGCCATGCACACAACCCCCAGTAAATGCTTATTTAAGAACACTAGAAGAGTTAAATGAAATCCTACTAGTGAACTATTAGTGTTTATTTACATAATAGGCAGTCACGTATTTGTGTAATGTGGTTATATTTTGATAGAGTATCTCAATGTATATAACTATTCTCAAATATTAATATGTTTTGTTTTCTAGAAGTTAATATGATCCCATTCGTCATTACTTGAAATATTTAACCAAATAATATATTCATTATTTTCTAATAATGACATCACACTTTTCCTTTTAAAGTTTAGAGTGATGTACTTGTTATGCCTTGCATAACCACCCCATCTTTTGCCTTGGTCAAAAGGGGCCCCCCTTGTTGTTCTTTATCCTTAGTTGTTTTTCAAAAAAGTTTGGAGTCGTTTTGCTTCCAACACTTTGTTTATTTTGGTTTAGTCTGTCGGAAGTGGAATAAGAACTGAATCGAGTTCTGAAAGTTCTTTTTGAAACTTGTTTTGGTTCCCATCTCGACGGTCTTTCTTTTGGCCTTTTGTTTTGTCTTCAGCGGAAGCGAAACTGGAGTGGGTGTTAAGTTGGTCTTTATCGAAAATTGCAAAATCATAATCGATTCCGCCCCGCCTCCGCTATTTCAACTTTTGGTTTTAGTCTAAGTCCTTGTGTTTAGTTTTATTATGTCGGTCTTTTGCTTTACTTTTTGTGTTTGGTTTTGTTTTGTGTTTAGTTGGCGGACCCGGAACCAGAATGGGAATGAAGTTGCGAAATTTCTTAAAGTTTTTGAATCAGTTTTCATTTTTTATTCCGCCCCTACCACTTTTGGGTCGTTAACTGTTTGATTGAAGTTGCACTGCAAAGAAGTGTTCGTTCTCTTTCCATTTCGACTCCGCTTTAAACTGCATTCAATGCATTAATGACAGCTACTCGTATAGGTAGAAATCCTCATTTTTACCTTCATTAAGGATTAAACAAATCATTATTATCATTGTTAAGAGATTAAGGAGCATGAAAGAGCAGCGACGGAGTCCATTTGAATGAATTGATTGAAGAGGAGAAGATTATTGCTTGTGAAGCAGTTCAGAAGGTTAGTTGGGTTCTTTTGTGTTCGAGGTAGGGTTTCTTATCATTGTTGTTCTTTGTTTATTTATTGTTGCGTTTGTTATAACTGCTCGTACTTTGAAACATTTCGTTTTAAACGGATCTATGGTTCTTGGTATGATTGTTTGAGTAGGTTCTTGCTTTATTTTGTTTGTTTGGTTTATTCTTTGTTTCTTGTGTTGTTGTTTTTTGATTCTTTGTGTTTTAGGGCATGGTCACTTTCATGTTTTAGTCGTGACCGTGTCATGCTATTTTGATTTGCAGTAAGTTAGATTAAATTAGGGTTTTAAAAGTCGTTGGTTAAAATTAGGGATCTACAATGAGGTAGATTAAATTCATGTTTTTACAGTAAGTTAGGGTTAGATTCATTATTATTTTTATTCAGGGTGTTGTCACGCATTCAATCTAGTAAAATGGTAAGGTTTAAAATTTGTGCCCTAGTTTTATCGTGTTTGTTAGATTAGGGTTTTGTGTGTTTCTATGATCACATTTAAATGATTAAAATATGATGCCCTAAAATTCAGTCGTTTCCCATGGTCATATGAGTATAGTCTTATTAAAGCCTCTTTTTATTTAATATGACCTTAGTTTTAATCATAGAGTTGTGTGTTAAATCGATAAAATCTTTGATGATGTCATGGTCAACCTAGGCGGAGCCGGGATCAGAATCGATCTTGAACTTGAAAATTCTGTTTTGCAAAAAGTATCGATTGCATTTCCATCTCGTCACCAGCTCCGCGTATAAGGAGAAGTTTTTTTTCAAAATAACGATAACCTGGACGGAAGCGGAGGTGGAATGGAAATAGAATATGAATATATAAAATCTGAAGAAAAACTAAATCCGTTTTTCATTCCGATCCCGATTCCGACTCCAAGCCTGTTCATTGTTAGTGAAATATCTATATCGGTTTTGGCTCCGAGTCTGACAATGTTGTTTAAAAGAGACTGTTTTAGACTGTGTTTCTGCCTAGTTCTGCTTCCGGTGCATATTTGAAAGGTATGGTTTTTAAAGCATGTTTTGTGTTGATATTTAAAGATCTAATTAGAGGTTTTGCTTGCAGGAAAGTTGAAGGATGTCAGGAACATCAGGGGAAGCTGCTTGAAGGAACTAGCCTGCAGGAACATTAAATGTCGCACCTAAACCAAAGAAGTTGAAGCCAGAACAATTGCCTTATACCTTGAGGTATAATCACAGGAATCTGATTGTGAAGGTGAGCAAGGTGGAATCAGACTGGTCTGACATCACTGATACAAACTTGGGCCAATACAACTTTGAGGAGTTACATGCAAAAACCTTTGCAGAACGGGAAAATCTAATAGGAAGGATGCAAATAATTGTTGATTCCGGCTTGGCACATATCACTGTATTTCCTGTATCAATCCAGTGCCTGGAGTTTATTTTAACAACAACTAGTGCCTACAATCCTGCAACTAGACAGTGTATAGATTCCCAAAATAATGTGATCATTGATCTCACTCCTCTAGCATTTCAAAATATATTTAATGTCCCAGATCTTAAGAGTTTGGTGTAGTTGGATGAGGTAGAGGCCTTGGAGAAATATAGTGAGTATAAAGACTCCAATAAGTCTCATCTAAACAAAAAGTGGTTGAAGACAGAAAAAAAATGTTTAAGCAAGCTTGCAGACCAGCCCAAGGAGGGCAGATTTCTATAAGGAGGTATCAGATCTAATCATGATGTTGTCTAGGGCCTTTGGGAAGAGAGATACATTTCGGTTCAAGGAGTGGATGTTTCCTTCCATCCAGACTATCTTAAATGGAGCCTAGCAGTTTGATTGGCCGATGATTGTGTCAAATGTTGTTCATGATCAATTGACTAATGTCAGGCAGACTAAAAGCTTCTTTATGACTTCTTACATTGTATATGCAGCAACAAGATTGGGTATTTTCCTAGGTTTGAATAGAGTAGGCATAATGGGAGCCTTGGATGGACAAAAGAAAGTGTGGGAGCATTATGACCAATTGTCTTTTCAGGTTGCTGAGACTCATTTCAGAAGAGTCAATGATGCATTCATATATGTAGTCATTAATCAATTGAATGGGGATGCAGGGTACCGGTTGAGTCAAGAAGCCATGACGTTCATTGTTGAATAAGGAAGTTGGTACATTCAATACCCCAAATTCACATATTTCAGGTTAGCTGGTTTTGAAGGCCACCCACATTTGTTGCCAAGGTGCTGCAATAACAAAATAGTGTTGATGGAGTTTGTATATCAGGCTCTTGGAGTTAATGCTCAGTTTGGGATCAAACATAAAACCGGATGTCATAAGTTTCCCATGAAGTTGGGTGAGTATAGCTATCAACATCTAGTACGAGCAAAGGTAGCCTGTAGTGAATTGATACAGTTGAAATTGGGTTTATACACAGCTCGTAAGTATTTTGATCTGAAGGGTAAGATGTATGCCTTGTTGCCTTCGGTGTTTACCAAACATTTCAATTTGTTTGAAGACTTCCGAAGTGATCGACAAGATGAGTATGATTTAAGACAGAAGAATTATGAAAGGTTATCTATCTCACTCATGTTAGAGCTTGGTGTTAAAGAGAACATTCCTGATACATTGGTGGATGATGGAATTGTATTGGATCCATCCTATGAGGCTTTGAACATTGGCACCAAGAGTCTGGATCCAATTGACTGGGATGCTGAAGAAACTATTGATATTAAGCAGGTTGGAAGGACAGTGTTGGATAGGAGTGTGCAGTGGTTAGTTCTAAGAACCAAGACTCCTCAAGGGCTAGCCCCTAAAAATGGTAAGGGATACAAAAGGATCAAAAGAAAGACACCTCCTAAAGAGCCTTTGGAGTTCCTTCCTCCAGACATCAAAGAGATAGAACTTGAGGCAGTGGATGATGAAGAAGAAACACAAGAAGGGGATGTTCTAGTAGGATCTGCTGTTTCAACACCTACATTAGATGAGTCTTCCACACAAATCCCACTTACAAAACAGCAGAGAGGAGAAGTTCAAGAAGGAGCTCTTCATAACATGGCTGAAACTATAAAGGGAAAAGAGGTGGAAAAGGAAATTCTGGAGGTTGGGACAGATTCAGATGAGACTCTGTCAGAAAAAGATATGCAAGAGAATGTGCCTCTAGAGGAGGATATTGAGCAGATTTTGACACAAGAAGATCAATGGAAACTGTTTGAAGAGGCGAAAAAGGATTCTGATACAAAAGTTGTAGCCTTAGAGAAACAAAAGGAAATGGATGCCAAGGTACAAGCTGATGCTATACTGCACCAGCAACAATTAAAAGCCAAACAAGTTGAAGCTAAGGCAGCAACTGATGAAGTAGAGAAACAAAGAAGGCAACAAGAACATGAACTCAAGGTTAAAGAAGAGAATGACAAGTTGGAGCTAATACAAAAGGTTCATGACCTTGAGGAAGAGAAGGCAAGGAACCAGAGGGAAAGAGAAATCCTGGTTGCCAAGTTAAAACTTGCAGAGGAAGCTCACCAAAAAGAAGAAGCAGAAAGGAAAAGAAAGGAAAAGGATACCGAAGAGTTGATTAAGAAGCAGCAAGAAGAAGAAGCAAAGGTAGAAAAACTTAAGGCTTTAGAGGTGGAAATATTAGAAAAGGAAAGGCTAGAGGCTTTAGAAAAAGAGAAACTAGAAAAAGAAGCTCTAGAGAAGGAAAAATTAGAAAAAGAAAGGTTGGAAAAAGAAAAAGTGGAGATAGATCGGTTGAGGAAAGAAGAGGAAGATAAGAAAAGGCAATAACAAAAAGATAGGGAAGAGGCTGAAAGACTTGTGTAGATGCATATAGTGCAAGAACAGCAAGATAAATCAAGGGTTGACTCTCAATCCTAGGTAAATATACAACCACCTTCTACAGTTATTGCTTCCTCTTCCTCTATGATGACTACTGCTCCAAGTGCTCCCACTTGGTTGAAATTGGATTTATAGAAGAGGGCAGTAACACCTTCACAACCTCTCAATTGGGAGGATATGATGAAAGGAATTGAGCAAGAGAGGCCTAAAAAGAAGGCCAGGATTCTACATTCTACCCGACTCACAGATAAAGGAGAGATTGTTGCTGAATGTGCCATGCCAATGACAAAAAAGGAGGTAGGGGATATGCAGCTCACAGATTATCAGTTTAGTACAGTCAACTTGGGAAGGCCCACTAGGAATCAGCAGATGAACTTAATTGATGTGGTGGCTTCAACAACTAAATCAAGAATGATAAAGGATAAACAAAAGAAGGATGAGCTTAAGGCTCAGTTGGATCAATTACATTCATTCTTGAAAAGTGTCTCCTCTCCGAGATCACAACAGGTAACGGCCATTGAGACTCCTATTTTGTTAAGTAAAAAGGAGGTAGATGATTTGGTGCAGGTAAGAGGCAAAGTGGAGATGGTAGACCGATGGGTAGACAAGTTGAATCGAGAGGTGGGTGAAGTTTTGGTTGAAGGTTTTGAGGCCTACAAGGGCACGGAAGGGTTAATAAGAGAAATGCATCAATACATTGAAGCATTGGAGAAACAAGAAGAAGTGTATAAAGAATACAGTCAAAAATTAGAAAAGGTTAGTGCATTGCCTTTAACTACTCTTCTTGAACAATCAATACTTGAGGAGGACAATAAGGATTTGTGGAGAAAACTTCTCGTATACTCCGTTTTAGAACAGATTTCTTGTGTAAACATAAGGATGAGGTTCAAGAGGCTGTTAATAATTTGACTGAGCAGTTTGAGGAGCTGGAAGAAGTCATTGCTATTATTGTAGATGTAAATGTGTTAACAAAAGAAGGCATGCCTTTGGACCAGATAAAAGAGAAATGGGATGAGAGATTTAAAGGACTCATGCAGAAAGAAGATGATGGATTTGATAATAGATCGACTAATGGATGTCAAAGAAGAAATAAAAGCTGCTAGAAGAGAGTTGATAAAGATGAAAGGTATGAGGGAGTTTGCTGTAGTAGAATTGGATCAAATTAAATTTGAAAATAGTTGGATCGATGGGCCGGAATTAGATACATTACAGCAAGTCTTCGCCAGCTACGATGAGTTCATTGTAGACCCAGCTTCACATGCATGAATCCTTGCATGCATGACTTTTTTCTTCTTTGCATGTTGCATGCAACACTGACAATTTTGGAGTGCATGACTTCTTTTTCTCTTCTATTTTCTATTCTCTAGTTTAACTGAATGTCTAATGTAAGAACTCAAGATCAAATTGATTTGAGTTTCCAAGAGAATTTTAGTTCCTAAAAAGGTGGATGACCTAAAATAGAAGTGGAGTTTGAATTTTTGTACATCTATAAATACCCTGTGGGTATCATATTGTAAAGGTCGGCAAATTGAGAATAGAATTGGCTTACCTAATGCTAGGAGATAGAATTTTGTAGAGATCACTGAGATACATTGTTACTAGATGCTTTACATTTAATAAAAATTACAGGTTTTCTCGCAATATGGTGTTAGAATTAAATTGTTTGTGTGATAAGGCTGATAAGTTATAATCTATCTGTATGTAGTGGTTGTGCTAAACATAAAAGTTTCTTGAGTGATGAAAGTCATTTGAAGGAATCAGATTTAAGGATTATCTTATTAGATTATCATTGAATTAAAGTTATTAAAGTCTGTTGATCTATGACCTTAGCAATGAATGGATGTGTGTTTTGATATCTTGGAGATAGTTGTGATAAGCGAATAGTGGTATTAAATTAAGCACCTTAGATGCATGCAATGGTATAGTTTATGTTGTAAATTGTGTCATGCTTTGGTTTTGTGATTTGTTAGAAAACATTCATTGTTGAAGGTATATGTCTGGATGCTAGATAAATTTGATTCATACTTACTGGTTTACCCCTTTTGTTCTATATTTTTCTTTTGTTTGAAACCCCCTTTATATACAAGAACGATTTTGATAAAATGAATCATTGCTTGAATCTTTTGTTACCAGCACAGGCCCCTTGAACATTATAGTTGCATGAACCGATTGAGTGACACCAGACAGTTGAGAACCAACTACCAGGACCTTGGGAGTTAGGCCACTACATGTTGTCTTTCTTTTTCAGGAGAAATAGAGTAGAAATATTCTGTTTTAATGTTGTTTGTGTCATTTTCACAATCAACAATACCCAAATCAAATTTTTTCCTTCATTAAGGCATTTTGCTTAAAATGGTCTAAACCTTGTAAAAATGAGGTCAAAACTCAGTTTTTGGGAAAATAAAGTATGGGCATTTAGTCAGTGTGATGCCAGGAAGATACTGGCAAAATTTGAAAATTTTGAAAATTAGGGTTTCTGAACTCTATTTTTAGCTCAAAACCCTAAAAAATAGGAACTTGTCAGAATTGACTGAAATTAATTTTGATTGGCTTATTTCACATCACAATCATAGTGGTGAAGTCAATTTCAGTTAAAAGTCAGTTTAAGGCTAGTGGGTAGTTAGAACTTTTTCAGGAGAAAAGTTAGGACCTCTGAGGTCGTCAATGACAATTGGCCAGTACCAGGTATCAATATCTAAGCTTGCAACTCAAAGAAGAACGCTCTACGATGAAAGATGTTGAAAATAATGCTTTTTGATAGAGGGGATTTTCAGATTGGAAAAAAGTGCTAAAATATTCTAAGTCTGGGGACTTTTTCACTATGCAATGTTGTAGACACTTGCACAATCAATGTGCAAATCAACTTTATAGTGTCTGTACATGTGAAAATGATGAAGTAAAATCATACATACACCTCGACAGTCACAACACTTCGACATGGTCAACCTCAATAGCGGATAAAATGTTCACAAAGCATAAAATGGTGGAAAACATTGAATTTAGAGCAAATCTACACCCCTGTAGCCCAGGGGCGCCCTTCCATTTGAAGGTCAAGATTTAATTACTTTGGATGGAGAATGTATTCATTCTTTTCTGTTTTTAGTTAGCTTTTCGATTAACTATGGAGCAAGAACATCTGAGTTGCAGAACTCCAGCAAACGAAGACAAAAGCAGAGGTTACGAAGAGTGTTTTCCACATGGAGGCAATTTAGAAATGCAGATCTGCGCCCCTGTAGCCCAGGGGCACCCTTCTTGTTGAAGGCCCATATCTGGACACATGTGTGTGCTAATGGATTCAATCAAAGCATAATTAGTCTAGCTTTTCGACAAGCTATCAAGCGAAAGCATATCCAAGACAGAAATCTGGCTATCAACGTTAGAAGTGGAAACTGTAGGCGGGATACATATCAACAAAGATTGCCAAAGCATGGTTCGAGCGCCCTTATAGCCCAAGGGCGCCCTTGAATATTACTCCTCAGATGGATGAAATTGCAGTGGAGGTCTTCCTGAGATCTTTTCCAGCTTAGTCTAGCTTTGCAATGCAGCAGTTCACAAGATGATCTGGTATTCTGAGTGATCATGACAGAGGTTCTACCGAGCACATAAAATAGAGGATGGTGAAGCATAGCTACACAAAGCTACACATCTGTAGGCTAGGGGTGCCCAACCTTTAGGCCTGACAAATGGGGTTATTTGTAATTGCAGTCTTCACAAGACTTGTGTGCAATTACTCCAGCCATTCAACGAGATCAACCGTCAGCCTCCGGGATTTGGTGAATGCTCGTACGTGCGAGGTTAAGGTGACAATGCTGTAAAGTGGAGGTGGTTGAAGACAGTTCAAAAAATGACTGTATAAGACTAGAATTTTCCTTGAAAAAGGTGATTCTCTTTTAAAGGCCTTAGAAGCAGTTTTTTGGCTTTGTCTTCTCCAAGAACATCTCTTGCAAGTTGACCAAACTGTACAAAGAGACAAGCAACACGTGAATCAGAGCATTCCAGCTCCCGGTATCAAGGGTCAAAGTATGGTGATCGAATGAAAGTGACACTTTTGTCAGAATGGTGTTTGCATCTTCACAGAATAGGGGAGCCCATCTTTTTGGGGTTCCTGATTCAGTTTGCAGATACCTCACATACGGTCATTAGATGCAGAATACTTCCAGTCATGCAATGAATCCACTATCCAGTCAGCAAGGTTCATCATTCACCGTCAATAACAATTTGAAGCATCAAAAGGCAATACGGAGAAATGGCCAAGTCTAAAAATCAATGCATCAATTTAATTAGAGGCGTCTGATTTTCTAAGGTGTGAGATGATGATTTTAGCAGTTGTTGCTCCCAGCAGACATTTCATCCTTGTCATGCAGGCTTCGCAGTGGATATCTCAGCACAATCGCAGGGTCATTCAGTCACCCAAAAATCAGAGCTGAACATGGTCAGATGTAACTTCGTAGTCAGCTATAAAATAGGAGATACTCAAATATCTCATAACTCTTGCAAATGGATGCCTAGAAGGTCAAATTTCGGCTTTCTAAAATTAGTGAAGTTTGTTGGGCACATTCAGATGCTATTTTTAGCAAAATGATTAAAATAATATTTTTGCATGCAGAGCATTAAAAAGTGACGAATTTCTTCAAAGAGCTAAATATTGGTGCCTCTTTTTAGTTTGCATGTTTTAAATTAGATATTATTTTTATCTAAGACTCAAAGTCAGTGGCAGTTCAGTTGGTGAAGGGCCAATCAAATTCTTCCTTCACAGTTAGGGTTTGAGCTTGCTGGCTTGCTTTTGTGGTACGATTTTGCTCTAGTTATGCAAGCATGGCATTCATCATTTCATTCATCCAGTTTGAGCAGAGGTGAATTCTTTCTAGAGTTGGGCGAATTTCTTCAACAGTCAGTTGTGAAGGCATCAAAAAATATTCTTTTGCAAGTACAAGTCCAGATTCATCAACAAAATTCAAGGCAGAGTGGCGATTTTGACAGAAGAAGATAATAAATAAATAAAAACTATAAAAACATCTTTCTTCTTCTCTAAAATTCTTCCATCTTCTCGTCTTAAATTCTCTTGCATGTTTGAAAGAATTGGCGTTTTTGGCAAAACAAATCATCTGGGTTAATTCAGAATTGCTTTCTTAGCAAAACCCATGTGATAGAATTTTCAGGGAAAATTTGTTCCAAAGCATCAGTTCTTGAGGCTCTGATTTTCTGAAGTGAAATTCCTTTGCATGGTGGAGTAGAAGTCGATATTTTTTAAATCTAACATTGTGGGTTGCCTTAGAATTATCTTTTGGACAAAACCCATATCTCAGATTTTCTCAAGAAAAAATATCCTCACAGCCCCTCAGATCTCAATTGAAAACCTTTTGCATGCGGGCCTAAATCACATTTTCTCACAATTCTAACATTGTGCGTCATCTTAGAATTTGATTCTACATAAAACCCACGTCTCCAAATTTTCTATGAAAATTCCCTTCCGACAAGCTATTTTTAGCCTCATTAGGAGAGATCTTTGGTTTTTTGGAGAAGTTGTCAAAATATAGCCATGCTCATAGTCAACAGGCGAGTTTTTCAGGATGTAGTTCACGCAGAACAAATTCAAGACCAAGTTAGTCTTAATTCATGATTTCATTAGAAAAGATGACATCGATTTGTATCAAGCGCATCGGAAAGGTTAACAAGCGTAGTCACTCAAGTTCACATGGTTTCATGCCTCGTATAGCTGATTGTCTTCCAAGGCCAGTTTAGAGGGTTGATACCATTGGGTTTCTGCATATGCAGCAAGTTCATTTGCATTTCTCACAACCAAAGTGTTTGCAGTCAAACTTTGTGGTTTCATCATGTAACACTCTTCCATAGAGTAAAGCATAAAAAACGTGAGAAGCGTCAAGCTGTAGAAGAAATAGTGGCCATCACTTCAATTGCAGAGCTGCTAGAGTTACCAGTCAGTGAAGTGCCAAGAGGTTTCCAAGTTTGCTTGAGTTGCTGACAAGTAGTGAATTCATAGTTAAGACATGTGATGACCTCTAGATGGTGATGTAGTCACTAGCCTCGTGGAGGGGTTACTTGCTTGAGATCACAGCCAGTGAACTCCAGATCAGGGCGTCCCACCTTTCCAGGATAGACATCAAACACAGGAGTTAAACTCAGCGTTTCTTTTCTGAGTTAACTTGTTGTCATGCATCTCACACATGTCTATCTTGGAAACATCTACATATACTTGGAGTTTAAAATTAGTTAGTTTTCATTTCAAATAAGGACGTGCATGTTGCACATTTTCATTTTGTTGAGTCTTGTTTCAGTTAACTGATGGTATCTTTCCAGTTAACGGTGTAGTTTCATTCAATTAGGTTTAGAGAATAAGATCTTGCATGTTAGCAAGACTCTAGTTGACTCAAGGTGATTTTAGGGTTGCCTACAACTTTGATGTCTATAAATAAGAGCTTTTAGCTCATTTGTAATTAGCTTTTCCTTGTGATAGAGAATTGCTACGTTGTCGGCAACATGCCTATTCTCAAGATTGTTTCACCCTTGTATATTAGAACTTTTGCTTGATAGCATACATGCTGCGTCTACCTTGCCTGTAGTATTGCTATTATTGTATCTGTTCAAAAGTGATTGCTGTTATAATAAATTGTTGCGCCTACCTTGCCTTCATGTTATTGTCATGGTATTTATTCAATTTTAGTTAAATGGGGTTGCTGGTTTGATCGTTATTGCATGAGTGTTTCGTCCATACAATATACTATCCTAGTTGCTTACCTTGTGTTTTTTTTATCATGAGCCTATTCAGAAGAGCAAATAGTTGTGCCCACCTTGCCTTCATGTTGCAAAACTGTACTTAAAGCTTATTGTTTGATGTGTGTGATAGTAGACTCATTCAGCCAAGCAGATAGTTGCGCTTACCTTACCTTCATGTTGTGAAGTTGTACCAGGTTTACCGTTTATTTGTTTGTTTTAATAAACTTCCCGGATAAGCAAATAGTTGTGCCTCCCTTGCCTTCATGTTGTGAGTCTGCACCTAAGGTTTATCGTGTAATACATTCTTGCTCCATTTCCTCATGCTCCATTTCTTGAGGAAACTGGATAGATTTAAAGAAGTTAGCTTAGTTGTAGTTAGATGATCTGCGAAACCAGAAAATACTTAGCTGCAACGTTCTAGGTTTTCTTAACCTTGTGCCTCTATCAGCTGAGAACAAAAAGATAGGATATTTAGTTTACTTTTCTATTCCATGCATTCCAACACAACGAGGGAGCTTCCCCTCCTAATTTGAAGAGCACTCATTGTGTAGTGTGCATAGCCGTACGTACAAACTCACACTCCAGAGGTGTTAGTTCTTACGCCAACATAGAGCACAGGAGTCCAAGATAACTGTCATTGGTTAAATTTTGATTTGTGCAAATATAACCAACTCTAAATAGATCGCTTAATTAGAGGCAACTAACATTTTAGTTCATATATATACACCTAGTTTTCACACATCGTAATTTAGTGTTTTTTTTAAAAAAATTTTACAATCTATTCCCTTGTACAACTTATTATCACTTAAGAAATATACCCTTGACAAAAATAAAGTATTTGTAACTATTGAACAGAAAGGCGGGGTCTTACACATTCACAACTAGCTACTAGATGGATGTTGAGTAGCATATGGAGGAAAACTTTGAAAATGGTCGAGGCATGGAAGACAAAGATCCTAGTAGTAGTAGAAGCTGATGCAGCTTGAATAAGTGGAGATGTTAGAGGAAGAGTAGCTCCCAAAGCAATCAAAGTATAATGAAATGTCATCTGACTGAATTGTGCTGATGGCATGGAATTCTTAGAAACAGATGGAAAATACTGTGCCATATGTGATACTGGGGGCTTACTGAGGATCAGGGCATGGGACCTCTTCCTTGTTGATTTTCCTGCTGCTGAAACAGCTCTCTCTAACACCGAACCCTGAAGCTGTAGTTGTCACAGCCTGCTGTAGAATCAAATACTTTGAGATTATTAACTCTTCATGACAAAAATGGTGACAACTACATAAGTGAAATTACAATCTTGTCCTTACAAAATATACAAAATCTGAGTATTCATAATGTCAAGAGCATATATATCATAGATGATGGTGAATGAATGACCCCTGAGACATCAAAATGATAGCTATCTACACACTATATTTACCAAAGACAAAAATCTTATGCGATGGACCCTATCCATGACATTCCCATTTTGGGTTTCCATTTTTCTATAATCTGGATTTGCATTCACACTGCATCCAAGAAAGAAAAGGTATTCAAAGATTTTCACTGTCTATGATAAACATAAATGCTCATATAGGATTAGACCATGAGAGTGAGTTTGAACTTTGAAGCTACCACCCATATAAAACAAAACTAATAACAAAATCTAAGACAGTCTATTAACTATGTACATAAGTGAACACCTAGTTATTGCCATATGCTCCAGTGTTTTATCTATGATAAATATAGCAAATGTTGATTATCTAACTATAGTCCACACAAAAATTTGTGCCCTCTCAAGTTCCCTCTCCATCTGCTAGTGATTGGCTTCTGAACCTAATACAATGTTATCATGCTCCGTTAAAATATTCCTTGTATTTTGTTCTATGCTATATTTGATACAGTTTTGCTGTAATGCACTTAACAATCTCAAATTGAGTGAGACAGAAGATAAGCATGGAATTCATTATGATATAGTAATTGAGAATTAAGTTACGTATAGATGTTGGTTGTGATATGCTTGAATTTTAAAGGTGTAGTGTACATACATAAAACATTTATGAAGTCGAAATTCAATAAAAATGAGGCCTATTATATCCTCTGTCAAAATATCTCACCAGTGGATAGAACATTGAATATGGATGAAACAACTCCTCCCCTTGAGCATCCTCATCTGACCTACAAATTTTCATACACTACATGTAAATACAAAAATTAAAACTTGAACCAAGTAGAGAGTAGATTCTGATTTAGAATGTCAAAAAGAACAGAAAAATTCATGTAAATATGACATGAAGCTTCACTTTTTGGACGGTTCAATTATTAACACAGGATATTAGCGTTATCTAACCATTTTTGTTCTTTTTCATAAAGTTAGATTTGAATAGGAGCATCTAAAATCACATCATGATGAATACGTTGAGAAAAGGGCTGCCTAGAGAGGAAGGGGGAAATATCAAATATGAGTGTAATATCTGACCTTATGAATAATTGCCATTAACATCGATATAAAATTAAAAAGAAACAATTTCAAAATCTAATTCAAGTTTCAGTTCTTGAATCAATTAAAAACACTGTCCTTTGAGCATGCACGCTCTGTTCATGGAGGTACATTGATTGCAATTTTTTTACATATGTATAGAATTCCTGCATATTGACTTTCAGTCTTTCAGAATACCAAGTGAACATGCATTATTAGCAAACTTATAGAAGTAAGAAAAGCTGGAAATTAGCCATTCTCAGGAGATTACATAGGCAATTTTCTTTTTGTTCTATTCATACAAATATTGCGTTGTTTATATTTTAAACATGCTGCTTCTATTCAGGGAATGTTATTTTTGTATGATTCAATGGGGGAAACAAGTAGTGGTGCAGTAGCTTACCATATTTACTTTTTTACTTAGGCTCAATTATATCATCCCTGCTCTTCAAAATGTTAATCCTCACATTTATTAATTTTGGCTCTGCCATAATTTGAGTAGGTGTAACAACCCCATCCTTGGGTAATTAAAATTTTTCTAACATTCATTCCAAACATATAAAAGTAACAAGTAACAAAGACATTGCAATAAAATTCTTCCTTTCTTTATTGATAAATACATGCAAGTTACAATATATATTTCCACATGAATTCCATTTTCATTGTAAATATAAATCAGAGTACAAAAGTAAAACAGATTACATACATAGCTCGTAAGCTTTTGCACAAATAGTAGTAAGACGGTCCAGGTTCCCTTCCTTTCAAATCTTGGTGTATCCGTCGCCTGCAGTGGAGGAGAAACATCACTCAGGCGCTTTTCCGCCAACCACGGACTGTTAATGTGGTCCCCTGCACATCTATCATTCGATAGATGGCCCTCCCTTCGAACGAAGAGATTGGTAAAGTAACCGGCTGCGACAACCCAACTGAGCATAGTGCTGTGTCCTATACATCTAGAACTTGCTATTTCATAGTCCCGAACTAGCATGATGGATCACAATGAACTGACAGTGTAGTCTTGACTATCTCACATCTAAGTGGATGTCGTACTTTCCACTACTTTGGCCAAAGTATTCTCATTCAATACTTCGAATGAAGGTCATCTATCATACACACTACTCAGGGCCAATTTGACTTAAGACTATCTTACACTACGCGTAGGCTAAGTCCTTCACTGGATTGTCAATCATCCCAGACTAGCCTACTTCAATCTAATCCAAGACAACAATTATAGGTTCAAGTCCTTCACTGGATTATCAATCATCCCAGACCAACCTATGACATTCTAACTTACTAGAAATAATCCTGCTTGACTAGTAATTCATTCTTTCTCTCCTGTTTCGGAAATCTTTATCCTAGGAGTTCCTTAGCCTATCTCAGTTAATCCAAAACTCTAAGCTGCTTGATTAGACTTGACTACTGTCCTTATTTCGTTCCTAGAATATAGTAACTAGTTTACCCTTATTCTCCATATACGGAGATCATACATAGCATGCAATATAAAAAGCATATAAATCCTTCCTTTTTATCTTTTTCTCTTTTATGAAAAATAAGTAAACTAGCCCCTGAAGTTCTTTACTCATATAATCCCTTTTGCACAAACCTTTAATCATTTGAATCCCTTACACATTTTCTCTTTCCATGCATTGCTTTAAATATTCATCAAAATAGTTCTTTGCTACTAGAGCTAATTGAAAGCAGCAATCACAAGACCAAAAAGGAAACAACACTTCAATAAAAGTTATAAATTAAAGAGGATTCATGCCTGATTTTAAGCTTCTCCTTCCAGAATTGTTCTTCCAGTCCCTCTTTCAAACAAGCTTCCAGAATTACAGAGACTTCACACTGAAAATGGCTTCTCAATGATAGTACTTCACTCTAAAATGAACTTCCTAAGTCTCCTTTCTCAATTATGAGTCCACCACTAATTTCTTACTCAACTATAACTCACAATGAGTTCACTCTCAGCCTAACTTGGGATTTTCACTGTTAAGGCAGTTGTTGGAAAAACTCACTGTATTTTTCTACCCAGCAAAACAAAAAACACTAACAAAATAATGAAAGGGATATGGAAGCTCTATGAGAATGCTAAAATTTGGATTGTTCAAGTGATTCCAAACAAAGAATGGCTGCAATCTATTTATAGACCCGAAATTGCAACAAACTCCACCATTGACGGTATGTAAAATGACAGGACTACATCTTTGAATGTTTCAAAACGAAATGTGGCAGTTACTAGATACTTACTTAGCAAGACAGAGATGATTCGACCTATTTTATGAAGAACCTTTCAAACTTCATATGGAAAACATCAGAATGGAAGACACCTAGAGCCTGGTGTCCAAAAATGGCGGCTGAAATTTGGCAGAGAAAATGTCAATGAAGAAATGCCTACAGACTTAGGGCCTTCTCACGTTTCAGCATGAAAACTCAGCAAACGCGACCTGGTTTTTTACCTGCGCGGAATTTCCTCAATCAAGATTTCGACCATTGCACATAGCAAATGAAGTTTGCGTTTTTTTCATTTTTGTTAACCTTTGTCGGCCATTCCCACAGTCGCGATTTCCAGGCAAGAAGGAAATCCGCGATTTTCTTAGCCAAAGTTTTTAAAACATATTTGCTTTAAATCTTTTAAAAAGACTATAGTATTTACCTTTTAAATTCTTATAATATTTTCAACGTATTTTCCAATGGTCTATGAATTTCGAAATACTTTTATTCCTCATGGTAAATGCATTTTATTACCAAATAACTATACAAGTCAATTTTTTTAATTATTTCCAAGGTAAATATTTATTATTTGCCAAATGACTATACAAATCAAATTCATTTAATCTTATGGTAAATATCATTTACCAAGTGACTAAAGAAGTTTACCCCATTTACTTTCCAAGACTTCTTTTTTTAAAAGTATAAATTAAAACATTATATTTATATCTCCATATATTCATTTTATAATATTTAACTTTAATTAAAAGAATTAAATCTTTTAATTTTACACTAAGAGTTTTAAGATATTTATCTAGATATATTTACATATTTTAATATATTAATATTATTATAGTTCTTTTAAATATTAAACATATAAATATTAAAATACCAGAGTATTTAATATATTTATATATCTTAATATAACTATAATAATTTTATATATATTTGCATATATAAATATATTTAACAAATATAAAAATACATATGCATATATAATAGTCGATTATATATATATCCTGTGAGCCAGTCAGCATACATTCAGAATATATATCTCTGTATATGTATATATAAATTCTAGGCAAATATTTAATATTCCATTCTATCAGACGTATGCTCATAAACATATGTATACCATACATGTGTTTATATGCTTACTTCTGACGTTCACATCCAAACATGATACTACCATGACGATCACAATATCACAATCAAGCATAAAGATAAACTTCACACACAAAAGTAGTCAAGACCTCTACTTGCAAGACATACAAGCTATGGGTGACTTACCCTATATGCATACAAAACTGACTTGGTTTACTTAGTCTAGGGTGAGTGTGTGTATGCTCAATTGATTTACCTTACCGGTTACTCGACCAAGCCCCTCTCCCGAGTGATGTCTCCCCTCCACCTGGAGGAATGGCTCCTGTTCCTGCAACCATAGACATACAATCTCGGCAGTTACTTGCTCTCAACATCAATAGTATACAAAACATCTTAAATTAGAATATCCACAATTCAATACTATGCATGCAAAACTCATCAAGGATAACATCGATAGAAGTATCAATCAGATGAAACGATCATTTAAATAGAACTCATTCATTTTGATAACAAAAACATGTTTTATTCATCACAAAGATTCAAACATTACAATCAATTGCCCTATGCAATAGTAGCTATACAATCGGGGTGTAACAGTAGGAGTCATGCTAATACCTCTTTTGGAGATTTTCCACATCTGATCTTTAAAGTTTAGAGCCAATCTAACATGCAATGACATGAATTTCCACTTCTCTAAAATGTTGCTTTCAGCTTTACAAATTCAGATTTTTGTTGAATCAACCACAGGTATGGTGATAACTACTCCAGTGTACATTCATAAGATAAATGAACTTGGGATTCCCCCAATATGCCTTACCTGAGAGAAAAGTAAGACCCGTGAAAAATCATTTTCTAATTTATCATTAGATTTATCAGAGGAATATATTATTTCTATTTATTTGAAAGAGTTTTTTAAGGAAAAATAATATTTTAAATAAGAAGACAATTGCCATAATTTAATCAATATTGAAAAATTTGAATACCCAATCTGAGCAACATGCCTATATGTTAGTTTATCAGAATTAATTGTTGTGACCTTTTCACACATCACCCCATCCAAGATGGGGACCCCCCTAATTTTGCTCCATTCTGGTCTTTTGGCTTTGGTTCTCTCTGTCTTTGATCTTTTGTCCTTCCGGGGATGCCCCGTTTGACCTTAGTTGAAATATTGACAAAGTTTAGGGTTTCTATCCTTTAGGCTTGTTCGAGGTCAAGATTGAGTTACTAAGGTGAAATCTAAGAGCAGCAATACGATCAGAAAGCTCAAAGCAGAATCCCATTGAAATCTTGATGAAATCTGACAACTTACTATTTTTAGTAAGTACCTAATCTGAGGTCTTTTACTCAGGATTTTGGGATTCTAACTACTTCAGCACATTCAGGCAGCTTCAGAGCATCCACAAGTGAAATGTGGACGGATTCAGACAACTGGCTATTTTTAGCAGTTCGGCCTTTGGAGCTATTTTCAAGGCTTCAACATACAATTCTCCGATGAATGATGGGAGAATTGATCTAGGTTTTTCAAGACCTTCGCAACGGTATAACATGCAAACCGAGTTTAGTACTTTCAGAGTTCAGCCTTCAGAGGCTATTTTTAGGGTTTGCATGTAGTAATTTTCAGCGCATGTTTGAATATTCCATGTGGGTTTTGCTAGAGCTTCGCAGTGGTATGACATGCAAACGGAATGAGTCAGTACTCAGGGACTTACTATTTTTAGCTAGTGCCAGAACGTTGACCAGTTTTCTGGGTTTTTCTGGGATTTTTGAGATCCCACGGGCACTGTGACATGCAAACTCATCCGACGCCCGATGAACCACTTTCCGGACACTTACTATAAATAGCAACTTCAGTCCAGCCGCTACCCACCACTTCAGTTCAGCGTACAAAGTGACATGCAGAAGAAACAAAGCCAAACGGAGACCATCCGGGATACATGCAAGTCAGATTAGGGTTCCCCTGCTATGTCTAAAAATAGATGAAGCAAAATGCAGAGATGTCAAAACGAAGCACGCTACCATGATCAGCATCTTTCAGGCTACCTACTGGCAAAATTTGAGCACGAATTGAATACTTACTATTTTTAGTAAGTCATCTCATGGCTAACAATAGCGCGTCATCACCAAAAGCAAGTGTGAACAGGTCTCTCACAGCATCAAAAGCAACTGGAGCAAATTTCAAAGCAAACAGAGATACGAAAATTGATCAATCCTAGGGTTTGCTAAAAATAGTAAATGGCTAAAAATAGCATGTACTGTGCCAGCTAAGGTGTGAATAGGATGGCAAAACCAAATGGAGGCACAACCACAACAGCTCTAGTTTAGAACAGGGTGAAATACAATGAAACCCTAATTTCTTAGAGTTTACTAAAAATAGAAAGCCAAGGTCACCTAGGGCGTTGGAAACTTATAAGGGGTAACTGGCATATAAACACCTTCATATATGCCCAGGAGGAGTAAAGGATACAAAATCTCTAAGTGTAAAAAAATTCCCTAAGGCATCCTAAAATGCGCCTTCGAAAGGCATGGAAATTCTTCTAAAGCATGGAGTTTCTTCCTCATACCCCTAAATGCACCTAGGGAAGGTGAAAAGTCACCCAAAGCATGGAAATATTCAAGAGATATAAAAAAAAAAAAAAATTCCTAAGGCATCCTCAAATACGCTCAAAAGGGAGGTCTACATGCTTGTATGCGCCTAGGGAAGGTGAAAGGACACCTAAGGCATGGATTTTCCATCTCACATAGTAAAATGCGCTTGGAAAAGGAAGTTGCCAAGTCCAAATGCGCCTAGGGAAGGTGAAAGGTCACCTAAGTCGTGAAGTTTTCCTCCTCACACTAGCAAATGCGCTCAAGGGAGATGAAGAGTCACTTTTAATAAGCAGAATTCCCCCTCACACTAGCATATGCACCCCACATAGAAGTATACAAGCCAATATGCGCCAGAGGAAGCTGAAGGGTCACAGGATGATGGCGTCTTTCCTTTGCAAAGGTGGAATGCGCTCAAGGATAAAGTGGAAGTCCACTATGGCATATGCGCTCAAGGAAGATGAGGAGTCACCATGCGCCAAGGGGGAAATAATGCTAAGGGGGCGTAATTTTTTAAAAGACCAAGGATTATATTTTTTCCTCTTCGAATATGAAATGCGCCTAGTGAGGGGGGACTTGAAAATGAAAATTGCTAAGGAAGTCTAGGCGTAAAAAATTGCTAAGTGAGAAAAGAAAGTCTAGGCGTGGAATTGCCTAAGGAATAAAATGGGAGAATGACATGCTATATGTGCCCTTCAGAGATAAAATGATGAAATTTAGATTTTAAAATAATTCCTAAGGTATTTTCTAAGGAGGAAATGAAGAATACGTCTAGAGGATGATGCTAGAATTTCCAGAGTTATGAAAATCTTCAGAGGGAAAATTCTTCAGGGAGAAATCAAAAAAAATTGCTAAGGCCAAAGAGCTTGAAATTGCAGGAGTGGAATACATCCGGAGGGGAAGAAATAGACATTAGCCATTTTTTATTATTTTTAAATAATAAAAATTAAAAGTACCCCTTCGTCCGGAGACACATGAAAACGATGGATTCCAGAAAGATTTTTCTTCTGGGTATTAAACATTTGCAATTCAGAGGTGATTCAAGCTTACTCCACGCCATGTCCACATCGTTTCGATGGATATTTTGCCCAGTGCCTATTTTAAATAAAATTCCTAAGGCAAATTTAAGGAATTTCTCTAAGGCAAACAATAAAATAAACAAGAAGGATTTCGCCAGAGGTTTGGACTGGATAATTTTGCCAGAGCCAGAGTGAGATCAAATGACTTAGCTAAACAATTCGAATTTGTTCAATGCAGTGAATGATTTAATATTTTAAAAAAATCAAATGCAATGAGACAGGCCTATGCAGAGGTGATGAATTCATGATTCTAGAAGTTTGAGATTCCGATGCCTCAGATGACAAGTGTTACAACTGGGAAAAGAGAGGGAAAATGAATTCAAAAATTTGCTAAGTATAGCCCCTGCAGGAATTCGACCTGGCTATAAGATTTTAAAATCCTCTTCATTCCTCTCACCAGTCGCTAAACGTAAAAATATTGGCTAAGTGGAAAGTACGAATTTTTTTGAAGAGGTTGAAGTCGCTGAAGAGTTCGAAATCATGAGAGAGCTGGAGGTTGCTAAGTGCAAATTTGCAGAAGTTGAAGTTGCTGAAGAAGAGTGACTTAACTTGCTGAGGCTGCAGTTGCTGAGAGGTGCAAATTCCCAAGTTGCCAATTGCTACAGTTGCTGAGAAGGTACGGCTTTGAAGAAGTTTCATTCAACTGCTGAAGTAAATAGAGTTAAGTCTGGAGTTGCTAAGAAATTTGAAGTTTAAAAGGGCTGCCTTGGCTGAAAGTTCAAATTTGTGAGAACATTTACAAGTTGTTGAAAGTACGTTTATTCTAGAGGAGAAGTACGAGTTTGAGAAAGAGTTGCTGCAAATACAGAAGTTTCACAACTCAAGTGAACAAGACAGTTGAGAATGGCTGAATCAAGCAAAAGAGCTGCAGGCAGGAACAACCACACCGAGTCCAGACAAGCTGTGATCAAGAAACTAAGCAAGTCATTCTTGCTAGAGTCCAAATTTTCATCGAAGCTCGGCAGGCTAGCTGACACGAACTTAGGCTCATTCAACCTGGAGGCATTCAGAAGAAGGATAATGGGGATTGGAGGCCATCACCCATCAGTGACTTCGCACAGTATTGTCAGAAGTGAACTGTATGCAGCTACCAATTTTCCACCAACTATCCGATGCCCAGAACTCATCATGGAATGCGCCCACCACTATAATGCAGAATAGAGGACAGTCACTTCGCCAGATGGCAAGGTATTGGCCAACCTGACACCTGAAGCAATTGGAGAGGCATTCGGGATTCTTGTTCATGAGAAGATGATCTACAAGACGAAAGAAAGAGCTAGAAAGATGTACTCATCCACCACAGACTAGTGTGCTGATTTGATAAATACTAGGTGGATGATTAAACCCAGGCCAACTCGCACAAAATTGCCCAAGCAGATAGTCTCGGAGGATTTGAGGTAGGAGTTTGGTGATCTGATCATGATGTTAAACAGAGTTGGAGGATGCCCCCAAGCGTTCATCTTTGAACCTTGGATGTTCTATTTTGTCAACTTGGTGTTAGAAGGAAAAGATTACCTGGATTGGGCACTATTGATCAGTGACAGTATACATGAACAACTTTGTGGCGTGAGGAGGACAAGGACATTTTATATGGGCTCCTACCTTGTCTATATGCTAGCTCGCATGACGAGATACAGAGGGATCTTTTACAAGGAACCAATCGGTTGCGGGTCCCATTAGTTTAAGATACATGAGGCTTGTCCATAGTTGCATCTGACAAGCACAACTAATTACAAGAGGGTCAATGATGCCTTTACCATGCACATAACGAGGACCCTGCAGCAGAGAACCCATCACAGAATATCAAGGGAGGCACAAGAAATGATTGAGAAATTCGGATGTTGGTTTATCCAATTTCCAAAATTCACCTACATAAGGCTGCAAGGATTTTCCTCCTATCCATATAGATTGCCTTGGTATCCCACAAACAGGATAGTGATGCTAGAAGTATCTAGGCAATTGATTGCCTATGATAAGATTCTTCAGAAGAAGAAGAAAGGTGGACTCTGATTCCCAATCACCATGGGGAATTCAGATGAAATCTGCCCATCGCTGCAAGCAGCAAGAGAGGCAAAAGCGGAGCTCCAATTCTTTCACCTTTCCTATCACACCAGCAGGCACTACTACGATCCCCACCGAAACATCAAATGGATATTAACAGAAGAGTTCAGGCACTAGGTGCAGATCGAAGACTTTTGGGCAAGTGCAGTGGATGAGATCGAAGTCAAAAAGAGACTATTCTCTCGGATACTGTTGGCGATGGTCAGAGAGTGCGAGATTATCCCAGTACCAGATTAGATTGAGGAAGACATAAATGTAGTACAGGCTGACTACGAAATAGTGAGAGATACGCCCCTACCACTCCCAGATTGGTCGGAGCCGGAGATCACTGACTTGGATACACTTTGTATCCTAGTCTTGACATTTACGCGGAGTTGGATAGAGAGGCATGTCAGCCGACTCAAGGGAAGGTCAATTCCCCTCACATACAATTTGATGGGAGATAGCAGGTTACCGGCAACTAATCAGAGGAGACGGAGTGATCCAACTCCAGAGCTTAGAAGAAAGGAGCTAGTTTGACCTGAGCCCGTGGTAGTCGAAGAGTCCATGCATACGCCATCTCGGACACATTCTTCGAGTATGCAGGAGGTATCCCTATTTGCTGATCAAAGGGAGAGATTAGATGTAGAGCAGGTAGTGCAAGTGGCAAGTCAGCCACCTCGTAGAGAATCAGTGGGCCAGAGCATCAACATGCCTCGAGAAGATAACCCACAAGCAAATCAGCAAGAGACAGATGAGGGGACGACCACTGATACTCAGTTTCAGCAAGAAATTGAGGCAGCTCTTGAAAATGACGCTCCTTCAGATTAGGATGCCCAGAGCTTAGGAGACACTGAGCCCATTGATAATGATGAGCCTCGCAGAAGCGAAGGCAGAAATGAAGTTCACGAGGTAGAGGCCAAGGTAGAACAACCTTTTATGATAGCAGATACATGACAGGAGGTGCCAGAATGGCTAAAGGATAGAATGAGGCGTGATCCCGTGGATGAGACCGATCCCGCAGCTGAGATGGAGGAATTATTACAGAGGATCAGCGCACCTCCAGCAAAGAAAAAGGCTAGGAAGTTCTCCAAAATATCCATAGATGAGGATGGGTCTCGAACTTTACATATGGCAGTGCCTCGGGTGGAATGTGATCGAGATGAGGCAGTTCCTGAAAATTATTTTGTGACAACTATGGAACTAGGTCGCCCTACTGGAGCACAAGTAGTAGAGGAGTGCGATAATTCCTATCGAGCACTCAAGGATAGAATGTCCTATGTTGAGGGCAAATATAAAAAGTTGAAGGTAGAGCATAAGACACTGATTGGCTACGTGCAACACTTGTCCCATCCTTGTGGGCAAGAGAATCCGGCAATTGAGTTGCCAGCTAAATTTTCCAGGGAGTCAATCAGTGGGTTAGAGGATTTGAAGAGAATGGCACAGTAGGCAGACAAATGGGTTGCCAGCGTCCGTGCAGAAACGAAGAAGTTTATGGAGGATCTTGCACATGCCTATCGGCAAGCCTCCGATATTATGGCAAGGACAGATGCAGTTAACCATGCTTGGGGTGAAGCGCACATCTATCAAACGAGAGTTGTCCTCCATTTAGGGGCTTTCATGGGCATACCTCAATAGACTTTGGTTGAGAGAGGTGTTATTCAGCAGGGGGATAGATACGACTTCGTCGGATGGTATTCTTCAGTGGTCACAGGCCGGGGATTCTATGATGCATCACGGGCAGATTCGGTGAGGGTTAGAAAAGCCATGACGAACATCTTAGATGGAATTCTCAACACATTGGAAGCAATCTTTGCCAAAAGATTGACTTTTGAAGAGATAATTGCAGAAGGATTGAAGGACAGATTGACGCCATTCTTCTCTGAGGTGAAAACCTTCACACAGGATGATTTCGAGAACACTGCTACGTTCTCCAGTATCATACATAACACCCAGGACGCTCTTGTTGCCTGGAAGAAATCATGTGCCCGGCACGGGCAAACAGTTATAGTTTTGGAGTTTCAGTTGGATCACATTCCTCCTATCTCCGATCAGGAAGTTGAGGCAGTCTTGGCCAAATTCATCGGATTTGCAGCCAGCGAGAAGGAGAAAGGAAACGCCCTTCTGGACGATGACCTTCTGGAGGAAGACGACGTGCATTGATTGCAGGGTATGGTGCATTGATGAGGAGTGAAGGGCGCATTCATTGCCCCACTCCTCTCGGTGGTGGTTTTTAGGGGAGAAGCCCTAATTAGGGCATGGGTGGCTCAATTTGAGCCCTTTATTGTAATCAGATCTGAACCATCCACTAATTGGACTCATTATAAAAGGGGGCATCCCCCCTCATTTGTAAACGGTTAGAGTTAGAATTAGAATTAGAGATAGATTAGAACAAGAAATCAGAGATAGAGTAGAGCTAGGAGTTACCTTAGTTGAAAAGGAAAGAAAGACTTTCCCTTTGAAAGTTTTTGTAAGAGATTGTTGTGTAAGACTCTCGTGATATAAGGATTTCATTGATTGGTGATATCATTTTGTGTTGTGGGCAGTTGACGAGGTCTTTTCGTCTTTCCAATTCGAATAGAGTAGAGTAGAGTAGATTTGTTTTCATGCAAGTAGTGTTAATTGTGGAATGTGACATTGGTTTGAGCATATCTTCCCGTTTCCATACCACTGGCGGACTTGCTGACGGTAAGCTTGCCCCTTGCGTGGTTAATTGGAATCTCAGCGTTTAACTTCGATTGCGATTAGTGTGCCCACTTGCTTCGTTGTGAAGGGGTGGGCATGGTGAATCTCAATTTGAACACCTTATCCATCCTTTGAAGATTGCACCAACTTTGTCAGAGTTGTCCGAAGGGGAGACGAAACAAAGTTCGGTTTGAAGACTGTTAAAGCTAGTAGATAGTAGAATTCCTACCCCTACCTCCTTTAAATTCAGTATTTCCCGGTCAGTTCAAATACCAGAGCATCATAGTCAAAACCTTCCTTTTGCTTAAGCCAATAAAATCGAACAATTACGTAAGTCCCCTTGGAATACCCAGCATATTCACTTCAACCAACTGAGTCTATTCGCAATAAAAGGAACCTTGGAGTTGAACGCATGAACTTTCACGCAATCTTAGCATGCGGAATACTTTGATCAAGAGAGAATAGAGTGACCGTTGGACATTTTATTCTGTGTTGGTGCTGTCATAAAACACACATCAACATTAATGTTTGAACAAACTAAGACAAGGGCCATAGGTTTGCATTATTACAGTTATAATATATCTATATATATATATATATATATATATGTATATGTATATATGTGTGCATGTGTGTAGATATATATGAAACAATAAGATCAAGAAACAAAGTGATTGCTTAGATCAAGAAGCATCCTGAAGATTAGATTTCATTTCTTTAATAGTTTGAACTTGGTTCATCTATTTCCTCCTAAGGATAAAAATCCTTCGGTTTCCAAGCAAATAGAGGATGAAAACCCTTTTGTCTATGGAGGTGATTCCACACAAGGATCACAGTGGTGTTGATCAAGGAGGTTTCCGGAGTTGCAATAGTGTGTTTTGCAAGTTTCCAATCTGTTTTCAGTGTGGTGTCGATACAATTTGTGTCTATAGATTAGTTAATGTGGAGTGTTATTACAAATTTCAATGTGTGTGTGGAAGATTTGATATCAGATTGTATTAGTGCATTGCCCATATTTTCAATGCAATATAAAACAAGTGCTGCTGGTTTGAATCTCATTTGTGTTTGCATATTATTTATTACATACTTTGTTGTCACTTATGTTATTTGTACCAATATTTTTTATCCATTGTTGAAGATTATTGTATCATCTTTCTACTAGTGTTGTTCTCCTCCAAAAAGGCCATACAGGTTACATAAAAAATAGAGTGGCTGGACCATTGGCTAGACCATTTGCAGAACTAGACACCATTGTACAAGGGACTCAAGTATAGTTCAGCAAATCAGATTAGTTGATAAAATTTATGCTGTTGATTGCCTACAACATTATGACTATACCAAGAGCTTATAGCTACCATGCAAATTGAGCAAGCTCTATCAATCCATACACACGAGAGATTACTGATATAACACTAGCAGGTCATCCATACAGTCAATAAGGATCACAAGTCATTTCTATTAATTTCACTAATTAGTTCTACCATACAACAAGTGCAAGGACTGTTATTATATTTTGCAGTTTCCAGTAGTTGTAAGTCATTAGATTAATCCCATTAGTCTTTATATATCAAATATTTCTAGGTCAATTCATTGTTGTTGATTTAATGTTTAGATTTTCCATTTAATCATTCCATAAAATAGGAAGTAAGATTATTATAAAAAATTGTAGTTTCCAAATTTCATAAATTAATTATAACAAGTTGTACCATTAGTATATAATTCTTGTTAGCATGTGTGGGCAGTATGTTTGATTGATTAGCTCCATCTGAATTGATTCTTTATTGTTCCGCATTGATGTGATTTAACACCATTTGCATAATATAATTTGGTATAAGGGTTTGAGTGGTGTCATTAGTCCAATAATATTAAGTCATTGTAATAATTCATTGATTAATTTCAGTACTTGGAAAAGAATACATTAATTGGTTTGCTAATTCATAAGGAAGTGGTCCATTGACACTTGTTCCCTATATGCTATCACCTTGCCCTATTGGGAACTTGGTGATCAAAAAGTGGCAATTTCTTGGCACTTGCCTTGTCAAGAAACACCAATTCTCGCAAGATTGAAAAATAGCTCCATTGGGGACATTACAATGGTATCAAAGTTGTGATCTTGCCAACCTGCAGGGAAGCTAAATGTTGATTATATCACTTGCATGTCAATGACAGAAAGGTATGCAAGGTCGAGAAATAAAGCATTTCAAGAATCTTTATAGGAAATGTTAAAAAATTTATAGAATATGAATCATTTCATTGTTACATTGGAACAATGGGACAAAGTAGTAGAGAGAAGATCATCCACAATTAATCAATCTGTGATCAGACCCACACCTAAGTTTTTTCAGCCAAGGTTGTTACAAAAATAACCACCTAAGATTGGGGAGTAGAGTCAGACAATACATGAAATCAAATCTTGTTACAATGAGTACAAAAATCTTGATCCTGATATTCAAAATCATCTTTTTTGAATATTTCTACAACTTGGAAATGGGATGGAGAGGGAGAAGATTTCAACAAAACCAACCCACCAAGGATCTCCACATAATCAGTAAAGGATTAGTGGAGGAAAAGAAACAAGAACAATCAAAAGCTACAATAAATTGAAAGGAAAAAGATCATGGAGGAATCCACAATATAGGTTGAAGGTAAGGAAATTTATGTCTCAATGACTTCTAAAATGGAATACCAACAAAATGAAGTCGAACAAATATCACTTGTTGAAAGCACAGTTGAAAAGATGTTCCTGCTCAGATTGAACCCATTAATCTCCCTAAGATTGAGTTTGAGGCATATGAAGGTGACACGTGAGGTAGTTGATGAAATGAAAGTAAGAGGAATCTTTTGGCAAATCCCAAATTATTGAATCACCAAAGTAGTGGTGTTGATGTAAATCTTTTAGAGACAATAGCAGGAGAACATTTGGACCATTCTTGTGCTTGCAGATTGGAAAATGAAAGGGATGTTCCAATCCAAAAAAACAAATGAGATTTATTTCCTAAAAGACACTATTGAGAGGCATGCGCTTGAGAAGAATTGGTTTTGAGCTCACAAATTTTTTCAAATCAGCAACTAATGGTAAGCAATTTGTCTATCTTCATAATTATAGCTCAAGGCATGAAGTTAGTGATACTAGCAGAAACTTGATGCTTCATATCCTAAATCATTGCAAATTTCTCATCAAGGAAATCATAGACCCTTTTGCTAAAGTTCAAATTTGTTTATACATAAGAGTATGGGTTCTGGGTGATTATTTGAGACACCTGATACTAAAGTCTAAGTGGAATATGCAATGGTTTTTCACCTAATTTGGCTCATTGTCAATCCATGGTGCCATCATAATGCTCATGGAGTTCACAATGCATTTGACCTTATTAGAACTCTCAAGAATGTGAAACAGATATTTTGAGGGAGGTTGTTGATGGCCAAACATATGATGCTTGTAAAGAAATGAACCCACAAGTGGTGCAATCATCTATGGAAGCAAGTCAAATTTTAATGGTTCAAGACCTTCCTAGGATGATGAACTTTAATGGAGCAGTGGATGTTATGCATAAATATTCATGGTAGAGTTTCCAATTCTTATTTATACTAGACTAGCATAGTGCAAGCATGGTGGAGACTGCATTTTCCACATAAACTCGACCCCACGTGAGTTCAAAATTTTATGAACAAAACAAATAATAAGGAATTTGTAGAAACTTTCGCACAATTTGATGAATTGGGCAAATGAACACATCAACCCCCAAGGATGATTTGGGATATTAGTATTATAGAGATATTTAGTTTGAAAGAGTTGGAGAGTTGGGTTTTCTTGACGACAAGCAAATTTTAGGAAGAGCAGATTGTCATGTCCCCTTTTCAAATAAAGCTAAGGAATTAATTATAATAATATTTTAAGTTGTCCTAATCGCTTTATTTTATAATATTGTTCACAAAAGATAACTTATTATTATTTTAAAAAGAAAAGGGTCCAATATAATGTTTTTAAAAGAGGGCCTAAAGTAATAATAAAAAATTTCATTAGGACAAAGGAACCAAATGAAATATTAAATTGAAAAATAAAAAAAATATAGACACTTCTAGAAGAGGGCTAAATAGTAAATAAAAGATTATAAAAGAAGAGTTGAGCTAGGGGAAAGAAGCATCCTAAAGATTATATTTTATTTCTTTAATAGTTTGAATTGGTTTATCTATTTGCTCCCAAGGACGAAAACTCCTGGTGTGAAGGTTATTGAAGGATGAAACCCCTTAATTTCTAGGAAAGAAAAGGACAAAAACATTCTTGTCTGTGCAAGTGATTCCACTTAGGGATCACACTAGTAATGATCATGAAGATTTCTAGAGTTGTAGAATAGCGAGGTTTGCAAGTTTTTAGTATGTTTTTGATGCAGTCAAGACTTAGGGGCCTTTTCAAGCTACTGAGTCAAGCAACAAGCTTCAACTTCAAACAATATTGAATTTGTCTATTAATAATCAAATGAACAACTTACAAGAGAAGTAAATGATGTTTTAATACATTATAGTTCAACATGTATACATACTTGTGTAATGTCCCCTTTTAGGATAATCCTAATTCTTGACCAAGAAACACAAGTTAATGCAATTAGGGTTATGATCTACCAATTAGATGCTTTAAGAGGAATGAATCTTGGTTTAGGTCCTAAAAATCATGTTAGATAATGTTGGAATATAATTCACATAATCAGACATCTAATAAGTGTTTATCTATTCATATCATGCAAATTTTTTAAACCACATAATATTTATAATTTCACATTGAGAGTTGGATCATAAGGGGGAGTGGATGAAAATCATGATAGGTTCACCTGAGCTTGTTATACCCAAAATGATTTTTTTGGCATTCTGCTTAAATTGAGCTAAACAATGTAAAAATGCCATCGAAAGTATGTTTTAGGTCAACACAAGCATGAAGTCTTTGTGGGTTTTTGTCAAGGAACCTATGGTTAAAATTCTAAAAAAATGAAAATTAGGGTTTTACGCCCCTATTTTTAAGGAAACAGGACCTTCCCGAAAATGATTGAAAATAATTCTGATAGGGTTAATTGCCTTCACGATCACATTGATCAAGTCTCTAATTATCAAAAGACATGTTTTACTCTGGTGGGTCTATTTCTATTTTTCAGGAACAAAGTTAGGAGCTTCGCAACCATTAATGGCAAATTGGCCAGTACCAGGTGCTGAAAGCTAAGCTTCAAGAACTCCAACGAAGAAGCTATGGCAGAAAAGGATGAAAATGATGCCATTCAACGAAGGAGATTCTCAAAACAGAAGAGGCCAAAATTTGGCTAACTCTGGAAGGTGTACGTTTTGCTACCAAAGAAAAACACTGTCTAAAGGTGAAAAAGGCGCCCCTCTTGAAGAAAGGCGCCCTTGGATCTCAGAGGGAAAATGTAATCATTTGGCATCTGCAACTCAGTCATCCTCTTCATTCTCATGCTGGCTCGACAACGAAACAATCAACAAAATCATCTGATTCAGGGATCATTGACCAAATCGTCAGCAAAGTATGGACGATCCATCAGCAATGAAGATGCCAAAACAGAGAGCTTCGAGGTAAAAGCGCCCCTGCTGGCCAGGGGCGCCCCTCAGTTACAAGTACCAGATGAATCCATAAGCAACAACTCTATACATGTTATCTTTCCAGCTTCCTCCCAGCTACATGATCAATTTGACAACAGGTCCATAAGACACACCAAACGATCATGAGTTGAGGTCAAGTAGAAAAAGCCAAAATTGAATAACTGGAAAGATAAGCCAGAAAATAGCTAAGGCATGGCAAAAAGTGCCCCTCTTGAGGAAAGGTGCCCTTTCTTGAGGGCATCTAGATTCAGTCAAAATCTTCACTGCCTCGCAGGATGACCTTCTCAGCTATGACTTGTCTAATCAGTGGGACTATTAGCAATAACTTCTAACAAATCAAACATCTGGTGGAGGAGGTCAAAGACTGGCAATCCATAGCCAAGATAAAACCACGCAAAAACTAAAAGTGCCCTGTTGGCCAAGGGCGCCCTTTAGTTTGAAGGACCTAAACCTGCCAGCTTCAACTGAGAAGTCAGTCATCCTGAACAGGACCGAGCAGGCTACCCAATGCATCGTGAAGTAGAGTCATTTGATTCATCTAGCATTAGGAACGTTAGATCAAAGTAAAGAGGGTCTGAAAAGGTCAAAACGAAGTACAATCAATGAAAATTGACTAAGGCATTGTCAAAAGCGCCCCTCTCAAGGAAAGGCGCCCTTCTTTCTAGAGGCCTGAACTCAGTTTTCTAAGTTAATCCCTCCCAAGCATATCTCATCATGCTGATCCCACCTCAACAACAAAACTACCAGCCACTGCCAGAGATCAACTGAGTAACCTAAATCAAAGATCAAACGGAGGCACTTCAGCTTGCAAAATGGACAAAAATGATCAACTTCAAGGATGGACGCCTAAAAGAAGTCAAAGCAAAGATGTTGACTTGAGTTAGCAAATTTGGAGCCAAAAGAGGCCAAACACTCCACAATCAGTGGAAATCACCTTTTGGAACTCCAAATTAGACCTAAATCATGAGTTGTCTTCCATACTTGATGGATCTTAACCCTAATCACCATATATTCATGCTAGGCATCCCATTCTCCATTATTCTTTTTGCAGGTTGAAGGATAAAACATCAAATAGCTCCCAAGAACACGTTTTCAAGATCTGGCAGAGGTTTTGGACGGATCTTCATATTTTTGAAGATCATTGGCAGTAAAAGTATTCTTCCCCGAAGATTGTTTCCAGAGGCAGATTATTGCAAAGTGGCAGTTTATAACTTCCAATCCATCTTCTGTCTACTTCCTCTATTTCTGTCTATATTTCTTTGCATGTCACAGGAAATGACAGATAATCACAGATCTGGCCAACTGGGTATGATCAGCACAACTTTTTCAACAAAACCCACATGTTGGATTTTTCCAGAAAAAGTAGCCCTGCTGCCCCTATTTTTTAGAGTTTCTGGAAAAAGTCATAATATTGAAAAATAGACAAACTAGGTTTGTTTAGCTCTGAAGCACGAACAAAACCCATATGTTGGTTTTTTCCGAGAAAAATCACTTTCTAGTACCCCACTGCCTCTACCACCAAAGGGCTCTTGCATGTCAAAGAAAAAATTGTTTTTTCGAATTTTTGACGATCTGGATTTGTTTAGAAAATCATTCTCAACGAAACCCATGTCTCGGAATTTTTCGTAAAAATTACCCCCAACGAGGCTATTTTTAGTAGTTCTAGAAAAAGTGTCAGAACAGGGTCGTGTGCACAATCAATCTTCAAGGTTTTCAGAATGTAGTACTCCTAGGTACAGTACAAGACCAAGACAGTCCTATACCATGATTATTTGAAAACAACTGACACAGACTTATGGCAGAAAAATCCAGAGGTCAGTTCTGAAGACTTGGAGGGCATGAACCAAATTACATTGCAGAACATTAAAGAATCCGGTTTATTCCAAGCTGCATCCATTCCGATCACCTTACAGAGCATTGAGTTTGTAACTGCTTGCACAAAGCATTACAACCCAACTACAAGAGAGATCCTGTCAGTAGATGGAAGAGTGATTTGCAGCTTAAAGCCGAAGGACATGTTTTGCAATTCCACCATGCCCTACCAGGAAGGTCGTATCTGTGACAGAATGCGAAAAGGCATTCGAAGCTTCAAGGGATGAGTGTTCGTTTATAATGGCTGAACATTGGTTGAAAACAAAGAGAACCGGCTTTCCCAAATAGGTTGGGAGATGAGAATTCAAAGATGAGTACGGAGTGTTGATCACTCTACTCAGCAGAGTCACTAGACAAGAGGAGGGAAAATCCTTCCAGCCGTGGATGTTCTATATTATTGGCAAAATAATCAGCAGGAAAGAACATTACGACTGGGCCTCTTTGATCAGTGACACGCTCCACCAACAATTTACCGAGTTTCTAGAAGAGCACCGTTTCCACATGTGTTCCTACCTGGTCTACCTGATAGCCTTCCAAGGTAATTTCAGAACACTAAACACTGTGGGAACCCTAGGTGTGCAAAAAGTCCAAGAGTACTTTTTTCGCCTTGAGTTCACTCTAGCGGAAAGGCACTTCAAGAAGATAAATGACCTTTTCACTATGCACACCATGCGCAAGCTAGACCATTAGATGCACGTGTATTTCACCAGCAGCTAAGGCAACAATGGTGGACTGGGTAGATTGGTTCATCCAATTCCCCACTTTCACCTACATACGCATGTATGGATACAATGGACACCCCGCCATGATGCCACGCTACCCCTCAGATAGGGTAGTGTTCATGGAATTCCTGAGGCAGTTGGCTGAGGTTCACTCTTACCTTTGCATAAAGAAGAAGTCTGCTGCAAACTTTCCTTTTTAGATGGGATTCTACAGATGCAAGACTGCAGCCGATGCTTGGTTGATAAGCCAGGAAATAGTGAGATTTAATCTCAAGTACCTCATTGACAGGAGGCCATCCTATGATCCCAAAGGCATCTTCGCAGCACATCTTGAGCAAAGATCATCACATGTGTTGGGTGAAAATAGTGTAATCAACTTTTCAACAGATTACGCCATCTATACTTCAGCCACAACTATGTGAGATATAATCTCTCCTCTCAGAAAGGGGAGGCACCCTTCTTACTGGTAAGTAGAAGCTATAGTAAACTTAAAGGAATACTTACAAAATGTACATTGTACTCATGAAATGGGGGGGGTGTGTTACATTCATATTTCTCTCTTTTTTCAGAGAAGATGTTTACAATGCTTCACGATGAAAAGCTTTAGATCTGATAACTTAAACTTAAACAACAGTAGTAATGCCGATATTTCTATCTTGTCAAAGCACAGCGTAGAAATACCAGGTATGATTTATAATAACAAAGGAAAAAAGGAAAAGGGAAAGCTCACGAAGGCACAAAGTCGTTCCGTAGCCTTTTCAATGTTGAATCCTATAGAAGTATCATTCGTTGTATTAGAAGCACAAATTCTTCTTAGATACACCAATTCCTCGAACAACATGAATGATTACTGTTACACCCCGGAATTTGTATAGTTACTATTCTAGTAATGCTTAGAGCATTCTGATTGTAAGGAAGGTTTTGAATGAATAAAACGTGATTGAACCTTGTTATCAATATGAGAATCTGTTTACATGTTATGTTTGGCTCATTCTATATTCTTGATTGATGTTACTCTTGGATAAGCAATGCATAGAGGAAAGTAATTAGTCTTGTTTTATATATTTGATTTATATATACTGAAAATATTGTGAGCAATTGACTGCCGTGGTTTTGTGCCATGGATGCAGGAACAGGAACTATTCCTCCAGGTGGAGGGGAAACATCACTCGGGAGAGGAACTTGGTCGGCTAACCGGTAAAGTTGATCATATGAGCATACACACACTTCACTGAGGGTTTTGGGAACTGAGTCAGATTGAGTTGTCATGATAAGTCATCCTTAGGCTTAGGAGTTTCTGATTACTTCTTTATGCTTTATGAGTGGTGTTCCTTGATTGACTGACTTACTGTTCTGAGAACCTTGAATGTGAAATGTGAACTGATAAGTTACTGATGCCTGGAATTTACAGTTAAATGTATATATACGTGTTTGTGCAATTGCGTCTATTAAAAGGTGCTCTGACTGACCTATAATACACGTAATTGAAGATTTGAAAATAAACATGTATAGATATATTTAAGTGTAAACTGGGTAAGTTTATTAATATATTTAATATCAATATTATTATAGTCTTACCGATAATATAATATATTAATATATCTAATGTAATATTCAAATATTATATAGATATATTTATATATTTAAATAAAGGTAAATTAAAAACTATAATAATGTTATATTGAATATAATACAAAATGTATTAATAACATTTTAATGAGAATATTAAAATGACTAAACCCTTGGAAAGATTTGAAATAGACGTATAAGTCTTTGGTAATTATTTTTCATTACCATATAAAGGAATTTCAAAATATTCAAACTTTAGAAAGTATTAAATAAAGGAAAGGAATTTCGAATTTACTAGAGCATTGAAAATGCATGAAAAATTAATGAAGGAAATGTAATGTTTTAAACTATGGACTATTGAAAGACTTAAAATGAAATATTTAAAAATCACGGATTTCTTCCCGTGAAGAAATCGCGCGACTGTGTTAAGCTGAAAATGGGGAGAAATGGTAGCATTTGCAGATCTGCGCCCAGCTCGCACTTGAGAGACTTGGTCGCAGATGTTAAGGCGCCACCATTGTGGACGCGTGGGTGAAAGAAAGAAAGAAACAACTGCGAAAAACCCTTGACGTTTTCAAACTAAAACTAAAAATGCCATTTGTGCTGCAGTCCGCCATTTTTGAAGGCATGAATAATGTTTTAACCTATACGTGGTTGCTTCACGAAATTCAGAAGTGATAAGTTGAAACATTCCTGGGAAATATGTTGAATCATCAACTCTTTTGCTGTGTGTCTGGTTATTCGATTGCCACAACAGATTTTGACATTTTCAAAGGAAGAGGTGTCGAATTCTCATGCCTACAAAGTAGTAAGCATGAGAATTCGAAAGCTATAAATAGGTTCACTCTCATTGTTGAAAACACTCATTCACTCACTCTCCTTTGCATTGGAATCACGAATTTCAGTGCTGTGGTATTTCTGTGTGTTAAAATTCCCTCTTGTTGAGAGCTTTATTCACCTACACTGCTGTTGCATTTACAGTAAGTTGCAAACCATCATTGCAATTAGATTGTGAGATAGATTGTGAAAGCCATTACCATTTTGTGAAAGCCATTTGCAATTTGAGACTGTATTGCTGAGAGCAACTTTTCCTCATACCAAATTGCATTTACCTGAAAGTAGTATTTGTTCAAGCTAAGAGAAGGCTGCGAAGGACGGTGGAGCAAGAACTGAAGCTACCGATCGAGCTCATACGCAAAAGGAAATCAGGCATGAGAAATATCTTTGTAGAATTTCTGTCATTGATTTTAAAATGTGTTATTAGTTTGCTTGATTATGCCTTGCATTATGCTGTAGTTTGAAAGGAAAAATAATAGGAAACCTCTATGTTTCTATGGAACTGCTGAATTAGGAATAGTTAAATTTCCTTAGAAAAGCTTATTGAATTAAGTAATAGCTTAAAGAGCTTGTTGAATTGGGAATAGTTTAAATTCTTTAGAAAAGCTTTTTGAATTAAGAAATAGCTTAATAGCTTGTTGAATTGGAAATAGCTTAAAAGCTTGTTGAAATGATTAGTTTGAATTCATAGGAGAATTCGAAAAGGAATAACATAAAAAGGGAAATGTTTGATTACTTCTTAGTAAAAGTACCTTATGTTTTGTATTGCTTGAATACTGCTTGAACTCCTTAAATAAAGGAAAGGGACTAGTTATTAATACTAGGACGAGGGTGGATTCAGTACCAAGGTAGTCTAAAGCTTTAGAGTTAAATAGGTTAACTAGAGAAAGCTATGTACTCCATGGATAAAGATTTCCATGTTAGGAAGTACCAGAGGGACCCCTTGTTGACTGTACTCCATTTCCTGTTTAAGTAGTTGAAGTAGGAAGTCTAGGGTGATTGACTACCCACGGAAAGGACTCAACTTACGCGTAGGATAAGGCAGCCTTAAGTCAAACTGAACCTAACTTAGTGCAAGTGATAGATGACCGTCAGTTTAAGTACTTAAGATATGCTTTGGCCAAAGTAGTGTAGTATACCTAACGTCCACTTAGACTGTGAGATGAATTACACTGTCAGTTCACAGTAATCCAGGTTACATGCTGTTGGCGTAAGAACTAACACCTCTGGAGTGTAAGTTTGTACGAACAGCTATGCAAACTACGTAATGAGTGCTCTTCAAATTAGGAGGGGAAGCTCCCTCGTTGTACTGGAATGCATGAAATAGAAAACTAAACTAATGTCCTATCTTTTTGTTCTCAGCTGGTAGAGGCACAAGGTTAAGAAAACCTAGAACGTTGCACCTAAGTATTTTCTGGTTTCGCAGATCATCTAACTACAACTAAGCTAACTTCTTTAAATCTATCCAGTTTCCTCAAGAAACAGAGCATGAGGAAATGGAGTAGGAATGTATTGTATGATAAACTCCAGGTGCGGGCTCACAACATGAAGGCAAGGTAGGCGCAACTATTTGCTTGGCTGAATGAGTCTACTATAACACACATCATATGATAAGCTTTGAGTACAGTTTGGCAACATGAAGGCAAGGTAGGCGCAACTATTTGCTCTTCTGAATAGGCTTATAATCAACAAAACAAAAGGTAAGCAACTGGGACAGTAGATTGTATAGACGCAACACGCATGCAATAACGATCAAACCAACAACCCCATTTAACTAAGATCGAATAAACACCATAACAATAACATGAAGGCAAGGTAGGCGCAACAATTTATTATAACAGCAATTACTCTTTGAACAGATACAATAATAGCAATACTACAGGCAAGGTAGGTGCAGCATGTATGCTATCAAGCAAAAGTTAAATTACAAATGAGTTTAAAGCTCTTATTTATAGACTTCAAGGTGTAGGCAACCCTAAAATCACCTTGAGTCAACTAAGGTCTTGCAATGCATGCAAGATCTTATTCCTAAACCCTAATTGAATGAAACTATATAGTTAACTGGGAAACTATCATCAATTAACTGAAACATCTAATCTAAATGGACAAGGTGCAACATGCACGTCCTTATTGAAAGCAAGTCAACTAGAATGCTATCATCAGTCAACTGAAAAAATCTAATCTAATCTCCAAGTATATGTAGATATTTCCAAGAAAGACATGGCATGCAATGTGTAACAACCTGTTAACTTGGAAAGAAGCCTCGAGTTTAACTCCTGTGTCTAATGTCTATCTTGGAAAAGGTGGGACGCCTTGAACTGAAGTTCACTGACCCTGATCTCGAGCAAGTAACCCCTCCACGAGGTTAGTGACTGCATCACCATCTAGAGGTCATCACATGTCTCAACTGTCAATTCACTGCTTCTTAGCAACTCAAGCAAAACTGAAAATTTTTGTATACTTAAACTGGCCCTTCACTGGCTGGTAACTATGGCGGCTTTGTAATTGAAGTGACGGCCACTGTTTCCTCTGCAGCTTGATGCTTCTCACGTTTTTCATGCTTTTCTTTATGGAAGAGTGTTGCATGATGAAACTGCGAACTCTTTGGTTGTGAGAAATACAAATGAACATGCTGCATACACAGAAACCCAACGGTATCAACCCTCGAAACTGGCCTTGGAAGACAATCAACTATACGAGACATGAAACCATGTGAACTTGAGTGACTACTCTTGTCAACCTTTCCGATGCGCTTGATACAAATCAATGTCAGCTTTTTTGATGAAATCATGAATTAAGACTGACTTGGTCTTGAATTCGTTCTGCATGAACTACATCCTTAAAAACTCGCCTGTTGACTGTGAACATGGCTATATTCTGACAACTTCTCCAAAAAACCAAAAATCTCTCCTAATGAGGCTAAAAATAGCTTGTCGGAGGGCAATTTTCACAGAAAATTCTGAGACGTGGGTTTTATGTAGAATCAAATTCTAAGATGACCCACAATGTCAGAATTGTGAAAAAATGTGATTTAGGCCCGCATGCAAAAGGTTTTCAGTTGAGATCTGAGGGGCTGTGAGGACATTTTTTCCCGAGAAAATCTGAGATATGGGTTTTGTCCAGAAGATATTTCTAAGACAACCCACAACGTTAGATTCGAAAAATATCGACTTCTACTCCACCATGCAAAGGAATTTCACTTCAGAAAATCAAAGCCTCAAGAACTGATGCTCTGGAACAAATTTTTCTTGAAAATTCTAGCACATGGGTTTTGCTGAGAAAGCAATTCTGAATCAACCCAGATGATTTGTTTTGCCAAAAACGCCAATTCTTCAAACATGTGAGAAAATTTTAAGACGAGAAGATGGAAGAAATCTAGAGAAGAAGAAAGATGTTTTTTAATTTTTATTTATTTATTATCTTCTTCTGTCAAAATCGCCACTCTGCCTTGAATTCTGCTGATGAATCTTGACTTGTACCTGCAAAAGAATATTTTTTATGCCTTCACAACTGACCGCTGAAGAAATTCGCCCAACTCTGGAAAGAATTCACCTCTGCTCAAGCTGGATGAATGAAATGATGAATGCCATGCTTGCATAACTAGAGCAAAATCGTACTACAAAAGCAAGACTGCAAGCTCAAACCCTAACTGTGAAGAAGGAATCCGATTGGCCCTTTACCAGTTGAACTGCTGCTGTCTCTGAGTCTTTAGACTAAAAATAATATTTTAATTTCAAAGCATGCAAAGAACTAAAAGTGGCACCAATATTTATCTTTGAAGAAATTCGTCACTTTTTAATGCCTTGCATGCAAAAATATTATTTTTATCATTTTGCCAAAAATAGCATCTTGTTGTGCTCAACACACTTCCCTGATTCTAAAAAGTCAAATTTTGATCTTTTAGGCTTCCATTTGCAAGAGTTATGAGATTTTTGAGAATCTCCTATTTTGTAGCTGACTGCAAAGTTACAACCGACCATGTTCAGCTCTGATTTCTGGTTGACTGACTGAGCCTGCGACTGTGCTGAGATATCCACTGCGAAGCCTGCATGACAAGGATGAAATGTCTGCTGGGAACAACAACTGCTAAAATCATCATCTGATACCTTAGAAAATTAGGCGCCTCTGATTAAATTGATGTTTTGACTCCAGACTTAGTCATTTCTTCATTCTGCCTTCTGATGCTTCAAACTGCCGTTGACGGTGAATGATGAACTCCACTGACTGAATAATGGATTCATTGCATGACTAGAAGTATTCTGCATCCAATGATTGTATATGAGGGATTTGAAAATTGTATTAAGAACCCCAAAAGAATGAGCGCCCCTATTCTGTGATAGCTCAAACACTATTTTGACAAAAGTGTGATTTTCATCTGAACACCATACTTTGACCCTTGATACCGGGAACTGGAATGCTCCGATATGCGTGTCGTCTGTCTTGCTGTATAGTTTGGTCAACTTGCAAGAGATGTTCTTGGAGACGACGAAGCCAAAAAATTGCTTTTAAGGCCTCTAAAAGAAAATCGCCTTTTTCAAAGAAAATAATATTCTTACACTTAAGTCATTTTTTGAACTGCCTTCAATCAACTCTTCCTTACAGCATTATCATCTTGACCTCGCACGTACGAGCATTCGCCAAATCTCGGAGGTTGTCGGCTAGACTCGTTGGATAGCTTGAGTAATTGCACACAAGTCTTGTGAAGACTGTAATTGCAAATAACCCCGTCTGGCAGGCCTAAAGGAGAATCGCCCCTAGCCTACAGCTGTGCAGCTTTGTGTAGCTACGCTTCACCATCCTCTGTTTTACGTGCTCGGTAGGACCTCTGTCACAGTTACTCAGAACATCGGATCGTCTTGTGAACGAATACACTGCAAAACTGAACTGAGTTGGAAGAGATCTCAGGAAGACCTCAATTGCAAATTCATCCATCAAACAGGTCTTATTCAGGATCGCCCCTGGGCTACAGGGGAGCGGATTTGCATTGAATTCATTTCTTCTGACATGTATCCTGCTTGCAATTTCCACTTCTACCGTTGATAACCGGATTTTTGTACTGGATACGCTTCCGCTTGATAGCTCGTTGAAAAGCTAAACTAATTCTGCAAAGACTGAAACCATCAAAACACACATGCATCTAGATCTGGGCCTTCAAAAAGAAAATCGCCCTTGGACTAGAAGGGAGCGGATTTGCATCTCTAGACTGCCTCCTTGTGAGAAAACACTCTTCGCAACCTCTGCTTCTGTCTTCGTTTTCCGGAGTTCTGTAACTCGGATAATCTTGCTTCATGGCTAGTCAGAAAGCTGACTGAAAACTGAACATAATGAATGTATCCTTCATCCAAAGCACTCAAATCTTGACCTTCAAATGGAAGGGCGCCCCTGGGCTACAGGGGAGCGGATTTGTTTTGAATTCATTGATTTTCACCATTTCTATGCTTTGCAAACGCTGTATCCATCACTGCGGTTGACCATGTCGAAGCGTTGTGACTGTTGAGGTGTGTGGATGACTATACTTCATCATTTTAACATGTATGGACACTATAAAGTTGATTTGCACGTTGATTGCGCAAGTGTCTACTACGTTACATAGTGAAAAGTTCCCAGACTTAGAATATTTTAGCACTTTTTGCCAATCTAAAAATCCCCTCCATCAAAAAGCATTATTTCCAACATCTTTTATCGTAGAGCATTCCTCTTTGAGTTTCAGGCTTAGATATTGATACCTGGTACTGGCCGACTGCCATTGATGACCCCGAAGATCCTAACTTTTCTCCTGAAAAAGTGAAAACTACCCACCAGCCTTAAACTGACTTTTAACTGAAACTGACTTCACCACTGTGATTGTGATGTGAAATAAGCCAATCAAAATTAATTTCAGCCAATTCTGACAAGTTCCTATTTTTTAGGGTTTCGAGCTAAAAATAGATTTCAGAAACCCTAATTTTCAAAATTTTCAAATTTTGCCAGTATCTTCCTGGCATCACACTGACTAAAAGCCCATACTTTATTTGCCCAAAAACTGAGTTTTGACCCCACTTTTACAAGGTTTAGAC
Organism: Sequoiadendron giganteum; assembly: GCA_007115665.2. Taxonomy (NCBI): domain Eukaryota; kingdom Viridiplantae; phylum Streptophyta; class Pinopsida; order Cupressales; family Cupressaceae; genus Sequoiadendron; species Sequoiadendron giganteum. The sequence continues at coordinate 202,458,398 of CM021101.1, forward strand.
CATTTTAAGCAAAATGCCTTAATGAAGCAAAAATTTCGGTTTGGGTACAACACATGCTAGATTGAGATTGTGAGGACAAAAGGATTTAGTTATGTAGGATTACACACTATGCTCAGTTGGTCATACAGAACCGGTTACCCAACCAATCTCCTCCAAGAAGGGAGGGCCGTCTACTTAACAGTAAACGTGCGGGGGACCGCAATATAAGTCCGTGGTTGGTGGAAAAGCACCTGAGTGATGTTTCCCCTCCACCTTAGACTTCTGATGAACCAAAGTTTGAAAGGGAAGATCCTGGACAGTCTTATTCCTATTTGCTCAAAAGCTTCTGAGCTATGTTTGAAACTTGTAAGATTCTTACCTTGCTTTTTAATTGAAAGAAAAGTAATGATGAAAGTGTACTCTGTTATTTACTTGGAAAATAGAACAATGATAAATTGTGTCATTTATTTGTTTATGATGAAATGTTCAATTAGAATGAAAAGAAAAGTTATTTACTTTGTCATTTAATTGTATTTCCTTGTATCTTATTAGTGAAAGTAGAAAAAATTTTTACCCGGTTTTGGGGTCATTACAATTACAAGCACAAAGTCTTGTAGATCCTTCAACCAAAACCTTCAAACATAAACAAATCCAAATGATAAATGCAACACAAAGTTTACATCAACCACTTGAAGCCCTTTCAATCTCATACACTAATCACTACCGATATAATTAAAACACAAGACAATCGATTCCAACACAAAGTCTGGTATGCAATCCTCTTCTTTATTGATTAGATCTGAATTCACAATATTGAACACAAAGTCTTGTTGTGACCTTTTTCACACATCACCCCTTTCAAATGGTGACCCCCTAATTTTTGCTCCATTCTGGTCTTTTGGCTTTGCATCTCTCTCTCTCTCTAGTCTTTCCATCCTTTCGGGGATGTCCCATCGTTTGAACAAGGTTGAAATATTGGTTAAGTCTGTGGAATTAGGGTTTTCCGTCATTCAGGCTTTTTAAAGGTCAAACCGAGTTATCAAATTGGAATCTGAGTATGTACTACAATTACAAGGCGTCCAACAAAGTCCCACTGAATTTTTATCAAATTCTGACAACTTACTATTTATAGTAAGTACTCAATCTGGGACCATTTCATCGGGATTTTGGAATTCTGTTAGCTCCATCGCATTTCGGGTACTTCAAGCTACTTGCACGCCAAATTTGGGCAGAATTAGACAACTTGCTATTTTTAGCAGTTCAGGCTTCAGGAGCCATTTTCAGGATCTTCACATGTGCTTTTCAAATGCATGTCTGGGGAATGTTTCTGGGATTTTCAAGACCTTCGCAGTGATGTAACATGCAAACCGAGGTGATGACTTTTAGAGTTCAGCCTTCAAAGGCTATTTTTAGGGTTTGCATGCAGAGTTTTTCAACGCATGTTCGGATATTCCTCATGGGTTTTTCGAGAGCTTTGCAATGATATGACATGCAAGCAAAGGGGATCAATTTTCAAGGACTTACTATTTTTAGCTAGTGCATGCATGCAGACCAGTTTTTTGGGTTTTTTGAGATCCCATGGGCGATGTGACATGCAAAATCATTTGACAGTGGATTGGTCACTTTTCAGGAAGTTTCTATTATTAGCAGGTACACTTAGACAGCCGCCCGACACTCCAGTTCAGCAAGCAGAACGACATGCAACATAAACAAAGCCAAACGAAGACCGTTCAGGATACGTGCAAGTCAAATTAGGGTTTCCACTTTTATAGGGAGCGAAACTCAGAAATTGTCAAAATGAAGTACCCCACCGATATCAGCATACTTCAAGGTACCTACTGGCGGAATTTGAGCGAAATCTGAGAACTTACTATTTTTAGTAAGTCATCTCAGGGCTATAAATAGCAGGTCTACGCCAGAGGTAGGTGTGAATAGGGCACTTAAGTTATCAGGATCAGGCATAGCAAGTTTCAAGTCAAACAGAGCTACAAAAGTCATGCAACTTTGGAACTTACTATAAATAGCAGGTGGCTCTAAATAGAAGGTCAACGCAAAGGACTGGCGAAAATAGGATCATCAGACTGCAAGGATCATATGGTGAAAATTTCATGACAAACGGAGCTGTGTAAGTCAGAAAAAAAAGGACTTACTAAAAATAGAATGTGAGGTTAAAGGTAGGCAATGACTTAGAAAATTTTACTAAGTATGGCAAAACAGAGGCTCATACCCTTGAGGGCGCCAGGCTAAGAAGAGAAAGCTTCCAAGTCAAAAATGAAACCTCACTATGTTAAATGCGCCCATCATGGAAGAGCCTTGAGGAAATATTCTAAGGCATTGAAAATAGAAGAAGACCCATTCAAATGCGCCCAAGAAGGATGTGGTGACTTCAAAATTGCCTAAGGCATTTAAAATAAAAGCATGGCATGTTAAATGCGCCCACCTTGATGAGTCTCTCAAAACGTCTAAGGCAAGAGAATTGAAAGCTCACCTAGCAAAAGGCGCCCTCAAATGAATGTGAAGACCCCTATATGCACCCACCTCAAGGATGAAACTTGGAAATTTTCTAAGTCATGAAATAAAAGTAGCCTACCCCATTTGTGCCCATGGTGAAAATAAAAGCAAGAGCTTCAAAATGTGCCCAAGTCATGTTGGGAAGACTTCAAAAGTTTCTAAGGCACAAACCAAAAGCTTCACATGTTATTTGCGCCCTCAAGTGAAAGCTCCACCATGGAAATGTGCCCAACATTGTGAAGGCCACCCAAAATATTTCCAAGGCATGGAAGAGAAAGTAGACCCATCAAAGTGCGCCCACCATGGAAGGGGTTATGTGAGAATTGGCTAAGGCGTGGAAAATAAAAGTAGCTTATCTAGAATGTGCCCAAGGTTGCTGGAGGATAGAACATGCCTAAGTGTTGGAGATAGGAGCCACACATGCCAAATGTGCCCAAAGAAGAATGAAAGCCTTTGAAAATATTCTAAGGCATGAAATGGAAGCTCACAGTCTAAAATGTGCCCAAGTCAAAAGATGAATGAAAGCTTGAGATAGTATTTACACCCAAGAAGAGTTAGAGGTTGCTGAAAAAGTCCGAGGCGTGGAGAATATGCTAAGGCATAGAATGAAAGTGCAACCTCTCAAATGCGCCCATGATGAAAACAAAAGCTCCCCAAGCTATTTGCGCCTAGCTTGTGTGATGATGTGATGTCCCCGCTCTAGTCAATTCTCAGGAGCAGTGGAGTTAGCCTATCTCTTGGACCCTTGTAGGCTGACAGGATCTGGTTAGAGGGTCAGTGGCCGTTTTAGTGGGTAGTGTCATTGCCCATTCCTTCACTCCAGTATTAGTTCAGTATAGGCATCCATGGTTCAGTGTTCGCCAGCTTCTGACGACACGGAGATATATGGCGTTTTGAGAGAGTTATGGATATTTAGGTGGTTTAAGTTAATTATTTAACTTAACGCTTTATTATAAAGTCAAATTGACTTTATAAATTTTATATCACTTAAATATGTCAAAAAGTGATGTAAAATTATATCACTTATGAATAAAGTGCGCTCAACTTGAAAAGGCAATTATTTAATTGCTAAACTATTGGAAAAGTCATTAAATACATTTTAATGTATTTTATAAAAGAGGAAAGCCGTACTTTCTTGGAATTCGTGCCTTTTGGGGATATAAGGCAATTTTGGCAAATAAAACTCATTATTGATTATTTGACTTTGTCATTGATTTTTCCTGTGCTATTCTCTGAGACAAGGGTTTCAGCAATTTCTTCCATTGGAGAACGATATCTCTTCAGTGTTGAGCATTTTTGAGACTGTGAAAGACCAGTCGAATTAGTGCATCTGTGAGGGCTTCATACAGAAGTCCTGTTGAGCTTCATCAGAGTTTATTATTCAGCATTTTGGTATTTGCAATAAGGGAAGGATTTCCTACTTTGGGCGCCATTCTTCATCAGTTTCCTAGCTTTTGATAGAGCCGTACCAGCATATAGAGAGTGGTATTTTCTCCTTGGGAGGCGTGCACATCTATTTGAGGCATGTGAACCTAGAGGCAAAAATGCCTCTTCATGAGGTGGTTATTGTGTTTCTTTGTTGGTGTCTTTCATTTGCAGCAGCATTTCTCTAGTTTCTGTGTGGGAGACAATAGATCTTGAGCCTTGGCAGTGATTTCCTCCAGTTTCAGCATTCTTGCCTGCCAAGCTATGGAGTTTCTTATTTAATTATTCTGGAGTCTTTCGGGTATGTAATTTGCTTGCAATCTCATTGTATGTACTGCAAATTAATAATTATTACATCTGTTGCTCAAAAGATTGTTGTATTTCAATTTTGTGTGCATTTATATGCTATCACCCCTTCTCTTCTGTATAAAAAACCCTTCTCTAAAAAACTTAAAAAGACACAAAGATAAACAAAATACAGGGGTTTGAGTTGGGAGCCAGTAGGGCTCATCACAGATGAGAACCTTGAAAATACTCTAAGGCGTGAAATCAAAGTCACACATGCCATTTGTGCCCTCACCTTGGAAAGAATAATGAATATGTTTGAAATATCTCTAAGGCACGAAATAAAAGCAAGGGGTCTGAAACGCGCCCAAGGATGAAGTGACTTCAAAATTATTCTAAGGCAAAAAAATAAAAGCTAGCACACAGAAATGTGCCCATAAGCTAAAGGGGAATCATGAAATTTTCTAAGTATTAAAATGGAACCTCATGGGATCAAACGTGCCCTTAGCACAAAGTGTTTGGAAAATATATTCTAAGGCGTTAGAAAGTGAAAGCCCCCCATGTCAAATGCGCCCAAAGAGGGGCAAGATGGCTAAGGGCATGAAAATTTCTAAGTGTGGAAAAATAAAACTCCACTAGCTAAAATGCGCCCAAGGTGTGAAGTGAAAGTAAGAAATTCCTAAGGCATGGGAATTTAAAATTGAATAAAATAAAATATCAAAGGGGGGAAAATGTCAAGAAGTTTTCTAAGTGGGATAAGTATTTCACTAGAGAAAATACGCCCTTGATATGAGTATGAAAATTTTCAGGAGGCAGTTAAACGAGGTTGGCGACTTGATGAAATTTTATTTTCAAGAGGGAAACAATTGATGAATATTTTCCATGGGCCAAGTAAAAAATTAAATGAACCTCTTTAAAATACGCCTATGGGTTGATGAAGTTTTAATTTATTTTCCTAAGGGAAATTTTAATATTTTCAGAGGGGATTTGTTTTGCCTAGATTATTTTTCTAACGGAAATTAAATCTCAGAGGATGGATTATTTAGAGCGAGCAAGTGATTTCAGATCAACGGAGTTGAATATTTTAAAGAGAAGATTTAAAATGTCTAAGGCAAATTTCATGAAACTAAAGATTTAAATGATAGACATTTTAACAGGTTGGAAATGAATTTACAACTCCCATGAATTTTTCGAGTTGAATTTAATTAAACACTGCAAGGATTTTAAAATGGAATTTTCAATCAAGTCAAGCGATTTTCTCGCGAGTTGTTTAAATTACTGAGAGTTAACTGGCAGACTGGAGGGAAAAATTCAAATTTTGCAAGGAAAGAATCCTCATTAATGGCAACTGCCATGATGACTGACCGACGACTAGCCCACTACTGCGCCTGAAATAGAAGATTCTAAGTGGAGAGAGTGGTGAATTGATGAAGGTGCTAAAATAACTCCAGCACTACTTGGCAGGATTCTTCATGAAGAATTATTTAAGCAACCTCATTTCTCATTTCTTCTCACATTTCGAAGTTGAGAGTTGCTGAAAGTGAGAATTTCTTTGAGGGATTGAAATCTTTTTCGAGGTTGCTGAAAGTGAGGTTGAGTTTTTATTTTTCTAAGAGCGAAGTTGCTAAAGATTTTAGTACTTGAAGAGCTGAGAGTGTGTTACTGCAAATTTCAAAATTGTATGCTGGAGTTGCTGAAGTCATTTTCGAAGTTGCATAAGAGTTCTTGAAGTTGCTGAGGATTTCACATTCGAACTACTGAAAGTTGATTGTTGTTGGAGTTGAGAAGAAGTTCGAAATTCCATACTGCAGTGATTTCTTTATTCTTCTAATTGCTGAAGTTGACAGGCTGAAGTCAAAAATTCGAATTATTTATGCTTGAGAAATTATTCACATTACTGAAAGTTATTAGTTTGCTGCAATCTTTCTTCCCCAGTCAGAAGTGTAGTTGCTGAAAGTTTTCTCTAAGCTCGGAGATTTTTATACAGTTTGAGGTTTGGAGTTAGAAATCTATGCTGAGGAATTTTATTTTCAAAGCTAACTCCATACTCGCAGCCATCTCGGGAATGGTTTTATTTTATTAAAAATCTGCAATCTAACTTATTATTCAATTTTTTTGCAGATGGCTGGAGCAAAAGATGTTGCAGGAACAAGCAGAGCTGCTGACAGAGCTGCAAATACTGAAGCAAGCAAGGCAAGCTCGTCTCGACAAGCAATGATCAAAAGGCTCGCCAAGCCATTTCTTCCGAAGTCGGCAATTACTTCAAAGTTGGAGGGATTAAATGACACCAACCTCGGTTCATTTAATCTGAGTGCACTCAAATCAAGGATGTACGGGCTGGGAGGTCATCAACCGTCAGTCACAACACACAACATAATGAAAAGTGGACTCTACGCAGCTGCTGGTTTTCCACCAACAATACAGTGCCCGAAACTAATCATGGAATGCACAAATTGCTACAAGCCGGAACGCAGAACGATTGTCTCTCTAGATGGCAAATTGTTTGCCAACTTCACATTGGATGCTATCGGAGAGGCATTTGGGATTCTAACTTCTGAGAGGATGTTATATAGAACAAAGGAAAGGGCAGATAAAATGTACTCCTCCTCCTTCGAAAGGGTTGCAGCAGTCATCAACAGAGTCTGGATGCAGAAGCCAAAGCCACCCCGCACTAAACTCCCAAAACAGATAATTGCCGAGGATGTGATACAAGAATACTGTGACTTGATAATGATGCTTAGCCGAGTAAACGGGAGTTAACAAGCATATATCTTCGAGCCTTGGATGTTCTACTTCATTGAAATCATATTGGAAGGAAAGGAATGTGTTGACTGGGCTAGGATGATTAGCGACAACATAGATGAACAGTTCAAGAGCCTGAGGAGGACGAAGACTTTTTATATGAGCTCATACGTAATGTATATCCTGGTGAGGATGACCAAGTATAGAGGAATCACATACAAAGAGCCAATCGACTGTGCTCCTGACCAGTTCAAAATCCACAAGGCTTGCACACAATTACATTTGACTAACCCTGCCAGCTACAAGCGGGCAAATGATGCATTCCCAATGCATATTGCAAGGACCCTTCAACAGAGAACGCAGCAAAGAATATCGAAGGAAGCACAGGCGTTGATCGAAGAATATGGATATTGGCTCATCCAATTTCCGAAATTCACATACATTAGGCTGCAAAGGTTCACCTCGTATCCATACCGGTTGTCGAGGTACCCCACTGATCACATAGTAATGCAAGAGGTATCTAGGTAGCTCATTGCCTACGATAAAATCCAGAAGAAGAAGAGGAAGAAGGGACTGGATTTTCCTATCGCCATAGGGAATTCCACTGAGGTATGCCCCTCCTTGTAGGCAGCTCGAGAGGTAGAGGATGAGCTACAATTCTTTCATCTCTCGTATCACACAAGCAGGCAGGATTTCGATCCTTACGGAAACATCCAGGTGGTGCAGAATGTTGAGTACAGGCACAAGGCTCACATAGAAGATTTTTGGGCAAATGCGGCGGATTAGGTTGAAATAAGAAGAAGGATGTTTACTAGACTACCTCTCAAGTTAATCAAGGAGTGTGAAGTCATCCCAGTTCCTGACCAGGTGGAAGAGGATGTAAATGTCATACAGCTTGACTATGAGTCAGTCAGGAATACTCCGGTCCCACCACTTGATTGGTTCGAGCCAGAAATCATTGACTTGGACATGCTCTCTATTCTGGTGATGACTTTCACGAGGGCTTGGGTCGATAGACATGTGGGCAGACTCAAAAGTAGAGCAGTTACCCTTATGACTTGATGGGTGATCAAAGGCCGCTATCGGTGAGAAGGGGAAAACAAGTTGCCCAAGCACCGGAAGCACGAGATGAGGTGCCAACCCAGCCAATACCTTTGAGGATGGAGCAAGCATCACCTGCGCGGTCGCAAACTCAATCTTCGAGTTTGAGGGAAATTTCGCTATTTGCCAATCAGAGGGCAGGATTGAATGAAGAGCGGGAACTTGAGGAGGTTGATCAGCCCAACATCCGAGAGTCAAATAGTATAAGTGTTAGTGCATCCAGGGGTGGCCAACATGAAGAGGAGGAGGAAACAATGGCCGATACCCGTTTCCGGTAGATGTTGGACATGGCATTGGAAGAGGAAGAAAACACAGAGCAAGGGACCCATGAGTCTAGAGATACTCAGCTCGTGGAGACTGATGAGCCTGAGCAGAACAGTGTAAGAAGAGAGGAAGTATATGAGGTGGAGACAACAGAAGAGAAGCCCCTTGTCACTTGAAATCCACAACAGACAGTGCCGGATTGGCTTACGGATAGAATGAGAAGAGACCCTGAGGATGATACGGATCCAGCCGTTGAGATGGAAGAGTTCCTCAGAAGGATTAGTGCGCCATCGGAGAAGAAGAGAGCCAGGAAATTTTCAAAGATCTCAACAGATGAGTTGGGCTCTCGCACACTTCAGGTTGCTGTCCCAAGGGAGGAGTGTGATCGAGCCGAGGAGAGGCCTGAGAATTACGTGATCACCATTGTAGAGTTGGGTCGTCCTACGGGAGCCCAAATTGTTGAGGAGTTCAATAACTCCTATCAGGCGTTGAGAGACCAGTTGCTCCACACGGAGGGGAAGTATAAGAAGTTAAAGAAGGAGCACAAGACCTTGATAGGATATGTGCAGAGTCTGGCATGTCCAGGTGAACAGGCAAACCCAGCAGTAGAACTCCCACCAGAGTTTCTGAGGGAGTTAGTTATTGGCTTAGAAGATTTAAAGAAGATGGAAACGGAAGCGGACAAGTGGGTTAGCCATATTCGGGCTGAGACAGAGAAATTCATGGAGGACCTCACCAATGCTTATCAGCAGGCCTCAAATATTTTGGCGTGCATGGATATGGTGGATCAAGCCTGGGGCGATACCCGCATCTATCAGACTAAGACTGTTCTTCGTTTGGGGGCTTTGATGCATATACCTCTGCAGACCTTGGTGGATGGAGGTGTAATTCAGGAGGGTGACAGGTATGATTTCACAAGTTGGTACTCCTTGGTGGTCACAGGCCATGGGTTTCACGATGCAGCAAGGGCAGATTCAGCCAGAGTTAGGAAGGCAATGGGCACCATCTTGGAGGGAGTCCTTAATACGTTGGAGGCCATATTTGCTAGAAAGCTGGCTCCAGAGGAAATAACTATTGATGGCTTGAGGGACAAACTGGCTCCATTTTTCTTGTCTGCGAGGTCACTTGTCTGAGACGACTTTGAGAATGTCTCCACTTTCTCCAGTATAATTCAGAATACCCAGGACGCCTTGGTGGCATGGAGAAAATCTTACACTCAACACGGATAGTCAGTGGCAGTCTTGGAATTTCAGTTCAACCATATTCCATTGATTTTAGTTCAGGAGGTTGAGGTGGTATTGGCCCGGTTGATCGAGTTTGCAGTCAAGGAATAGGACAATGGGAACGCTTTACTGGATGAGGATCTTCTGGAGGATGGTGATGGGCATTAATTGCTCATTATGGTTCCCGCAAGGGAGTGGAGAATCTTTTGTGCATTTATTACCCACTCCCCTCAGTGGCGGTTTTTAGGGAAAAAACCCTTATTAGGGCATAGGTGGCTCGATCTGAGCCCTTTATTGTAATTGAATCTAAGTTGTCCACTGAAATGGGCTAGCTATAAAAGGGGCATCCCCCCTCATTTGTAATCCATTAGAATTAGAGTTGGATCAAAAGTTGAATCAGAGCTAGCGAGTAGAAGGCATATAGTGGTTAGCTTAGAGGTTAGCTTAGATTGAGGAGGGAAGAAAACTTTCCTTTGAAAGTTTTGTAAGCGGTTGTTGTGAACACTTTTCATAATACAAAGAGTTTCATTGCTTGGTGATTTCTTCTTTGTTATGAGTAGCTAGCAAGGCCATTTCATCTTTCCAATTCAGAGTAGATAGATAAAATAGAGTTTATTTCATGCAAGTAGTTGTTAGCTGTGGAGTGTGGCATTCAATTTGAGCAAGTCTTCTTTCATCCATACCACTAGCAGGCTTGCTGACGGTAAGTCCATCTTGTGTGGTCAACTAGAGTAATAGCACTTAACTTCGATTGTGGCTCATATGTCCATATGCATCGTTGTGATGGTATGAACATGTCGTGTCATGATTTGAACATTTTTCTCATCCTTTGAAGATTGCACCGACTTTATGGAGGTTGTCTGAAGGGAGGCAAAGCAGAGTTTGGTTTGAAGATTGTCTAGGTTGATCCCCACATTCCACCCTTTAGAAGTAGATTGTAGAATTCCTACCCCCTTATCCCTTTAAATTCAGCATTTCTGTGTCAGTTCAGATATCAGAGCATCATAGTCAAAATCTTTCATCTGCTTCACTTAATTGAACAATTACGTAAGTCCCCTTGGAATACCCAGCATATTCACATCAACCAATTGAGTCTATTCACGATAAAAGGAACCTTGGAGTTGAACGCATGAAATTTCACGCAATCTTAGCATGCAGAATACTTTGATCAAGAGAGAATAGAGTGACTGTTGGACATTTTATTCTGTGTTGGTTTTGTCATAAAACACACGTCAACAAGTCTCAATGCTTGTTTCAAAGGAGCAGCACTTCGTTGCAAAATATCAAAAGGTGCTTATTACAAAAGGAATCCCTCTTATTTATAGAAAAGAGGGAAGAGCAAAATTAAGGAATCAGATGAGTAAAAATAGGAAACCCTAATCTAACTGAGTGTAATTTATTTCTATGTAATCGCACCTTATATTTTTGATGCAATTACATTTTACAAAAAGACATTTAAGATGTCAAAAACTATTTACAATATGCAAAGTAGGGGACACCAAAATTGATGAACACTGGAGACAAAAAGAAGACTATTGTTCTTTGCACTGGGCACGAAAGTCTTCATATTTCTTTGCCGTCTCTTGTAGGAAAGTTTCGTTTGGCCCGACTGTATAATCCACTAGCGTGTGTATTTTGGTAATCATCTTCTTAGTAGACGAGGAAACCTTTTTACACCTTTGAAGATGAGCCTTGAAACAATCAAGTGAAAGTCGTAGATCACACACAATGTGCATGGTGTTCTTGGAAAAACCTTTATCGTCCACTAACTTCATGAAGGCCTCTTTATACACTTGAATAATCTTGCTGAGAGGAAGAAAGGTGTGCTCATCATCAAGGAGATCACCTGGCAACTCTTCCATCCCATTTACCAGAAGAACCCGGTAACCTTCTACATCCTCCTGTACCTGGTAAATATCATCAGTCAAAAACTTTAATACCTGGATTTTATGTTTGAGCGATTCTTTCACCTCCACATATTTCTCCTTGTCAGGTATTAGTCCAGTTTTTACCAATTTCTTGATCTTGGATTCTTTCATTTTCAGCCATGATGATAAGGACCTTTCCATCTCATGTAGTTCTTTCACAAGTGATCCTTCCTCTTTATTAACCTCAATTTGTAGCTGGGCTATTTGCATTTTATTTTCACTTGCAGTGGTGATGACTTGTGTCCCATGATCTATGATCTCTTCAATGATGTCATGTCCCCTTCTCAGTGACATCTCTCGGAGTACAGGATTGGCCTATTACACGACCCTCGTAGGCTGATAGACTGGATAGAGGGTCACTTCGGAGCTTGGCTCAGCTTCAGTTCGCAGAGATTGATCAGTAGTCTTTCGTTTTGGCTCAATCGGAGACTTTTTGCTGAATTGCTATTTTTAGCAGTTCTGGGCAGGCAGTGTGGGACCCTTGCTATTTTTAGCAGTCTGGCTTTGGCAGTATCTGGAATCACTTCAGAGTTCGTCAGCATCAGACGGATCAGTAATCAGATGAGTAACGAGGGAGATATTGATATTTAATTATATTGATTAAATATTAATTATTTAATGATTTATAATATAAAGTTATAATGTTATATTATAACTTAAGTGATTTGCCTTGAGGGGTGCGCCCATCATTAGAAAGGGGCCAAAAGTGACAATTAATTTATATTGAAATATTCAGCTGTGACTATTGAAATATTAAAAGATTAAAATATGAATATTTCATTAAAACCCTATTCTTAAGGAAATCGCACTTTTCAGCATAAAGAGGGTTTTGCCTTGGGTTTTGGGCATTATGTCATTTTATGAATTGAAATTGATCAAGTTTTGTCTGAGCAAGAAGCTTTAGGGTTTCAGTCTCAAACTCATTGGGGAATGAGCCATCTCCATTGAAAGCGGTTCAGAAGGTGTGAAATAACATCTGATTTATTGCCAGCACAGAGGTTTCTTCATTCAGAAGAAATTACAGAGCATCACAGATGAGAAGTATTCAGGGGGTTCTTTATTAGCAATTTACCCAGCAGAGGTTTATACAGTGAGGTGCCTATTTTCTTCAGACCTGGAGACTTTAGAGGGAGCTGTACCTTTTATTCATTGTTGCTGCTGTGTTTAGGCCGTACAATATGTACCAGGCCGTACTTCCATTGGAAAGGGGCGTACTTTCTCTTGCAAGCAAATCGCCTTCTCTTTGGGTCTCCCAGCTTCACCAGTTTGGGCGCAGTTGTGACTGGAGTCATTAGAGCTTGCCAGACGGAGGGAGAAACATTCACTGCAGCCGTACCGGTTATTACCAGCTTGCTGATTTTACCAGGTTTTCTCAATAAAAATTATTGTTTTCTTATTGCACGTTATCAAACATTTATTGTAATCATCCTGGAAGAGTAATAAATGATCTAGCTTGAGTATTCACATTGCATTCAGTAGATTTTCGAAGTTAGATAATTTTATTGAATTTATTTCAATTATTTGCAAAAGTCGTACCATTCATTTATTGTCCAAAAAACTCAAAAATTGCAAAAAAAACCAAAAACGTCAGAAAAACACAAAACTTCAATCAGAATCAGTATCAGGGGGAAATAAGGGTTTCTACAGTGGTATCAGAGCTAAATCCTGCCATCCTGAGGGTTTAGCCATCATATGCAGCCAGACGAGTTTGAACCATACAGGTATTATACACGCAGACGTGCCTTGATTGACAGGCAACGGAGTTTGAGTAGGCAGCCAGGAATGACAGGGCTGACAGAGCAGATATACCTAGAATAGAGGTTCCTAATAACCCTAGAGATCAGGACGATGTCGAGGTTTTAGACACTCTCAGAGACTTACGAGCAGGTCAGCGGCAGTCTAACGATGTGCTACAACAGTTGGCAGTGGCAATCCAGAGGTTAGGTATACAGAGGAGATGGTCACCACAGCGTGACGATGACAGGAGTGATGTAGGATCTCAGAGAGCACCTAGGACTGTTTCACGGACAGCAGACAGGCCCACTAGGCCTACTTTTGTGAGACAGGAGCCCGATGAGGCTATTGCAGGTGAGGAGCATGAGGAGTTGTTCGTAGATACACTGATGGCAGCGAACGAGGAGTGGGAGTTAGTACCACCTGATGTCAGAGATAGGATTTCCTTTGACCGATTTGTTACACAGAGGAGAGAATATCGCAAAGGACGACAGGATTGGAGACCTAGACATCAGAACAATGACCTAAAACATGCTACAAACAAACTCAATCTGGCGATGTTCGATGGGAGTGGCAAGGTGACAGCCCAGGCATGGATCAGTAAGTTAGACACATTCCTCACATTACACCCGATGGCTGAGAGAGATGCTATCCGTTATGCGACACTGCATCTAGAGGGAGTGGCTTACGATTGGTGGCACCACAGTATGGTGACTTTACAGCATGACAGGATCACATCATACCAGGAGTTTGTGGACAGATTGGTTGAGCGGTTTGACAGGAAGGATCCAGAATCCTACTTCAGAGACTTGGCTCAGTTGAGACAGAGTGGCAGTTTGGAGTCCTATATTGGTGACTTTCAGAAGTTATCAGTCATGGTTCCGAACATTTCAGAGAGGCAATTGGTAGTACTCTTCCTGAAGGGTTTGACAGAGCCACTGAGAGGTTGGATCAAAGCCTTTGATCCTCCTTCTTTACAGGAGGCGATGAAGAAAGCACGAAGCATGGAGTTAGCAGCACCTTCTAGTAGATTTAACTCCAGAGGTTCTTCATCATTCAGAGATAATAAGGGCTTTAATAGAAATAAGGACAAATCTGATTTTAACAAAAAAAAATCAGACTTTAAAAACGATTCGAAAGGAAAATCAGCAGCACCACTTTTGGATCGTGAGGCCCTTAATGACCTACGCAGGAAGAAGCTTTGCTTCTACTGCAAAGGACCATATGACGCAAATCACGATTGTCCTCTAAGACCTAAGGGCAAGGCAAATCGAGTGATGTGGGCATATTATGAGGACTCAGAATCAGAAAATTCCGAACAGCATGAAAGTTCTGAGGATTCAGAGTCAGAGGCTCCAGAGCTTAGAGCTGAGACAGAGCCAGAGCTTCAGATACAGGAGGCACGGCTATCTAGCATTCAGCAGGAGGGCTCATTCAGGATTCGGGGTGTGTTAGCAGGACAGAGGGTCATCTCCCTTCTTGATACGGGAGCCACACATAATTTCATTGATGCTAGGTTTGTTGAGAAACGTGGACTCATCACTGAGGAGTTCGAGGGCATCAGAGTCAAAGTGGCAGATGGATACACTTTGAGATGCGAGCGCATGATTAAGGATCTCCCCTTACGCTTGAACAATTATGAGTTCAAGGTAGATTATTATGTTGTTAATATGGGAGACATTGATTTAGTTTTGGGAATGAAGTGGTTACACTCATTGGAGGAGGTTACACTTCGTCTCAAGGACATGGAGATCTGTTTTGAGGTCGACGGGAAGACTCACATACTTAAGGCAATATGGGACAGCGACCTTAAAACAATTTCCTTTCGCCGAATCGAGCGGCTCATGCGTCATGATATGGTAGAGTGGGCTGCAGAGTGTCATTTAGCACCTTTACAGGAGGGACAGCAAAAGACAGAATATCATCCTGACATTTAGAAGTTGAGAATCAAGCATGACAAGGTGTTCAGTGATATTCCACCAGGTAGACCTCCAGATAGAGGGATAGAGCACATCATTGAGCTCGAGGAGGGTGCGAAACCCGTTATTATAACTCCTTACAGGCATCCAAAAAGATTGAAGGATGAGATCGAGAAAACAATAAAGGAGTTACTTGCTATGGGTCACATTTGACCAAGCAAATCACCGTTCGCTTCTTCTGTTGTATTGGTGAAGAAGAAGGATGGAACGTTGCGCATGTGCATTGATTATAGGGTCCTGAATAAGAGGACAATCAAGAACCGATACCCGATACCGAGGATTGATGAGCTTATTGATGAGCTCCATGGTGCCTGTTATTTTACTAAAATTGATTTACGGTCGGGTTATCATCAGATTAGAGTCCGTGAGCAGGACATAGAAAAGATAGCCTTCAGATGTCATTGTGGGCACTTCGAGTTCGTAGTGATGCCATTTGGGCTCACTAATGCACCAGCCACTTTTCAGTCTACGATGAATAGGGTTTTTCATTCACAGCTGAGGAGGTTCGTCTTGGTATTCTTCGATGATATTCTCATATATAGCAGGACTTGGCAGGAGCACTTGGCTCATTTGGAGACAGTGATGAGTATCTTGGAGAGGGAGTCCTTGTACGCCAAGGAATCCAAGTGTGACTTGGGAATGACCGAATTGCTATATCTTGGTCATATTATCAGTGCAGATGGAGTGCGCATGGATCCTGAAAAGATCCGCGCCATTATTGATTGGCCCACACTGGCAAACCTGACACAGTTGAGAGGGTTTCTCGGTTTGTGTGGATTCTACCGTAGGTTCGTGAATGGTTATTCACGACATGCAGCCTCGATGACAGATTTGATGAAAAAGGGGGCGTTTGTTTGGACTTCTGAGGCACAGGAGTGTTTTGTGAAGTTCAAGGAGTTGATGACCACATGCCCTGTGTTGGCACTACCCGACTTTACGAAGCCGTTTGAGCTTCAATGTGATGCATCATGTGAGGGCATTGGTGTGGTGCTTATGCAGGACAAGCACCCGATAGTGTACGAGAGCCGCAAGCTCAGAGGACCCGAGAGATTGTACAGCATATATGATAAGGAGATGCTCGCGATTATGCATGCTTTAGCAAAATTTAGACAATACCTTGTTGGCAGCAAATTTTGCATTAAGACTGATCATAACAGTCTGAGACACTTCTTGGGGCAGCGAGATCTCAATGACAGACAGCAGAAGTGGGTCAGTAAGTTGCAGGCTTATGACTTTGATATTTCATATATCAAAGGTACACAGAACGTAGTGGCAGATGCACTTTCACGGAGACCGTACTTGAGCACTATGGTTCAGATTTCGGAGGATTGGAGGCATATGATAGTGGCAGAGTATGCCAAGAATAGTTGGGCTTCCAGTATTGTTGAGGGGTCAGCAGTTGATACCAGGTACACACTTGTGAATGACTTGATCATTTAGAAGCACAGGATATTTCTGATTCCCGGTTCAGGGGTGAAGAACATGGTTATGCGAGCCTTTCATGACATCCCTACAGCAGGACATCCCGGATACTTCAAAACGTACAGGCAGATACGGGAGAGGTTCACATGGAAAGGACTCAAGAGAGATGTTCTTCAGTATGTGCGTGAGTGCCCTGTTTGTCAGCAGAACAAGCAGGAGAACACGTACCCGGCAGGTTTACTACAGCCACTTCCGATTCCTGACAGGAAGTGGGAATGCCTGTCGATGGACTTTATCACGGGCTTGCCTAAAGCCCAAGGGCGAGATTGTATTTATGTAGTTGTGGATCGGCTTACGAAGTATGCCCACTTCTTTCCGATCACCACGACTTACACAGCTACACAGGTAGCAGAGGTGTTCTTTCGTGAGATATTCAGACTTCATGGGTTGCCTCGGAGCATCGTGAGTGACAGAGATAGTCGGTTCCTGAGTAATTTCTGGCAGGAGGTCTTCAGGCTTTGTGGGACCGAGCTTACACCGAGCACCAGTTACCATCCATAGACAGATGGGCAGACGGAGATAGTGAATAAGTGGGTGGAAGGATATCTCAGAAATTATATTGCAGGGCAGCAGAAGGCGTGGGTCAAATGGATACATTTGTGTGAGTATTGCTATAACTCGACATTTCATATGACCATTCAGATGTCACCCTTCATGGCGTTGTACGGGTATGAGGCGCCGAGTTTCCTTGATTTGCTACTGAGCGACAGTAGAGTGCCGAGTGCGGGAGGATGGTTGCAGGAGAGTCAGGACACTATGAGGGCTCTCAAGGAAAATATAGCCAAGGCACAGAATCAGCAGAAATAGTATGCAGATCAGAAGAGGACGGAGAGGCATTTCGAGGTTGGTGATATGGTTTACCTCATGCTGCAGCCCTACCGTCAGTCCACTCTTAGGAAGAGTGGGTCAGAGAAGCTTAAGCCACGTTATTACGGTCCTTTCAGGATCCTGAGGAGAGTTGGCGAGGTGGCTTACGAGCTTGAGCTTCCAGCAGAGAGCAGGGTACACAACGTATTTCATGTATCACGCCTCAAAAAGGCGTTGGGTCATCGTGTGGTACCGTCTGCAGTCTTACCTCCCTTAGATGATGAGGGAAAGTTGATCTTAGTACCTGAGTCCATCTTGGAGTACAGGGAGAGACAGTTGCATCGGAGGACTATCAGGGAATATTTGGTAAAATGGAGAGATTTGCCGGTTGAGGATGCGACATGGGAGAGCGAGGAGATTCTGCAGCATCCGGCATTGAGATTGCTTGAGGACAAGCAATTTCAGGAGGGGCGGACTGTCATGTCCCCTTCTCAGTGACATCTCTCGGAGTACAGGATTGGCCTATTACACGACCCTCGTAGGCTGATAGACTGGATAGAGGGTCACTTCGGAGCTTGGCTCAGCTTCAGTTAGCAGAGATTGATCAGTAGTCTTTCGTCTTGGCTCAATCGGAGACTTTTTGCTGAATTGCTATTTTTAGCAGTTCCGGGCAGGCAGTGTGGGACCCCTGCTATTTTTAGCAGTCTGGCTTTGGCAATATCTGGAATCACTTCAGAGTTCGTCAGCATCAGACGGATCAGTAATCAGATGAGTAACGAGGGAGATATTGATATTTAATTATATTGATTAAATATTAATTATTTAATGATTTATAATATAAAGTTATAATGTTATATTATAACTTAAGTGATTTGCCTTGAGGGGTGCGCCCATCATCAGAAAGGGGCCAAAAGTGACAATTAATTTATATTGAAATATTCAGCTGTGACTATTGAAATATTAAAAGATTAAAATATGAATATTTCATTAAAACCCTATTCTTAAGGAAATCGCACTTTTTAGCATAAAGAGGGTTTTGCCTTGGGTTTTGGGCATTATGTCATTTTATGAATTGAAATTGATCAAGTTTTGTCTGAGCAAGAAGCTTTAGGGTTTCAGTCTCAAACTCATTGGGGAACGAGCCATCTCCATTGAAAGCGGTTCAGAAGGTGTGAAATAACATCTGATTTATTGCCAGCACAGAGGTTTCTTCATTCAGAAGAAATTACAGAGCATCACAGATGAGAAGTATTCAGGGGGTTCTTTATTAGCAATTTACCCAGCAGAGGTTTATACAGTGAGGCGCCTATTTTCTTCAGACCTGGAGACTCTAGAGGGAGCCGTACCTTTTATTCATTGTTGCTGCTGTGTTTAGGCCGTACAATATGTACCAGGCCGTACTTCCATTGGAAAGGGGCGTACTTTCTCTTGCAAGCAAATCGCCTTCTCTTTGGGTCTCCCAGCTTCACCAGTTTGGGCGCAGTTGTGACTGGGGTCATTAGAGCTTGCCAGACGGAGGGAGAAACATTCACTGCAGCTGTACCAGTTATTACCAGCTTGCTGATTTTACCAGGTTTTCTCAATAAAAATTATTGTTTTCTTATTGCACGTTATCAAACATTTATTGTAATCATCCTAGAAGAGTAATAAATGATCTGGCTTGAGTATTTACATTGCATTCAGTAGATTTTCGAAGTTAGATAATTTTATTGAATTTATTTCAATTATTTGCAAAAGTCGTACCATTCATTTATTGTCCAAAAAACTCAAAAATTGCAAAAAAAACCAAAAACGTCAGAAAAACACAAAACTTCAATCAGAATCAGTATCAGGGGGAAATAAGGGTTTCTACAAATAAACTCATTGAAGACTTTACCCTTGGCTGCAAGCCTCTCTGCCTTTTGTACAACTGGTTCTTCAACATTCACCAAGGTCATAGATTGGGTATCACCCATTGAAGATCCTGCTATGTTTCTCAAGATGTTTGCATAGTGTTCGGCCTTCTCCTTGTATAGATTCTTAGCCTGCTCCATCTCATCAAGCCTTCCTACAAGGGCATCCAATACTACTTGGGCGTCTGCTTTAGCACTTTCATTGGTTACTTTCCCAAGTTGTGTTCTTTGTACAGTATAATCTTCCATACTTAGATCACCCTCTAGTTGTGGAGGAAAACCTACCTCAACAAACTTCTGGCCAGCTTTATCAACATGGAGTCTTGATAGTACCTTAGCCTTTTTCTTTTCCTTGATCTTGGGGGGAGGTATTTCTTCCAAGTCTAGCTCATTAGGGGAGATCATCTGCTTCTTGCGCTTAGGAACTTGCGACACCAACCAAGGAGGGAGGGAAGAAGTATAGAAGTATATATATCTCCTGTTACTACTAATTCCTGAGCTACCGGGGCTCTTTGAGGAATAGCTGAGATAGTAACTATGGGTGCCGTTGTAGTCATTATGGGCCCAATTGTCTGCACGCCAAGCTGACTCTGCAAAGATTCATTCATGAATCTGTTAAATTCAGCCTCCGAAGAAATGTCAAAAGATGGAGATGACAAACTAGGGAGAGAAACTAGCGAACTGGATAGAACATTGATATTTTCTATTCGGTCAACTATAGAATAAACCGACACAGTTGACACTACTGGTGGGGAAGAAACATATTCTACTCTTGTAACTATGGTAGGAAGAGGAGAAGAAGGAATGGGAGGAATAGGAGATTTAGGAATTGAAGTGTGAGGAGGTGAAGATACTGGGATCTCTTCGGTTTCATTTTGAGGAGAGGACAAAATCTGCTCATCCTCTTGGTATTCCTCAACCTCTTCTTGAGATTGCTCTTCTTCTTCATTTGATTCAGTTTCTCCAGAGTCTTCATCATCTGATTCTTTAGATTCAAACTCTGTATCTCCTCCTTCCTCATCTGAAGATAATTCCTCGAAAAAAAGCTCCTTCTCTTCTGCATGAGATGTGGTAGCCCTTGTTTCTTGTATTCCAGTGGTTTGTGGAGTATTTTTCCCCACAGTGAACTTGATCCTTGGCCCTTTTCGGGAGAAGAGGGAATTGCGGCCTATTTGTCTTTGGTGCGGGATTCTAGCCGTGGACTGGGTTTTTCTTTGGGAAGCTCACCTTCAGAATCTGTCTTGAAGGCTTTCATCTGATGACCGTGCTTGTGAAGCCATTTTGCTGTGTTGTGTAGGATAGTGGCTAACCTTTCCCTCATGTAAGTACATTCTTTTTTGGACCATTGTATTGGAGGCAAAGGGTTCCCGGCGATATTATCCTCATCATAGGTAGAATTGAGGATGTCTCCTGGATCTATGAAATCTTCAGGCAAATCAGTCAAATGGAGGACCCTGATTTGTTCAACTACTAACCTACAAAAATCCATTTTATGTACATCCTCCTCATCTCTACATTCTGCCCATATGTCTTCAAAATGGTAAACATGGCTATGACCTTTCTTGAGTTTCTTCTTTACATCTCTAAAGTCAAAGTCACGCCTGTACTTGTAGGTCTTGATAGTCATTATGTGCATCTCTGCTGAAACATTCTTGGCCTTCTGCACACTTTTGATCGTGTATCTACCAATGGTTAATGGAAACTTAAAACCTAGCTTATGATTCTTTTGTCATTCTTTGTGGACTGAAATTGATTGCTTGCACAACTCCATAAGAATCCATTTGTCTGAGGGGTATCTGGGAAGCATATAAGGACATCCCGTGAAACAACCTACTCTTATATAAGTAAAGGTCGGAAATTGTAGAAAAACACATCCAACCTTGCTGACCGCCTTGTAAGCTTCATTTGATATTCTGTTCTTCTCCAGAGTCGGGTCAAAAATGAACAACAAAGGAGAAAAGAAAGCATCTGTGACTCTCCTGAAGTGGTGGAATCTTTCCCTCAGGTTCCATTGGTAATAGTAATCATAGATAGGGGTAGAATGTCTATTACCTTTGGTAGATAAACCTGGAAATTGCCTCATTACTGCTGCTACGTACACCAAGAAAGAAGTCATATAAAATTTCAAGGTGGTGGGCACCTTGATCAGCTGCTCATGAATTTCGTCACTGATCTGTGTTCCCCAATCAATGTGTACTTTCCTCCTTCTGATGATCTGGATGTATTCATACATCCAATCTTGAAAATGAGAGGATTCAAGCAAGCCCTTAATTCTGCTTAACAAGGTAATCATGTCTCTCACATCTTCTTTGAAGTCACTCTTGGGGAGTCCCTTAGGCCACCTAGAAACAGCATGTCAGGGAGTCTTCAACCATTGTGAGTTGATCAATGTCTTGGCCTTGACTGAATCATTGTCAAATATCTCTTGAGCCTTTTGGATCGTGATGGGAGTGTATTGTTCCATCTGTGGAACTTTGAAGACTATATCAAAGAATTCACCATCAAGCCTCATTACAACATGACCTGTTGAATCTCTCACAGTTCTGTCTTCTTGGATATAGTGAGCAGACACCTGAAGTACGAACTCCATTTGATGGACTGAAGTTGGGAAAGTAGATACCATATGAAGATTGCTATGTACAATGGCCTTCAGATTCTCATCCCATGGCCTCTGTTGGATCCTCTTCACAAAATCTGCCAGATCTTGATAACCGATCTCGGTGTATTTGATCTCATCCACCTTGGACAACACCAGGATCGGAGGGAAAATGCCCTGGTACTTATACTTCATTTTACCCTTTGCTTTAGAAGATGGTGGTGCCATTTCAGCTGTCATTTAGGGGAACAAAGATTGATGTATTTCTTATCTCCGAGGATCTTTTGATGGAGCTTTGGAAATTAACTGCAAGAATGGTGGATTCAATATTTGCCAGGAAATACATGTCATACGGGGAAACGCGAAATGAACAGGTGATATGGATTCATTGTGTTTTGGCCGTATGGTGCGGAAAACGAGGTGCGAAAATGAGCATGGAAGCGAAAATGAAGAGAAAACAAATTTCAAAGTGTTTAGAGAAAAAAATGCAGATTTTGGTGCTGGGGCAGTGAAAATCACCGCTCGAGCACCGAAGTGATATTTTGGTTTGGTGTCGAGGCGGTGAAAATCACCGCTCGAGCACCGACATGTCAAGGTTATTGGGTGTCATGGCAGTGATTTTCACTGCCTCGACACCTGGGTATTTTTTGTGAGTGGGTGTCATGGCGGTGAATATCACCGCCAAGACACTAGTGCGTGACTTGGCACTTTTGTGCGATGTTGGTGAAAAACCTCGCCTATACACCGATGCGTGAAAAACAAAGAGGTGATGTGTGTGAAGGCGGGGAGATCCTTTGCCACGACATTTGCAAATTTTGCGAGGAAAAAACTACAGGATCCCATTTAGAAGAAATAGATAGACATGAGGGGAGAAGCAAAGAGAACCGAAAAAAGACTAAGCGACAGAAATGATGAAAGAAAAACGCTAAAGACTGACGAGAAATGGAAAGCATTCAAATTTAAATAAAGAAAATTGACAATTGAAAGGAAAGAAAAAAGTGAACATACCTCAATGGTGTGATAACTATGGTGAAGATCATTGTGAAAACCGCGTGCTGGAGGTAGAAACCAAGGTTCGATCTCAAGGGAGGCACCTTGTGATAACACAGGAGCAAAGTGTGGAGAGGAGTCTTTTAGCGAAAATGCGAAAATAACTCATGTTTGAGTTAACAAAAACCTAAAACTTAACTTAAATCACGCACATTGAATGGGGCAGGCGAACTCGACTTAACTAACAAATACGTGCTCGAGCGGTGAAAATCACCACTCGAGCACCGATATGTCAATAAAAGTTTAGGTGCAATGGCGGTGATTTTCACCGCCCGAGCACCAAGAGTTAAAACTTAGACAAGGTGCAACGGCGGTGAAAATCACTACCCGAGCACCACAAATAGTTAGAGTGAAAAAGGTGCAACGGCGCTGATTTTCACCGCCCGAGCACCAAAAACAAAAAAAAAATGACTTAACTCATGGGTTTGAAAGGAGTCAAACTTTAAATCGAAACTCGAGCCTATCGTCACCAACCCAGATTAGGTAAGATTAGAGACTTCGTAAAACAAGTTTGTCTCGTTTGACGTGCTTGAAACACACGATTCTAGGAAACGAACTAGTTTTGTAGTGGGGTTATCCGTGAATCGAGCGCTGCTAGATTCTGTGATAACAACATGAACCTTTCATGGAGGATTTTTGGGTCAACTGCGAGGATGAGTTCGAAGTGAAAAGAAGGAACTACAGCAGATTTAAGCTCTCGCAGATTGCATAATTCATGTCAGAGGACATCGAGGCTTATCTGATGACGAAGAAGTCATTCTTTCTTCCTTCTTCACAGGTCAAGTAGGTGCACAACCACTCGACGAAGTAGACTAGTACGCGAAAGAGAGTACGTCTATTGAGGAAAGAACTGGTAGAGTAGTTCGACACAGTCAACTCTACCTTGATAGCAAAAGGACAAGGAAGGTAGTACTTCCCCAATCAGAGCCACCAGCGGTTTAGTTTACACTACCTTCCTCATCTAGGAAGAAACCCAGACAGAAGAAGATGAGCATTCTTCCAAAAGGAATGCGGATGTCAGAGAGCACATGGAGAAGAACTGGAATTGCTAGCACAAGCCAACAAGAGGTATGGGTGGAGACAACCGCCAATTTACCTGAACTAGTTGAGTACACTGCAGCTATGTTAGAGCCAGTGATTGAAATAATTGCTGCAAAGATGGAATCCATTGTAGAAGAAGTTGCAGCAGAAGCGGTGACTGTAAAAGAAACAGAACCACCGGCTTCACCACCATCACAGAGGTTGCAAAGTCCCATTGATTTGGACTCACCACCACGAGGCATTGCCATGATACAGTCTCGTTCTTCTAGCATTCAGGGGACCTATCTTCCTCCTCCCAGCGATGCTAGCCGAGATTCTATCTGGTTAGAAAGCTCGCTTGGAAGGAAAAGGGATAGACCTACTTATCAGCTTGACTTCATTGAATTCCACCATGTCCCACAAGACATGCCAGCAAAGAAGTTGAAGAAGCAAACACATGTAGAGAGGAATACAAAGAACGAGGTTGTCATAGAGACTGTTGCCCCGCCTGAAGATAAAGACATACATAATGTGAGGGTTGAGGATTCCACGCTTTCAAGGGTGAACCTTGGAAAGACCACCACTCAATAGGTGGAGCCAGACCTTCTTGGAATCGCCTCAGCGAGCGTCAAGGAAAGAATGACCAAGGATGGACAAGACAAAGCAGCCTTGAAGGCTGAAAACCGTCAGCTAAGGTTGTACATTTCTAGCTTGATACATAACACTCCCAACTCCTCGGCCTTGCCTCAAGAACTATTGGATCTCCCAGCTGAAAGAAACCATCATCAATTGATCACATACGGAAAACACTTGAGATGTCAAGTGGATGAGTTTGTCGTCAAAGGATGGTGTGTATTAGCAGAAGCATATCAGCTGAGAGACAAAGCACATGGTCTTCGAAAAGAAATCTAGCAGTCAGATTTCAAGGCAACTCAAGAGAGGCCGGGAGAGGAAGTGATAGTTGCTGATCTACAACAGGCATACCAATCAGTTACAACCACTTAGAACAAACGCCACCTCTTTGATTGGAAAGAACGATCGGTATACAAGGTGAGAGCCTATGATATCAATTTAGTGGAGCTGATTGACTATAGACGCTTTGTCGCTAACATTATCAACTTCGCAAGAACGTTGGTAATATCCTTCCCCGAGTTAGAATATCAGCGGGAAGGAGGAGAATATGTTGAGCTTGAAATGGTACAGACATGGTTTCAAGACGTCATCCGTGCTTCTTTCTTTGAAGACCCCAATGGCTGCAAATTAGCCAAAATTGCAGCCATGTCTATCTAGTTAGATGAAGCAGCTGCCCAATGCATAAACTATCAACAACAGCTTGTGACAGGTGAAGAAATGCTTAGACGCCACATAGTCATCTTGAAGAGCATTAATTGCGCAAAAGCCGAAGAGGTCAACGACTGGATAGAGACTTCGTTGACCAGTGGTGAAGAGGTGTAAAGCACCAAGGAAAGACGTCCTACCCTCCAAATAGCAATAAATACAACTGAAGTCAACTTGATGCCCCTTTCCAAGTTGACTCTAGATCTCCACAGATCATGCATGTCAGATCCCACTAATCTAGGATGTCTAATTGACTCCCATGATTTGTGGATCTTAGATCTCCTTTAAAGGTGGATGTCTATTTGGAGACATATTTGTAATTGTAAGTTCACTTTTAGTTAGGTGTCAGTCAACTAAGGTAGACTCCCAGTTTGACTTTTGTTTAGTTTCAGTTAATTGAAGTAGATTTCCAGTTAACTGCTTGCTCACCTAATTTTAGACATAGGAATAAATCTTGTTGATTGGCAAGAATTGTTTGTTAACTCAAAGAGATTTTAGGGTTGCCTACTCCTTTGAGTTTCTATAAATAAGAGCCTTGGGCTCATTATTTGTTTAACCTTTTTTGCTAAGCAAAATTGCTACGCCATTGTTGCCAAAGTTAGCTTGTTTATATCTGTTCACTCTTGGATGAGAGTTCGTTGGTTGATCGTAATTGTGCATGATTTCGTGCCTTTGCTGTCCCAACCTTTGTAATTCTTTGGAGAAGCTTGAAGAAATAAATCAGATGGCGCATGCTTGCTTGATCTAAATACTTGAGCTCTTTCAAAGTCTTGTTTTCAAATAGTGTATTGTTTCAATCTCCTCCTTGGACAGGTGTCGTGACCTCCTTGGATATTTTGTTATCGATCATTATCGTATGATGTTGTTTAATGATTTGTCTTGCAGCCTACACTTTGGACAGGTGTCGTCACCTCCTCGGGAATCCTGTTAGACAAGCCATCGTTCCTTGTTGTTTCCAAGCCTACACCTTGGATAGGGGTTCCTCCTCCTTGGCAAGTCTCAGATCTAGTTTACCATAACGAGTGTTTACTTGTATCGAGCCCTATTTTGGTATATATTCGAGAGTTTAGAGCCTCAGCCATATTCCATTGAGACAGAGGATTCAAGTAATCCAACCCATCGATTTCACTCCTAAGCCCTCATGATCTGTTTATCTTGAGGAGGTAGGATAGTTTAGAAGCTTAGTTAGTCTTAGTTAAGATTTGTGGAAACCAGAGAAAAACTTAGCTACAACGCATTGTGTTTATGCACCCTTGTGTCCTGCCGCAGAGTAAAAAAGATAGGAACCTTAGTACACCCCTTTTTTACAGTAAGAAATCAATAAAGAGAGATCTTCCTCTCTATAATCCGAAGAGCATGTACTAACACACTTGCAATAGCTATCTGTTTCCAATAAGCACTCCAGAGGTGCTAATTGAAACGCCAACAAAGCTATCACACCAAGCCCAAGAGCAGATATGCCATCCCTCTTGGCCCTCATTTGGCGCAGTTAGTCATTCTGCATGGGGTGGTCTACTTGGTGGACAACTTGCATTTGCATTCCCTACGCTATCTTATCCACCCCTCTTATGGTTGAAACCCTTTGAATCAATCCCATCAATCAATCCATGTAGAGGTTGGGAAGATCTTACTATAGGAGGCTCGCAAACATCTCCTCCTAAGTCCAAGAGTAGATATCACCCCCTTAGCTCCAAGAGGCACACTTAGTCATTCCATCATGGAGTGGTGTACTTGGGAGGATGTCTAGTATCTGCTCAACCTACTAGTCGTCTCTTCCTCACTTCTTCCATGGTTGTTCTATAAAGATAAGTAACAAGATAGATCTGATTGCATACACACTAGTTATGATAAAATATATCACAATAACATATTTAGTTATGTAAATCAAAATAACATATTAGGAATGTGAATACATCCAACATATCACAATAACAATCATCTATAATGGAGCTCTCTTCTGGTGGTGACAATGGTGGTGGAGGGATTTCAAATTTGGCAAAGGCTAGAAACTTTGATCCTAGAGCTAACAGTAATGGCGGTCAGTTTGCTGATGGTAAGGTGATGTCAAGTGAGTTTATTGCTGATGGTACGCAATGTGGGTCCCCTCCTCTTAATGCAACTCTCGGTGGGAAAGAAGCTTTGAAAGTTCCTTCCCCCTTGTCCTTCTCTAAGCAGGGGAATCTCAGTTATGAAAAAGCTGGCTCAGGCCAGTCTTGCGGATTTGTGGGTGTGGGTTCAAAATCCTTTGATGTCTTGTCTAATAAGACAGGAAATGTTGGGTCCTTCTTGGGGTCAGCTCCCAAGTGGTCAAACCTCTTCAATTCAAAGCCAAAAGGTAAAAGTACCTCTCCTCCAGTGGCTTGTGTTTCTAGTGCTTTTACGGGTGATTTTTCTATCTCTGTTCCTGATTGTATTGTTGAGAAAAGTGTTTCTCATATGGAAATGACTCTGTTGGGCAAGTTTATGGGGCCTCGTCCCCACATTGAGTTCGTTCGCAAATTTTGCATGAATCATTGGCACCCCAAAGGTCAAGTTGATGTTGCTGCTATGGTGAAGGGGTTCTTCTCATTCTCTTTTAACTACGAGGATGATTTCATTTTAGCTTAAACTAGTGGTCCATGGTTTATTGGGAAATCCTCCTTGTTGCTTAAGCATTGGGAAATGGGGTTTAATCCCAACTCTTGCTCTTTTTCGGCAGCCCTTGTTTGGGTGAGGCTACTTGGTCTTCCCATAGAATTATGGGATGAAGAATTTTTCAAAGGAATCACAAGTACTTTTGGGTCCCTTCTCTCCATTGATCAAATGATAGCCTCCAAGAAATGGCTGCACTATGCCCGCTTTTGTGTTAATATTGAACAATTAGCAGATCTCCCTTTTGTTGTTGAGATTAATTGCAAACTTGGGTTGTGGGAGCAAGCGGCGGAGTTTGAATCCATTCCCTTCATTTGCTTTCATTGCAAAAAAGTAAGCCACTAGGCAAAGAAATGTCCTTTGAAGGTTCAGAAGCCTGTGGTGAAATAATGGAGAGAAAAGGAGCATGGGACTGCTTCTGAGGATATCCCTAAGGAGCCTATCTCTAAGGAAACTTCAGCTATGCCTGTTTAGTCATAGATTCTAGATCATTTGGTCCCTGGGGATAGCATTGTGAACAAGGTGATGGTGGTGATAGATGGGAATAATTAGCTGATTGAATCTATGGAGAAGATGCCTCCTATCCAGTCTAAGGAGATTGTGGATTTAAAGAACCAACAGGAGAAGGAGGAAGTGTCCCTAGTAAATGATGTGGTGCAGTCTCCTTTGGTTACCCAGAACTTGGGGGGATGATTTCTCCTCAAAGGGTTGTTGATACTATCCC
The DNA here is from genome assembly GCA_007115665.2 of Sequoiadendron giganteum. Classification (NCBI taxonomy): domain Eukaryota; kingdom Viridiplantae; phylum Streptophyta; class Pinopsida; order Cupressales; family Cupressaceae; genus Sequoiadendron; species Sequoiadendron giganteum. The sequence continues at coordinate 202,487,109 of CM021101.1, forward strand.
TTCTACTATGGGACGGGTAGTGGTGGAGAATCTAGAACAAAAGGAGAGTGATGAAGCTCGGAAAGAACCACCCTATATTCCAGTTAAAGGAAGGAATAGGAAGAAACAATCCCCCCCGTCAGGAGTGTCTACTAGGAACTGTCAGAGGCCTGATTACGGTTTGGAGTCGAGAGGAAGAGGCCGTCCTTTGTCCCAATCCTCCCGAGATAAGTAGAGTAGACTAGATATCATTGATGGTACCCAAAGGACCTTGTTGGAAATGTGCTCGAAGGGCAACCCCCCTAAATGCCCATGAAGATTATATTGTGGAACATGAGGGGGTTAAACCACCCTCATAAACAAGATCTCTTCTCAAATCTTCTAAGGGATCATAAACTGGACATTATTCTGATTCAAGAAACTAAAATGGGGTCTGATAAACTCAACAGAATTAAAAATATGCTATTTAAAGACTATGGGATGCATTGTTCTGAGGTTGTTGGAGCTTCTAGGGGGATTGTCACCTTTTGGAATCCTAAGGCCATTAAGGGAGTAGCTTTGTTTGCTAATTGTAATCTATGTTACCAATTCGTCGCTCCTAGCCTTTGGATACGATACAATTCATATCGGATTCAAAATTCGGATTCGATACGATTCAAATTCGGACAGGATACAAAAATTGGACTGTGGATTTGAAACGCCATTATGGATTCGTCCATGTAACGACTTGACCCTTCGGTAAAACAAAAATTTCCAAATTTACATGAAAGGAGTAAATAAACATGCTAACAAGTCATTGTAATATAATTTTATTTTCCTTTATTGATAATCTATGAACATGATATCATATTAAAATTACAATAAATATTCTGTAACGACCCCATCCTTGGGTAATTAATTTTTTTCCATATTTCACTTCAAACATATAAATGTAACAAGTAACAAAGACATTACAATAAAATTCTTCCTTTCTTTATTGATAATTACATGCCAGTTACAATATATTTTTCCACATGGATTCCATTTCCATTGCAAATATAATTCAGAGTATAAAAGTAAAACAATTACATACATAGCTCGTAAGCTTTTGCACAAATAGTAGTAAGATAGTCCAGATTCCCTTCTTTACAAATCTTGGTGTATCTGTCGCCTGTTGTGGAGGAGAAACATCACTCAGGCGCTTTTCCGTCAACCACGGACTGTTAATGTGGTCCCCCGCACATCTATCATTCAATAGATGGCCCTCCCTTCGAATGAAGAGATTGGTAAAGTAACTGGCTGCGACAACCCAACTAAGCATAGTGCTGTGTCCTATACATCTAGAACTTGCTATTTCACAATCCCGAACTAGCATGATGGATCACAATGAACTGACAGTGTAGTCTCAACTATTTCACATCTAAGTGGATGTCGTACCTTCCACTACTTTGGCCAAAGTATTCTCATTCAATACTTTGAATGAAGGTCATCTATCATATACACTACTCAGGGCCAACTTGATTTAAGGCTATCTTACACTACGCATAGGTATCATCCTTTACTTTTGGATAATTTTTTATCCCAGACTAACCTACAACATTTTCTAAGAGGTTTACGCAAGATAGGTATATCCTGTTTTAGATTACCTACCTTTAGACATTCTATTTCACTAGCTACATAAGGGAGGTATATCCTATTTCAGACAACCTACTTTAAAACAAACTACTTAATCAGGAATTGGAATACAATCAACAAGGGTCCCTCTGGTAACTCCTAACATGGAATCCTTTATCGATGGAGTACATAGCTTTTCCTAGTTAACCTACTAACTTTAAAGCTTTAGGCTACCTTGGTACTGGTTCCACCCTCGTCCTAGTATTTAATAACTAGTTCCTCTTTTCCTTTACATAAGGAGTTCAAGTAGTATTCAAGTAATACAATTCATAATATAACTTCTATTAAAAGGTATTCAAACATTTCCCTTTCATGCTAATCTTTTAACAAGCTTTTCCTATTAATTTAAGCTGTTTCTTTTCAACAAACTCTTTTTATGAAATTAAACTATTTCCAATTTAACATGCTTTCACTATAAAACGAGCTATACCCAATTTAATAAGCCTTTTTCTAATGAAATTAAGCTATTCCCAATTTAACATGCTTTCACTATAAAACAAGTTCTTTCATTCCAACAAGCTTCCCTATGAAGTCAAGCTATTCCATTTTAACATAATTCCTTGGAAAATAGAATCTTTCTAGCACTTTCCTTTCCTACTTCATAACATAATGCAAAGCATAATCTAAGCAAGTAAACTTGTTCTAATTCAAATGACAGAAGTATTAAAAGACATTTCTCATGCCTGTTTCCCTTGTTGCGAATGAGTTAAGTCAGTAGTTTCTGCTCTTCCTTCACAGTCCTTCTTAGTCTTTTCCAGATACTTTTCATAGCATGGGTAGAGTATTTCCAAGGTAAGGCAGTCGTTAAAAACTACAATCTCTCAGATATGGCAAAGAGATATATATATAAAATTCGCTCTCAATGCTTCTACAACAATGGCAATATATGGTTCTAAGTTCTAACAAATGAAATACAACAAAGACAAGTTGCAGCTTCTCTAACAAGGAAATTCGGATTTTGCAAGTCAGAAAGGAAATTCGTGTGAATGCAGCAAAGGCAAAATGTAGCTCTCTCCAAAGAAAATTTGGAATTGGCAAGTGCTTTTTATGAATGAACTGGGCGGCTATTTATAGAGTCCACAGCCCAACAATTTCAACTCTTGCAGGCATGTAAAATGACAAGACTACATCTTTGAATGTTTCAAATGAAATGTGGCGAATTTCCATACTTACTCATAGCTGTAAGGGGTGAATCGACTTCCAGCAGTTCAGAGAAAAATTCAAACTTCTATTTGATAAGAAGGGTGGATTGACACCTACAGGCATCTCCCAAACATGGCACAATTTATGAACAATGGCGGGTTAATCATAGAAGAAAATGTCAATGCAATAAACGCAGCCAACTGGCCTTATTTCACCCACGCGTTTCCAGCATGGTGGCACTTAGCAAATCGCGACCTGGTCTAAGGCGTGAGGAGCTTGCGCGGGGTTCTTCTTTTTCACCATTTTTATTATTTCGGCCATTACACAGTCCACGATTTTCCTCATGAAGGAAATCCGCAATTTTGTTCATAGTCAAAGTTTTAAAATACATTTGATTTAAATCTTTTAAAAAGACTATAGTATTTACCATTTAAATTCTCATGATATTTCCTATGTATTTTTCCAATAGACTATGGAAGTCGAAAATACCTTTATTACTTATGGTAAATGCATTTTATTGCCAAATGACTATACAAGTTAATTTTATTTAATCTTATGGTAAATATCATTTACCAAGTGACTAAAGAAGTTTACGCCATTTACTTTCCAAGACTTATTTATTTTCAAAGACATTATATATCTAAAATATAAATAAGACATTATATTTATATCTCCATAAATTCATTTTATAATATTTAACTTTAATTAAAAGAATTAAATCTTTTAATTTTACACTAAGAGTTTTAAAATATTCATCTAGATATATTTACATATTTTAATATATTAATATTATTATAGTTCTTTTAAATATTAAACATATAAATATTAAAATACCCGAGTATTTAATATATTTATATATCTTAATATAACAATAATAATATTATATATAATTGCATATATAAATATATTTAATAAATATAAATATACATATACATATATAATTGTCGATTATATATATATTCTGCGAGCCAGTCAGCGTACTTTCAAAATATATATCTATGTGTATGTATATATAAATTCTAGGCAAATATTTAATATTCCGCATTATCAGACGTACACTTATAAACATATATATACTATACATCTGTTTATATGCTTACTTCCGACGTTCGATACCACCATGATGATCATAATCAAGCAAAAGGATAAACTTCACACACAGAAGCAGTCAAGACCTCTACCTGTAAGACATACAAGCTATGGATGACTTACCTGTTGACGTGCTTTTATGACGACGCCAGCACAGAATAAAATGTCCAACGGTCACTCTATTCTCTCTTGATCAAAGTATTCCGCATGCTAAGATTGCGTGAAAGTTCATGCGTTCAACTCCAAGGTTCCTTTTATCGCGAATAGACTCAGTTGGTTGATGTGTATATGCTGGTTATTTCAAGGGGACTTACGTAGTTGTTCAATCATAGTGAAACAATGGATGATTTTGATGATATTGCTCTGATGTTCGAGTCGATCGGGAAATACTGAATTAAAGGGAAAGGGATAGGAATCCTACAATCTATCTCTAAGGATGGAAGGCAAAACTAGCTTTAACAATCTCCAAACCAAACTTTGTATCGTCTCCCCTTCGGACAACTCTGACAAAGCTGATGCAATCTTCAAAGGATAGGTAGATATTCAGATCGAGATTCAACATGCACACCCCTTCACTACGAAGCAGATGGACATGCAAATCGCAACCAAAGTTAAGTGCTGAAATTCCAGTTGACCACGTAGGGCAGACTTACCGTCAACAAGCCTGCTAGTGGTATGGATATAGGGAGATATGTTCAAACCAATGCTGCATTCCACAATTAACACTACTTGCATCGAAGCAAAATCTATTCTACTTTACTCTATTCGAATTGGAAAGACGAAAAGACCTCGTCAACTACCCACAACACAAAATGAAGTCACCAATCAATGAAATCTTTATATCATGAGAGTCTTACACAACAATCTTTTGCAAAAACTTTCAAAGGGAAAGTCTTTCTTTCCTTTCCAACTAAGCTAACTCCTAGCTCTACTTTATCAATCTCTATCTCAGTCTAGCTCTGATCTATCTTTGATTCTAATTCTATCTAATAATTTACAAATGAGGGGGGATACCCCTTTTATAATAAACCCAGTCCAGTGGATGGTTCAGATCTGATTACAATAAAGGGCTCGGATTGAGCCACCCATGCCCTAATTAGGGTTTATGCCCTAAAAACCGCCACTGAGAGGAGTGGGGCAATGAATGTGCAGAATATTCTCTACTCCTCTGCAGGTCCACTACCTACAATCAATGCACATTGTCCTCCTGCAGCAGATCGTCATCCAGAAGAGCGTTTCCTTTCTCCTTCTCGCTGGCTGCAAATCTGGTGAACCTGGCGAATACTTCATCAACTTCCTGATCGAAGATAGGAGGAATGTGATCGAACTGAAACTCTAAAACTGCAACTGTTTGCCCATGCCAGGCACATGATTTCTTCCAGGCAACAAGGGCATCCTGGGTGTTCTGTATGATACTGGAGAACGTGGCAGTGTTCTCGAAATCATCCTGAGTGAAGGTTTTCACCTCAGAGAAGAATGGCGTCAATCTGTCCTTTAGTCCATCTGCAGTTATCTCTTCAGAAGTCAACCTCCTGGCAAAGATTGCCTCCAATGTGTTGAGAACTCCATCCAAGATGTTTGTCATGGCCTTTCTGACCCTGACAGAATCTGCTTGTGATGCATGATAGAATCCCCGGCCTGTGACTACTGAAGAATACCATCTGGCAAAGTCGTATCTATCTCCCTGCTGGATAACACCTCCCTCAACCAAAGTGTGTTGAGGTATGCTCATCAAAGCCCCTAGACGGAGAACAACTCTCGTCTGATAGATGCGAGCCTCACCCCAAGCATGGTTAACTGCCTCCACTCTAGCCATAATATCGGAAGCTTGCCCATAGGCATGTGCAAGATCTTCCATGAACTTTCTTGTCTCTGTACGCACACTGGCAACCCACGTGTCTGCCTGCTGTGCCATTCTCCTTAAATCTTCTAATCCACTGATTGACTCCCTGGAAAACTCAGCTGGGAGCTCGATTGCAGGATTTTCTTGCCCACAAGGACGGGACAAGTGCTGCACGTAGCCAATCAATGTCCGATGCTCTACCTTCAACCTCTTGTACTTGCTCTCAACATGGGACAATCTGTCCTTGAGTGCCCGATAGGAATTATCGCACTCCTCTACCACCTGTGCCCCAGTAGGGCGGCCTAGTTCCATGGTTGTCACAATATAGTTCTCAGGAACGGCCTTGTCTCTATCACATTCCTGTCGTGGAATTGCCATATGCAAGGTTCGGGATCCATCATCATCTGTGGATATTCTGGAAAACATCCTAGCCTTCTTCTCCGTGGGAGGTGCATTGATCCTTTGCAGCAATTCCTCCATCTCGACTGTAGGATCAGTCTCATCCACAGGATCACGCCTCATCCTATCCCTCAGCCAGTCTGGCACCTCCTGTCGTGTGTCTGCTATGATGAAAGGCTGCTCTACCTCGGCCTCTACTTCATGGCCCTCGTTTCGACGAGGCTCATCATCATCTATGGGCTTAGTGTCTCCTAAGCTCTGGGCATCTCGATCGGAAGCAGCATCATCCTCGAGAGCTACCTCAATCTCATGCTGAAACTGAGTATTTGTGGCAGTGCCTTCATCGGTCTCCTGCCGGTTCTCCTGTTGATTATCCTCCTGGGGCACGTTGATGCTTTGGCCCACGGACTCCCTACGAAGTGGTTGGCTCTCTATTTGTACTGCCTGTTCTGCCTGTTCTGCCTGCAACCTCTCCCTCTGATCAGCAAATAGGGACACTTCCTGTATGCTCGGAGAATGTGTTCGAGCCGGCATATGCAAGGATTCCTCAACTATCACAGGCTCCGGTCGAACTGACTCCTTTCCCCTAGGCTCTGGAGTTGGATTACTCCGTCTCCTCGGATCAGCCGATGGTAACCTGCTGTCTCCCATCAAATTATATGTGAGGGAAATTGACCCTCCCTTTAGTCGGCTGACATGTCTCTCTATCCAACTCCGTGTAAATGTCAGGACTGGGATACAAAGTGTATCCGAGTCGGTGATCTCTGGCTCTGACCAATCTGGGAGTGGCAAGGGCGTGTTTCTTATTGTATCGTACTCAACCTGTATAATGTTTATGTCCTCCTCAATCTGATCTGGTACAAGAATAATCTCGCACTCTCTGATCATTGCCAATGGTATCCGGGAAAACATCCTCTTTCTGACTTCGACCTCATCCACTGCACTTGCCCAAAAATCTTCTATTTGTGCCTTGTGCCTAAACTCCTCTGTCAATATCCACCTGATATTTCTATGAGGATCGTAGTAGTGTCTGCTGGAATGGTAAGAAAGCTGAAAGAACTGGAGCTCCGCCTCTGCCTCCCTTGCTGCCTGCAGTGATGGGCATACTTCGTCTGAATTTCCCATAGCAATCGGGAACCCAAGTCCACCCTTCTTCTTCTTCTTTTGAATCTTATCGTAGGCAATTAGTTGCCTAGAAACCTCCAGCATCACTACCTTGTTCGTGGGATATCGGGGCAACCTGTATGGGTAGGAAGAGAATCCCTGCAGCCTTATGTAAGTGAATTTTGGGAATTGGATAAACCAACATCCAAATTTCTCAATCATTTCTTGTGCCTCCCTCGATATTCTGTGATGGGTCCTTTGCTGCAAGGTCCTCGTGATGTGCATAGTAAAGGCATCGTTGACTCTTTTGTAGTTAGTAGTGCTTGTCAAATGCAATTGCAGACAAGCCTCGAATATTTTGAATTGCTGAGAACCGCAACCAATTGGTTCTTTGTAAGAGATCCCCCTATATCTCGTCATGCGAGCCAACATATAGACGAGGTAAGAGCCCATATAAAATGTTTTAGTCCTCCTCACATTGCGGAGCTGCTCATGTAGACCATCACTGATTAACAGTGCCCAATCCATGAAATCCTTTCCCTCTAGTACCAAGTTGACAAAGTAAAACATCCAAGGTTCGAAGACGAATGCTTGGGGACACCCTCCAACTCTACTCAACATCATAATCAGGTCGCCAAACTCTTGCTTCAAGTCTTCGGAGATTATCTGCTTAGGCAACTTTGTACGAGTTGGTTTGGGCTTGATCATCCACCTAGTGTTTATCACATCAGCACACCGGTCTATTGTGGATGAATACATTCTGTCAGCCCTGTCCCTCGTTTTTGTAAATCATTTTCTCGTGGGCGGGGATCCTGAATTCCTCTCCGATTGCTTGTGGTGTCAGGTTAGCCAGCACCTTGCCATCTGGCGCAATGATCGTCCTCTTCTCTGAATTGTAGTGGTGAGAGCATTCCATAATGAGCTCCAGGCACCGGATGGCTGGTGGAAAATTTGCAGCTGCATATAATCCACTTCTGACAATGCTATGTGAAGTCACTGATGGGCAATGGCCTCCAGTCCCCATTATCCTTCTTTTGAACGCCTCCAGGTTAAACGAGCCCAAGTTTGTGTCTGCCAGCCTGCCCAACTTTGATGTGAATTTTGATTATGGCAGGAAAGACTTGCTTAATTTCTTGATTACTGCCTGTCTGGACTCAGCGTGGACATTCTTGCCTGCAGCTCTTCTGCTTGACTCGACCATTCTGTAAAAAGGGTAAGATAGTTAGTAAACAAGATTTTTAAAATAAAATAATAACCATCATTGAGGGTGTCAGCAGATTTTTCTTTTAAATGACAAAGGCTGCAACACTTTTTGATGTTTTCAACTGCAAAAACCTCAACTATTGCCTGTTTACTTCAACGTTCTCAAAAGTTTCCTTTGGGTTGCAGCAACACAATGCCCAATACTTGGAAATGTTTGTCTGCAGCAATTTAACTTTAACAAATTTGAAACCTCCTCACAATTGTGGCAATTTAGAAACTCTAGCTCTCCATAAAATTTGAAATCCTCAACCTCCAGCTCCTCTCACAAATTTGAACTTCTTACTTTCAGCTCTCCAGCAACTCGTGAGAGAAAAAATGAAGAGGACTTCAAAACTTATAGCTTGGTCGAATTCCTGCAGAGGCTAAACTTAGCAAATATTTTGAATTCATTTTCCCTCTCTTTTCCAATTGTAACACTTGTCGTCTGAAGCATCGGAATCTCAAACTTCTAGAATTGTGAATTCATCACCTCTGCACAGGCCTGCCTCGTTGCGTTTGATTTCTTAAAATATTAAATCGTTTACTTCTTTGAACAATTTCGAAAAGTTTGGCTAAGGCATTCTGGCGAAATTATCAAGTTCAAACTCCTTAGTTAAATTTCTCATCCATTTTATTCGTTTGCCTTAGAGAAATTTCTTAAATTTGCCTTAGGAATTTTATAAAAAATAGGTACTGGGCAAAATATCCATCGAAACGACGTGAGTGAGGCATGGAGTAACTCTGAATCACTTCCAAATTGCAAACGTCCAATACCCAGAAGAAAAGTCTTCCTGAAATCCATTGTTTTCATGTGTATCCGGACGAAGGGGTACATTTAATTTTTATTATTTAAAATAATAAAAATGGCTAATGTTTATTTCTCCCATTCCGGATGTCTTTCACTCCTGCAATTTCAATTTTCTCGGCCTTGGCAAATTATCTTGATTTTCCCTGAAGAATTTTCCTCTGAAGATTTTTTATAAATCTGGCAACTGGCATCATCCTCTAGGCGTATTCATTATTTTTCCCTCTAGAAAATACTTTAGGAGCTTTTATGAAAATTAAAATTTTATCTCTAGAGGGCACATTTGAACATGTCATGAGTTTCATTTTATTCCTTAGGCAATTCCACGCCTAGACATTTCTTAGCAATTTTCATGCTTAGCAATTTTTATTTTCAAGTTCCCATTGCTAGGCGCATTTCATACAATGAAGAGGAAAAAATAAAATAAAAGAAATCCTTGGCCTTTTAAAAAATCACGCCCCCTTAACATTATTTTCCCCCTTGGCAAGTAGTGACCCCTCAACTTGTTTGAGCGCATATGACATAGGTAGCTTCCACCTTCAAGCGCATTTCCTTCATCACCCTACGCCTTTAGCTTTTACCTTTTATGTTTTACCTTGGGCGCATGTGCCATGGAGAGGAGGAATTCCCACGCCTTTCAAGTGTCTTTTCACCTCCTTTAGGCGCATTTAGGCCAAGCAACTTCCATTTTAGGCGCAGCTCATTGTGGTCAAGCAAAACCCATGCCTTTCAAGTGTCTTTTCACCTCCTTTAGGCGCATATGGGGGGGGGGGTAGACTTCTATTTCATCCTTGAGCGCATTTCCTCATGTGAGATGGAAAACCCACGCCTAAGACATGACTCTTGACCTTCCTTGGGCGCATTTGCTAGTGCTAGGAGGAAACTTCTTTGCCTTAGTGAATTTTTTGATGTGTTTTTGGTGACCTTTCAGCTTCTTTGGGCGCATTTGCTAGTGTGAGAGGGAAGTTTCTTTACCTTAGGCACATATTGGCTTGTGAGGAGGAAAATGTTATGTCCATAGTGTCCCTTCACCTTCTCTAGGCGCATATAGCCCATGATACTTCCATCTTAGGCGCATTTACTATGTGGTCAAGGAAAACCCACGCCTAAAGTGACTTTTCAGCTCCCTCTGGCGCATTTGGCCTTGCAGACTTCCATTTTAGGCGCATTTGAGGATGCCTTAGGAAATTTTGATGTGTTTTTGGTGACCTTTCACCTTCCCTAGGCGCATATAGCCTTGCTCAGGGAAATTCTCACACCTAGAGAATTCTGAATCTTTCCTTCCTCCTGGGCGTATATGAAGGTGTGTGCCTGTCAGCTATATTTGTAAAATTTCCAATGCCCCAACCCTATTCTGGCTTTCTATTTTTAGTAAATTCAGAGAAATTAGGGTTTCATTGATTTTCACCCTGTTCTGAACTGGAACTGGTGTGGTTGTGCCTCCATCTGGTGCTGTCTTCCTATTCACATCTTATTTGGCACGATACATGCTAATTTTAGCCATTTGCTATTTTTAGCAAACCCTAGAATTGACCAATTTCGTATCTCTATTTGTTTTGGAATTTGCTCCGGTTGCCCTTGATGCTGCAAGAGACTCGCTCACACCTTTTCCTTGACGAGGACGTTCTATTTTTAGCCATGAGGTGACTTGCTAAAAATAGTAAGTATTCAGATCGTGTTCAAATTTTACCAGTAGGTAGCCTAAAGGATGTTGATTCCGGTGGCATGCTTCGTTTTGAAATATCTGCATTTTGCTTCATCTATTTTTAGACGTGGCAGGGGAAACCCTAATCTGATCTGCATGTGCTTTGATTTGTTCCTGACTGTCCTTGATCGTGCCTGATTGCACCTGATCGCTGGACTGGAGTGGTGGGTAGCTGCTGGGATGATACTGCTATTTATAGTAAGTGTCTGGAAAGTGGTCACCCGGATGTCGGACGAGTTTGCATGTCATAGTGCCCGTGGGATCTCAAAAAACCCAGAAAAACCCAGAAAACTGGTCAAAGTTTTGGCATTGGCTAAAAATAGTAAGTCCTCGAAAACTGACCTGATCCGTTTGCATGTCATATCATTGCGAAGGTCTTCGAAAACCCAGATCAATTCCCCTGTCACTCACCAGAGAATTGCTCGTTTAAATCCTGAAAATAGCCTCTGAAGGCTGAACTGCTAAAAATAGCCAGTTGTCGGAATCTATTCAAATTTCGCGCGAAGGCATTCTGAAGCTGCCTGATTGTGGTGGAACTGACAGAATTCCAAAATCTCGATAAAATAGTCCCAAATTGAATACTTACTAAAAATAGTAAGTTGTCGGAATACAGTTAAAATTTAGTGGGACCTTGCTGGAAGTCTTCTGACTGCTGTACTAAGCTCGAATTTCAATTTTATAACTCAGTTTGACCTTTAATAAGCCTGACTGATGAAAACCCTAATTTCATAGATTTGAACAATACTTCAACCCAGGTCAAACGACGGGACATCCCCGGAAGGACCAGAGATAGAGAGAGAGACGCACTAACCAAAGCCAAAAGACCAGAATGGAGCAAAAATTAGGGGGTCCCCATCTGGGATGGGGTGATGTGTGAAAAAAGGTCACAACATTACCCTATACCCATACAAAACTGACTTGATTTACTCAGTCTAAGGTGTGTGTGTGTATGCTCAATTGATTTACTTTACCGGTTACTCGACCAAGCCCCTCTCCCGAGTGATGTCTCCCCTCCGCCTGGAGGAATAGTTCCTGTTCCTACATCCATAGACATACAATCTCGGCAGTTACTTGTTCACAACGTCAACAGTATACAAAACATCTTAAGTTAGAATATTCACAATTCAATACTATGCATGCAACATTCATCAAGGATAACATTGATAGAAGTATCAATCAAATGAGACAATCATTTAAATAGAACTCATTCATTTTGATAACAAAAACATGTTTTATTCATCACAAAGATTCAAACATTACACTCAATTGCCCTATGCAATAGTAGCTATACAATCGGGATGTAATAGATTCCATTTCATTACAATAACTTCACAAGTACAAGTAACGAAAAACATACCTTAACTATCATAGCTCCAATGAGCTTTACAACAAATAGTAGTAAGAAGGTCTAGGAATCCGTCCTTTCAAATCTTGGTGCGTGAGTAGCCTTCAAAGGAGGAGAAGCATCACTCGGGCGCTTTTCCGCCAACCACGGACATATAATGCGATCCCCGTAACATCTATCATTCAATAGATGGCCCTCGATTCGACGAAGAGATTGGTTGGGTAACCGATACTGTAAACCAACTGAGCATAGTGTTGTGTCCTAAACAACTAGAACCTTGCTATTTCACAATCTCAAACTAGTATAAGGATCACGATGAATTGACAGTGTAGTCTCAAGCATCACACAATCTAAGTGTGTTGGCGTCTCAATTACCATCTCTGGAGTGCTTATTGGAAACAGACAGCTATTGCAAGTGTGTTAGTACATGCTCTTCGGATTATAGAGAGGTAGATCTCTCTTTGCTGATTTTCTAATGTAAAATAGGGATGTACTAAGGTTCCTATCTTTTGTACTCAGTGGCAGGACACAAGGGTGCATAAACACAATGCGCCGTAGCTAAGATTTTCTCTAGTTTCTGCAAATCTTAACTATGACTAACTAAGCTTCTAAACTATCCTACCTCCTCAAGATAAACAGAGCATGAGGGCATAGGAGCGAAATGGATGGGTTGGATCACTTGTATCCTCCGTCTCAATGGAATATGGCTGAGGCTCTGAACTCTTGGATATATACCAAGAAAAGGCTCGATACAAGTAAACACTCTCTTACGGTAAATTGGATCTGAGACTTGCCAAAGATGAGGAACCCCTGTTTGAGGTGTAGGCTTGGAAACAACTCACTGGCAAAAAACAAGAAACGATGGCCTGTCTAACAGGATTCCCGAGGAGATGACGACACTTGTCCAAAGTGTAGGCTACAAGACAAATCATTAAACAACATCAAACGATAATGATCGATAGCAAAATATCCAAGGAGGTGACGACACCTGTCCAAGGAGGAGATTGAAACAATACGCTATTTGAAAACAAGACTATGAATAGACTCAAGTATTTAGATCAAGCAAGCATGGGCCATCTGATTTATTTCTTCAACCTTTCTCCAAAGAATTAAAAAGGTCAAAACAGCAAAGGCACGAAATCATGCACAATTACGATCAACCAACGAAATCTCATCCAAGAGTGAATAGATATAAACAAGCTAACTCTGGCAACAATGGTGCAGCAATTTTCCTTAGCAAATAAAGGTTAAACAAATAATGAGCCCAAGGCTCTCATTTATAGAAACTCAAAGGAGTAGGCAACCCTAAACTCTCCTTGAGTTAACAATCAGTTCTTGCCAATCAACAAGATTTATTCCTATGTCAACAAGTAGGTGAGCAAACAGTTAATTGGAAATCTACTTCAATTAACTGAAACTAAACAAAAGTCAAACTGGGAGTCTACCTCAGTTGACTGACACCTAACTAAAAGTGAACTTACAATTACAAATGTGTCTCCAAATAGACATCCACCTTTAAAGGAGATCTGAGATCCACAAATCGTGGGAGTCAATTAGACATCATAGATTAGTGGGATCTAACATGCATGACCTTTGGAGATCTGGAGTCAACTTGGAAAGGGGCATCAAGTTGACTTCAGTCATATTTATTGCTATTTGGAGGGTAGGACGTCCTTCTTGATGCTTTACACCTCTTCACCACTGGTCAACAAAGTCTCTAACGAGTCGTTGACCTCTTCGGCTTCCGGGCAATTAATGCTTTTCAAGATGACTATGTTGCGTTTAAGCATTTATTTACCTGTCACAAGTTGTTGTTGATAGTTTATGCATTGGGCAGCTGCTTCATCTAACTAGATAGACATGGCTGCAATTTTGGCTAATTTGCAGCCATTGGGGTCTTCAAGGAAAGAAGCACGGATGACGTCTTGGAACCGTGTCTATCCCGTTTCAAGCTCAACATATTCCCCTCCTTCCCGCTAATATTCTAACTCAGGGAAGGATATTACCAACGTTCTTGCGAAGTTGATAATATTAGTGACAAAGTGTCTATAGTCAATCAGCTCCACTCAATTGGCATCGTAGGCTCTCACCGTGTATGCCAATTGTTCTTTCCAATCAAAGAGGTGGCGTTTGTTCTCAATGGTTGTAACTGATTGGTATACATGTTGTAGATCAGCAATTGTCGCTTCCTCCCTCGGCCTCTCTTGAGCCTCCTAAAAATCAAACTGCTGGATTTTTGATCGAAGACCATGTGCTCTGTCTCTCAGCTAATATGCTTTTGCTAATACACACCGTCCTTTGACGACAAACTCATCCACTCGACGTCTCAAGTGTTTGTCGTATGTGATCAACTGATGATGGTTTCTTTCACTTAGGAGATCCAATAGTCTTTGTGGCAAGGCCGAGGAGTTGGGAGTGTCATGTATCAAACTAGAAATGTACAATCTTAGTTGATGATTTTCAGCCTTCAAGGCTACTTTGTCTTTTCCATCCTTGGTCTTTTTTTCCTTGACGCTCATTGAGGCGATTCCGAGAAGGTCTGCCTCCACCTGTCGAGTGGTCTTTCCAAGGTTCACCTTTGAAAGTGTGAAATTCTCAACCCTCACATTATGTATGTCTTTATCTTTAGGCAGGGCAGCAGTCTCTATGACAACCTCGTTCTCTGCATTCCTCTCTACATGTGTCTGCTTCAACTTCTTTGCCGACATGTCTTGTGGGACATGGTGGAATTCAGAGAATTCAAGCTGATAAGAAGGTCTTTTCCTTCCAAGCGATCTTTCTAACCAGATAGAATCTCAGCTAGCATCGCTGGGAGGAGGAACATAGGCCCCCTGAATGTTGGAAGAACAAGATTGTGCCATGGCAATGCCTCGTGGTGGCAAGTCCAAATCAATGTGACTTTGCGACCTCCGTGATGGTGGTGAAGCCTGTGGCTTTGTTTCTATTACAAGCACCGCTTTTGCTGCAACTTCTTCTACAATGGATTCCATCTCTGCAGCGATTATTTCAATCACTGGCTCTGGTGTAGCTGCAGTGTTCTCAACTATTTCAAGTAAATTGGTGGTTGTCTCCACCTATACCTCTTGCTGGCTTGTGCTAGCAATTCCTCTTCTTCCCCATGTGCTCCCTGACGTCTACATTCCTTCTGGAAGAGTGCTCATCTTCTTCTGTCTGGGTTTCTTCCTAGATGAGGAAGATAGTGTAAACTGAACCATTGGCGGCTCTGATTGGGGAAGTACTACCTTCCTTGTCCTTTTACTGTCAAGGTAGAGTTGATTGTGTCGAACTACTCTACCAGTTCTTTCCTCAATAGACGTACTCTCTTTCATGTACAAGTCTACTTTGTCGAGTGGTTGTGCACTTACTTGACCCGTGAAGAAGGAAGAAAGAATGATCTCTTCTTCGTCATTAGATAAGCCCTCGATGTCCTCTGACATGAATTTCGCAATCTGTGAGAGCTTGAATCTGCTGTAAATCCTTCTTCTCACTTCAAACTCATCCTCATAGTTGACCCAAAAACCTTCTATGAAAGGTTCATGCGATGATCTTTGTTCGAGATGTGTCGTGAAGATGCCTCTAGGATCATATGATGACGTCCTGTCAATGAGGTACTTGAGATTAAATCTCACTATTTCCTGGCTTATCAACCTAGCATCGATTGCAGTCCTGCATCTGTAGAATCCCATCTGAAAAGGAAAGTTTGCAGCATAATTCTTCTTTACGCGAAGGTAAGAGTGAACCTCGGCCAATTGCCTCAGGAATTCCATGAACACTACCCTATCTGAGGGGTAGCGTGGCATCATGGCGGGGTGGTCATTGTATCCATACACACGTGTGTAGGTGAAAGTGGGGAATTGGATGAACCAATCCGCCCAGTCCACCATTGTTGCCTTAGCTGCTAGTGAAATACGAACGTGCATCTCATGGTCTAGCTCGCGCATGGTGTGCATAGTGAAAAGGTCATTTATCTTTCTTGAAGTGCCTTTCTGCTAGAGTGAACTCCAGGCGAGGAAAGTATTCTTGGACCTTTTGCACACCCAGGGTTCTTACATTGTTTAGTGTTCTGAAATCGCCTTGGAAGGCAATCAGGTAGACCAAGTAGGAACACATGTGGAAACGATGCTCTTCTAGAAACCTGGTAAATTCTTGGTGGAGCGTGTCACTGATCACAAAGGCCTAGTCATAATGTTCTTTCTTGTTGATTATTTTGCCAATAATATAGAACATCCACGGCTAGAAGGATTTTCCCTCCTCTTGTCCAGTGACTCTATTGAGTAGTGATTAACACTCCGTACTCATCTTTGAATTCTCCTCGCCCAACCAATTTGGGCAAGCTGGTTCTCTTTGTTTTTAACCAATGTTCAGCCATTATAAGTGAACACTCATCCCTTGAAGCCTCGAATGCCTTTTCGCATTCGGTCACAAAAACGACCTTCCTATAATGGCATGGTGGAATTGCAAAACACATTTCTATGTCCTTTGACTTTAAGCTGCAAATCACTCTTCCATCCACTTACAGGATCTCTCTTGTAGTAGGGTTGTAATGCTTTGTGCAAGCAGTTACAAGCTCAAGGCTGTGTAAGGTGATAGGAATGGATGCAGCTTGGAATAAGCCGGACTCTTCAATGTTCTGCAATGTAATTTGGTTAATGCCCTCCAAGTCCTTAGAACTAACCTCTGGATTTTTCTGCCATAAGTCTATGTCAGTTGTTTTCAAATAATCATGGTACAAGACCGTCCTGGTCTTGTATTGTCCCTGAGAGTACTACATTATGAAAACCTTGAAGTTTGACTGTGCACACGATGTTGCTTGGATGACTTTTTTTGGAATTGCTAAAAATAGCCTCGTCAAGGGTAAGTTTTACGAAAAATTCCGAGACATGGGTTTTGTTGAGAATGATTTTCTAAACAAACCCAAATCCTCAGAAATTCGAAAAAATGAGTTTTTCTATGACATGCAAGAGCACTTCGGTGGCAGAGGCAGCGAGGTACCAGAAAGTGATTTTTCTCAGAAAAATCCAGCACATGGGTTTTGTTTGTGCTTCAGAGCTTAAACAAACCCAGTTTGTCTATTTTTTCAAAATTATGACTTTTTCTAGAAACCCTAAAAAATAGGGGCAGCAGGGCTACTTTTTCTGAAAAAATCCAACATGTGGGTTTTGTTGAAAAAGTTGTGTTGATCATACCCAGTTGGCCAGATCTGAGGTAATCTGTCGTTTCTTGTGACATGCAAAGAAATATAGACAAAAATAGAGGAAGTAGACAGAAGATGGATTGGAAGTTATAAACTACCACTTTGCAATAATCTGCCTCTAGAAACAATCCTCGGGGAAGAATACTTTACTACCACTGATCTTAAAAAGTATTGAAGATCCGTCCAAAATCTCTGCTAGATCTTGAAATCGTGTTCTTGGGAGCTGTTTGTTGTTTTATCCTTCAACCTGCAAAAGAATAATGAAGAATGGGACGCGTAGCAAGAATATATGGTGATTAGGGTTGAGATCCACCAAGTATGGAAGACAACTCATGATTTAGGTCTGATTTGGAGTTCCAAAAGGTGATTTCCACTGATTGTGGAGTGTTTGGCCTCTTTTTGGCTCCAAATTTGCTACTCAAGTCAACATCTTTTCTTTGACTTCTTTTAGGCGTCCATCCTTGAAGTTGATCTTTTTGTCCATTTTGCAAGCTAAAGTGCCTCCATTTGATCTTTGATTTTGCTTAGTCAGTTGGTCTCCGACAGTGGCTAGCAGTTTTGTTGTTGAGGTGGGATCAGCTTGACGAGATATGCCTGGGAGGGATTAACTCAAAAAACTGAGTTTAGGCCTCCAAAAAGAAGGGCGCCTTTCTTTCAGAGGGGCGCTTTTGACAATGCCTTAGTCAATTTTCATTGACTATTCTTTGTTTTGACCTTTTTAGACCCTCTTTGCTTTGATTTGATGTTCTCGTTGCTAGATGAATCAGATGACTCTACTTGACGATGCATCGGGTAGCCAACTTGGTCTTGTTCAGGATGACTGACTTCTTAGTTGAAGGTGGCATGTTTAGGTCCTGTTGGCGTAAGAACTAACACCTCTGGAGTGTGAGTTTGTACGTACAGCTATGCACACTACGCAATGAGTGCTCTTCAAATTAGGAGGGGAAGCTCCCTCGATGTGCTGGAATGCATGGAATAGAAAAGTAAACTAAATATCCTATCTTTTTGTTCTCAGCTGGTAGAGGCACAAGGTTAAAAAAACCCAGAACGTTGCAGCTAAGTATTTTCTGGTTTCGCAGATCATCTAATTACAACTAAGCTAATTTATTTAAATCTATCCAGTTTCCTCAAGAAATAGAGCATGAGGAAATGGAGCAGGAATGTATTACACGATAAACCTTAGGTGCGGACTCACAACATGAAGGCAAGGGAGGCGCAACTATTTGCTTATCTGGGAAGAAGTTTATTAAAACAAACGAATAAACGGTAAACCTGGTACAACTTCACAACATGAAGGCAAGGTAGGCGCAACTATCTGCTTGGCTGAATGAGTCTACTATCACACACATCAAACAATAAGCTTTAAGTACAGTTTTGCAACATGAAGGCAAGGTGGGCACAACTATTTGCTCTTCTGAATAGGCTCATGATAAACAAAAGACAAGGTAAACAATTGGGACAGTATATTGTATAGACAAAACACGCATGCAATAACGATCAAACTAGCAACCCCATTTAACTAAGATTGAATAAATACCATGACAATAACATGAAGGCAAGGTAGGCGTAGCAATTTATTATAACGACAATCACTCTTGAACAGATACAATAATAGCAATACTACAGGCAAGGTAGGCGCAACATGTATTCTATCAAGCAAAAGTTAAATTACAAATGAGCTTAAAGCTCTTATTTATAGAATTCAAGGTGTAGGCAACCCTAAAATCACCTTGAGTCAACTACAGTCTTGCTAGACATGCAAGATCTTATTCCTAAACCCTAATTGAATGAAACTATACAGTTAACTGGGAAACTATCATCATTTAATTGAAACATCTAATCTAAATGGACAAGGTGCAAGATGCATGTCCTTATTGAAAGCAAGTCAACTGGAATGCTATCATCAGTCAACTTAAATATCTAATCTATGATCCAAGTGTGCAGATGTTTCCAAGAAAGACATGGCATGCAATGAGTAACAACCAGTTAACTCGAAAAGAAGCCTCGAGTTTAACTCTTGTGTCTAATGTCTATCTTGGAAAAGGTGGGATGCCTTGAACTGAAGTTTACTAGCCCTGATCTCTGGCAATTAACCCATCTACGAAGTTGTCGACTACATCACCCTCTGGGGAAGTGATGCTTTGGTGGAGAATCCCATGTCTATGTAGCATGTCATCTCCACTAGTTATCTGACACTAGAACTCACCCTTACTCCCGGTCGCCTCATCAAACAATGTTGGCATGACTGTAAGCTGATCCAACTTGCAGTCAATGGTCTCACACTGAAAATATTGTGAATAAGTGCTTGGAGCTCTAATTGAACATTAGTAAGCTGATACAAGCATGGTAATCGAGACACAAAGTGATACAAGCATGGTAATCGAGACACAAAGTTTCTCACATAGTGGAGTGCATTAGTAACATGCACTCTACTCTCAGCCACCTCAGATGCAATCTTTCCTTCTATCTCCGCCTTGAAGATCAATTGTGTTCTCCAAACGTAGACATCCTCTTTATCTTCTACATCTGTGACTGAGTCAAATGACATTCCCAAGTTAGCAATCAAAATCTCATCCCTGGGTCTACTAATGGCCAAATCACGCTCCTCCTCCTAAAGTCGTAGACGAAGCTCACGTGCATTATACCGCAATTGGTACAACTCTGAAAGTACAAGGCGGCCTCTAGTAATGAATTCCTCCTCCCACTCGTCTAACCGTTTGCCATATGCAACCAAGTGATCAATCTGACCCTATTCTGCTGGTGGTTCTAACATATGTGGAAGCGCGATGATAGTATCTCCTATCCTATGTACAAGGCTGGAAATGTATTGGCGAAGCTGCTGTATTTCAGCCTTAAGAGCTGATTTATCTTCACCATCTTTCACCATCCTATCCCTGGCACTATCAGTAGCAACTTGTAGGAGGTCAATATCTGTCCGAGGAGTACTCTTACCGAAGTTGACTGTGATAACTTCGAAGTCTTGTGCTTCCATCTCGTCCAGACTCTTATCTTCAAGAGGTGCAGCAGTCTAAACAATAATCTCCTTTCCTGCATTCCTTTCAACGTGGACATGTTTCTTGATCCTCTTGTCAGGCGCATCTTGATGGTCATGATCGAAATTTGAATGATCAAGTACATAAGATGGCTGTTTCCTTTTTCTTCCCAGTTGACTCTCAAGCCAAGACGAATCCCGACTAATCCCACTAGAATGATATGTACTGTTCATAGGATCTGATGAAAGTGAATGTGTAGAAGGGTCACTGCGAGGAGGTGAATCCACGTCCAAATCAATGCGAATTGGAACTAGAGGCTGCCCTAGTGTTGGTGACGGTAAATGCGTTTGAACCTTAGGCTATGGTGAACTCTGCACAACTTCTACAACAGGCTCTATATGTGGAATCACAATAGATGCTTTTCCCTTTGAATTTCTAGGTGCTGGATTCTTCCTAGGTAGGTTACTCCTCTTCTTCTGCTTCGGCTTTGATGAGGAGGGTGGTATATCTCCTTTTGGTGGCGGCTCTGCTCTAGGCATGGATGCCTTTCTCAACCTTCTACTTTCTAAGTAAAGCATACTATTCTGTATGACCTTGCTCGATCTCTCTTTCAGTGATGTGAACTCCTTGGCATACCAGTTCACTAACGGCAGTGGTAATCCATCAACCTGCTCTTTGTAAAATTGAGGAAGTGTATCTCCCTCATCTTCTGACAATCCTTCCACATCTTCTGCCAAGAAGACAAAAATCTGCGGAAGAGAGAACCTGCTATAGCTACATCTGCGAACCTCGAAATCATCCTCGCAATTCACCCAGTAATCTTCCATCATAGGTTTATGATAAGAGAGATTACCAAGGCGAGCTGCATAATGACCCCAAGGATCATATGTGTGTGTATCAACCAGGTACTTGAGTTTGAGATTTTCTAACTCTTGCCCTGCAACTTTAGCATCAACTGCAGTCTTACACCAATACATCCCGAACTGCAAAGGAAACTCAGTAGTTGGTTTACGCTTGTTGCGCAAACGTTTGTGAACTTCATACAGCTGCCTCAGGAACTCCATGAATATAGTTGTATCCGAAGGATAACGTGGTAACATGGCTGATTTTCTTGTGTATCCATAGACACGGATATAGGTGTAAGTAGGAAACTAAATGTACCAGTCTGCCCAATTCTTCATTACTGCTCTGGCAACTGTCAAGATGCGAATGTGCAACTCCCGATCCAAGTTTCTCACTGTATATGTCAAGAAAGCCTCTTGTACACGTTTAAAATGACTTTCAGCCTTTGTGAACTCAAGCTGGTCATAATAACGATAGACTTTTTGTACACTAATATGCCCATCGTGTTCAACCCGTTAATCTGATTTTTGATAAGCGATCAAGTACACCAGGTAAGAGCACATATGAAATTGATGCGCAACTAGGAAACCGGTGATTTGCTCGTGAATAGCATCATTGATGAAGGATGCCCAGTCATAATGCTCTTGCCCTGAGATGATTCTACCAATGATATAATACATCCATGGGTGAAATTTATTTGCATCTGCATGACCTGAGACACGATTAAGCAATGTAATCAAAATACCATATTCATCCTTGCACTCGCCACGACCCAAGTTGTTTGGCAACATGTTCTTCTTCTGTTTTAGCCACCTCTCCGTCATCTTATTCTGACATTTATCCAATTCAGCATTGAATGCCTGTTCACTCTGACTCATGGAAATAACCAAACCATCTGGATGTTGAGGAATATCCAAACTTCGCTCGATATCAAGGGGTTTGAGACTGCATATGACACATCCATCTATTGACCGTATCTCTCGTGTAGCAAAATTGTAATGCTTGATGCAAGATATTACAAACTCCACGCAATGTACTGAAATAGGTATGGAAGCAGCCTCGAGTAAACCGGATTGCTGAATATTCTTGATAACTGAATCCTTGATCTTAAGTGGATCCAAAACTACTTCCGACAATACCTTATGTAGATTTGTATCAACAGTCTCGATGAAGTTATGAGCTATGACCGACTTGGTCTTGAATTCGAGCTAAGTGAACTGCATTTTGAAAAACTCGCCTGTTGATTGTGAACACGGCTATATTCTGACAACTTTTCTGGAAAGCCAAAAATAGCCTGCTGAGGCTAAAAATAGCTTGTCAGATGAGAATTTTTATGAAAAAATATGAGATATGGGTTTTGTCCAGAAAAATGATTCTAAGACAACTCAGAGCGTCAGAAATGTAAAAATCTACCCTTTACTCAGCCATGCAAAAGAATTTTGGTTGAGAAAATTAAAGCTTCAAGAACATATGTTTTGGAACAAATTTTCCTAAAAAATTATGGCACATGGGTTTTGCTGAGGAAGCTCTTCTGAATCAACCCAGATACTTTGTTTTGCCAAAATCTACCAACACTTCGAACATGCGAGAGAATTTAAGACGAGAAGATGGAAGAAATATAGAAGAGAAAAAGAAGTTTTATTATTATTTTAATTGTTTTGTGCCTTCTTTCAAAATCCCCACTCTGTCTTTGAATTTGATGTTGAATCTGGACTTGAACCTGCAAAAGAATTTACCTATAGCCTTCGAGCTTGATTCTTTGATGAAAATTCACTTATCTCTTTGAGGAAATTCGAACTTTCAAAGTTGTGTGAATGAGAAAAGAGGCCATGCTTGGTTAAATAGATGAAATCGTACCCTCATGCATGCATGCTGAAACCCTAATTGTGAAGAAGGAATTCGATTGGCCCTTTATCAGTTGAACTGCCACTGTCTCTGAGTCTTTAGACTAAAAATAATATTTTAATTTCAAAACGTGTAAAGAACTAAAAGTGGCGCCAATATTTATCTTTGAAGAAATTCGTCACTTTTTAATGCTTTGCATGCAAAAATGTTTTTTTATCATTTTGCCAAAAATAGTATCTTGATGTGCTCAACACACTTCACTGATTCTAAAAAGTAAAATTTTGATCTTTTAGGCGTCCATCTACAAGAGTTATGAGATTTTTAAGAATCTCCTATTTTATAACTGACTGCGAAATTACATCTGTCCATGTTCAACTCTGATTTTTGAATGATTGAATGATCCTGCGACTGTGCTGAGATATCCACTGCGAAGCCTGCATGACAAGGATGAAATGTTTGTTGGGAGCAACAACTGCTAAAATCATCATCTGACACCTTAGAAAATTAGGCGCCTTTGATTAAATTGATGCATTGATTCCAGACAACCATTTCTTCATATTGCCTTCTGATGCTTCAAACTGCTATTGACGGTGAATGATGAACCCTACTAACTGAATAGTGGATTCACTGCGTGATTGGAAGTATTCTGCATCCAATGACTGTATGTGAAGTATCTGCAAATTGAATCAGGAACCTCAAAAAGATGGGCGCCCCTATTCTGTGAAGATGCAAACACCATTTTGTCAAAAGCGTTACTTTCATCCAAGCACCATACTTTGACCCTTGATACCGAGAGTTGGAATGCTCTGATTCGCATGCTTCTTGTCTCTCTATATAATTTGGTCAACTTGCAAGAGATTTTCTTAGAGAAGATGAAGCCAAAAAACTGCTTCTAAGGCCCTTAAAAGACAATCGCCTTTTTCAAAGAAAATTCCACCCTTATACTTAGTCATTTTTTGAATTGTCTTCAACCACTTCCACTTTACAAGATTGTCACTTTGACCTCACACGTATGAGCACTAGCCAAATCCCAGAGGCTATCGGCTGGACTCGTTGAATGGCTAGAGTAATTGCACACAAGTCTTGTGAAGACTGCAATTGCAAATAACCCCATCTGGCAGGCCTAAAGGCTGGGTGCCCCTAGCCTACAGATGTGTAGCTTTGTGTAGCCATGCTTCACCATCCTCTATTTTACGTGCTCGGTAGAACGTCTATCATGATCACTCAGAATACCAAATTGTCTTGTGAACTGTTGCATTGCAAAGCTAGACTGAACTAGAAAAGATCTCACAAAGACCTCACTTGCAAATTCATCCATCTAACAAGTCATTTTCAAGGGCGCCCCTGAGCTACAAGGGTGCTCAAACCATCTACTGGCACTCTTTGCTCACATGTATCCTGCTTGCAGTTTCCACTTCTGACACTGATAACCAGAGTTTTGCCTTGGATACGCTTCCGCTTGACAGCTCGTCGAGAAGCCAGACTAATTCTGCTTTGATTGAATCCATTAGCACACACATGCGTCCAGATCTGGGCCTTCAACAAGAAGGGCGCCCCTGGGCTACAAGGGCGCAGATATGCATTTCTAGAATGCCTCCATGTGAGATACATCCTTCGTAGTCTTTGCTTTTGTCTTCGTCTGCCAAAATTCTACAACTCAAATGATCTTGCTCCATAGTTAATCGGAAAGCTAACAGAAAACAGAACACAATGAATATATTCTCCATCCAAAGCAATCAAATCTTGACCTTCAAATAGAAGGGTGCCCCTGGGCTATAGGGGCGCAAATGTGCTTTGAATCCACTAATTTTCATCATTTTATGCTTTACAAACACTGTATCCGCTATTGAGGTTGACCTCATTGAAGCGTTGTGACCGTTGAGGTGTGTGTATGACTATACTTCATCATTTCACATGTACGGACACTGTAAAGTTGATTTGCACATTGATTGCGGAAGTGTCTACTACGTTGCATAGTGAAAAGTTCTCAGACTTAGAATATTTTAGCACTTTTTGCCAATTTGAAAATCCCTTCCGTCAAAAAGCATATTTTTCAACATCTTTCATCGTAGAGCATTCTTCTTTGATTTTTAGGCTTAGATATTGATACCTGGTATTGGCCAACTGCCATTGACGACCTCAGAGGTCCTAACTTTTCTCCTGAAAAAGTTCTAACTACCCACCAGCCTTAAACTGACTTTTAACTGAAAATGACTTCACCATTGTGATCGTGATGTGAAATAAGCCAATCAAAATTAATTTCAGCCAATTCTAACAAGTTCCTATTTTTTAGGGTTTCGAGCTAAAAAAAGAGTTCAGAAACCCTAATTTTCAAAAATTTCAAATTTTGCCAGTATCTTCTTGGCATCACACTGACTAAAAGCCCATACTTTATTTGCCCAAAAATTGAGTTTTGACCTCATTTTTACAAGGTTTAGACCATTTCAAGCAAAATACCTTAATGAAGCAAAAATTTGGTTTGGGTACAATAGGTCCTTCAAACTAAAGGGTGCCCCTGGCCAACAGGGGCGCTTTTAGCTTTTGCTTGGTTTTATCTTGGCTATGGATTGCCAGTCTTTGACCTCCTTCATCAGATGTTTGATTTGTCAGAAGTTTTTGTTGATAGTCTAATTGACGAGACCGGTCATAGCTGAGAAGGTCATCCTGGGAGGCAGTGAAGATTCTGACTGAATCTGGATGCCCTCAAGAAAGGGCGCCTTTCTTGAGAGGGGCACTTTTAGCCATGCCTTAGCCATTTTTTGGCTTGTCTTTCCAGTTCTTCAATTTTGGCATTTTCTGCTTGATCTCAACTCGTGATCGTTTGGCATGTCTTGTGGACCTACTGTCAGATTGATCACGTAACTGGGAGGAAGCTGGAAAGATAACATGTATAGCTTATAGTAGATGGATTCATCTGGTGCCTGTAATTGAGGGGCGCCCCTGGCTAGCAGGGGCGCTTTTACCATGAAGCTCTCTAATTTGACATCTTCGTTGTTGATGGATCCTCCATACTTTGTTGACGGTTGGTCAATGACCCCTGAATCAGATGATTTTACTGATTGTTTCGTTGTCGAGCCAGCACAAAAGTGAAAAGGATGGATGCTTTGAAGATGTCAAATGATTTAATTTTCCCTCTGAGATCCAAGGGCGCCTTTTTCACCTTTAGACTACGTTTTGCCTTGGCAGCAAAACGTGCACCTTCCAGAGTTAGCCAAATTTTGGCCTTTTTCATTTTGAGAAACTCCCTCGCTATAACATCTTTTTGACCTTCTCCACCATGGATTCTTCGTTGGAGCTTTTGAGGTTTAGCTTTTAGCACTGTTATACCCAAAATGAAATTTTTGGCATTCTGCTTAAATTGAGCTAAACAACGTAAAAATGCCATCGAAAAAGTATGTTTTAGGTCAAACCAAATATGAAATCTTTGTGGGTTTTTGTCAAGGAACCTATGGTTAAAATTCTAAAAAAACGAAAATTAGGGTTTTACACCCCTATTTTTATGGAAACCCTAAAAAATAGGACCTTCCCGGAAATGATTGAAAATAATTCTGATAGGATTAATTGCCTTCACGATCACACTGATCAAGTCAGAATTATCAAAAAATATGTTTTACTCTGGTGGGTCTATTTCTATTTTTCAGGAACAAAGTTAGGAGCTCCGCAGCCATTAATGGCAGATTGGCCAGTACCAGGTGCTGAAAGCTAAACCTCAAAAGCTTCAACGAAGAAACCATGGCGGAAAAGGATGAAAATGATGACGTTCAACGAAGGAGATTCTCAAAACGGAAAAGGCCAAAATTTGGCTAAGTCTGGAAGGTGCACGTTTTGTCTACCAAGGCAAAACATAGTCTACAGTGGTTAAAAGCGCCCCTCTTGAAGAAAGGCGCCCTTGGACCTTAGAGGGCAAATCAAATCATTTGGCAGTGTCAAAACAGTCATCCTCTTCACTTTCATACTGGCTCGACAACGAAACAATCAGCAAGATATCTGATTCAGGATCATTGACCAACCGTCAGCGAAGTATGGAGGATCCATTGACGACAGAAGTGCCAAATCAGAGAGCTTCAAGGTAAAAGCGCCCCTGCTGGCCAGGGGCGCCCCTCAGTTGCAGACATCAGATGAATCCAGAAGTTGCAGCTCTATACATGATATCTTTCCAGCTTCCTCCCGGCTACGTGATCAATCTAACAGCAAGTCCATAAGACACACCAGACGATCACGAGATGAGATCAAGCAGAAAAAGCCAAATTTGAAAAACTGGAAAGATAAGCCAGAAAATGGCTAAGGCATGGCTAAAAGCGCCCCTCTCAAGGAAAGGCGCCCTTTCCTAAAGGTATCCAGATTCAGCCGGAATCTTCACTGCCTCCCAGGATGACCTTCTCAGCTATGACCTATCTCGTCAGCGAGACTATCAGCAAGAACTTCCGACAAATCAATCGACTGATGGAGAAGGTCAAAGACTGGCAGTCCACAACCAAGATGAAACCAAGCAAAAGCTAAAAGCGCCCCTGCTGGCCAGGGGCGCCCTTTAGTTTGGAGGCCCAAAACTTGC
Organism: Sequoiadendron giganteum; assembly: GCA_007115665.2. NCBI lineage: Eukaryota > Viridiplantae > Streptophyta > Pinopsida > Cupressales > Cupressaceae > Sequoiadendron > Sequoiadendron giganteum. Next base: position 202,514,843 of record CM021101.1, read on the forward strand.
CAGCTGCCACTGCAAAGTCAGGCATCGTGAACAAGACTGAACCAGCTACCCGACACATCGTCAAGCAGAATCATCTGATTCATCAAACATCGGGAACGTCAGATCAAAGCAAAAAGGGTCTGAAAAGGTCAAAACGAAGAACAAGTCAATGAAAATTGACTAAGGCATTGTCAAAAGCGCCCCTTTCAAGAAAAGGCGCCCTTCTTTCTGGAGACCTAAACTCAGTTTTCTGAGTTAACCTCTCCCAGGCATATCTAATCATACTGATCCTGCCTCGACAACAGAACTGTCGGATACTGCTCGAGATCAACTGAGTAACCTGAATCGAAGATCAAACGGGAGCACTTCAGCTTGCAAAATAGACAAAAATGATCAAACTCAAGGTTGGACGCCTAAAGGAAAGTCAAACAGAAATGTTGACTTGAGTTAGCAAATTTGGAGCCAAAAAAGAGAAAAACACTCCACAATCAGTGGAAATCATCTTTTGGAACTCCAAATCAGGCCTGAATGATGAGTTATCTTCCATACTTTGTGGATCTTAACCCTAATTGCCTTATATTCATGCTAGGCGTCCCTTTCATCATTATTCTTTTTGCAGGTTGAAGGATAAAACATCAAGTAGCTCCCAAGAACAAGTTTTCAAGATCTGGCAGGGGTTTTGAACGGATCTTCAATATTTTTGAAGATCATTGGCAGTAAAAGCATTCTTCTCCCAAGATTGCTTCCAGAGACAGATTATTGCAAAGTGGCAGTTTATAACTTCCAATCCATCTTCTGTCTATTTCCTCTACTTCTGTCTATATTTCTTTTGCATGTCACAGGAAACGACAGATTATCGCAGATCTGACCAACTAGGTATGATCAGCACAGCTTTTTCAACAAAACCCACATGGTAGATTTTTTCAGAAAAAGTAGCCCTGCTGCCCCTATTTTTTAGGGTTTCCAGAAAAAGTCATAATATTGAAAAATGGACAAACTAGGTTCGTTTGGCTTTGAAGCACGAACAAAACCCATGTGTTAGATTTTTTCGAGAAAAATCACTTTCTGGTGCCCTTGCTGCCTCTGCCACCGAAGGGCTCTTGCATGTCAAAGAAAAACTCATTTTTTTGAATTTCTGACGATCTGGGTTTGTTTAGAAAATCATTCTTAACAAAACCCATGTCTCAGAATTATTCGTAAAAACTACCCCTGGAGAGGCTATTTTTAGCAGTTCCAGAAAAGTGTCAGAACAGGGTCAAGTGCCCAGTCAATATTCAAGGTTTTCAGAATGCAGTACTCTCAGGTACAATACAAGACCAAAACGGTCTTATACCATGATTACCTGAAAACGACTGATACAGACTTATGGCAGAAAAATCCAGAGGTCAGTTCTGAAGACTTGGAGGGCATGAATCAAATCACATTGCAGAACATCGAAGAATCCGGTTTGTTTCAAGCAGCATCTATTCCAATCACCTTACAAAGCATCGAGCTTGTAATTGCCTGCACTAAGCATTACAACCCGACTACAAGAGAGATCCTGTCAGTAGACGGGAGGGTGATTTGCAGCTTGAAGCCGGTAGACATAGAGACTTGTTTTGCAATTCCACCATGCCCTACCAAGGTGATATCAGTGACAGAATGCGAAAAGGCATTCGAGGCTTCGAAGGACAAGTGTTCGCTTATAATGGCTGAACATTGGCTGAAAACAAAGAGAAACAGCTTGCCCAAATTGGTTGGTAGAGGAGAATTCAAAGACGAGTACGGAGTGCTAATCACCCTACTCAGCAGAGTCATTGGACAAGAGGAGGGAAAATCCTTCCAGCCGTGGATGTTCTACATTATTGGCAAGATAATCAGCAGAAAAGAACGTTACGACTGGGCCTCCCTGATCAGTGACACACTCCACCAACAATTCACCGGTTTCTAGAAGAGCACCATTTCCACATGTGTTCATACCTGGTCTACCTGATAGCCTTCCAAGGCGATTTCAGAACATTAAACACTGTGGGAACCCTGGGTGTGCAAAAGGTACAAGAATACTTTCCTCGCTTGGAGTTCACTCTAGCGGAAAGACATTTCAAAAGGATAAATGACCTTTTTACTATGCACACCGTGCACGAGCTAGACCATGAGATGCACGTGCGTATTTCACCAGCAGCTAAGGCAGCAATGGTGGACTGGGCGGATTGGTTCATACAATTCCCCACTTTCACCTACATACGCGTGTATGGCTATAATGGCCACCCCGCCATGATGCCACGTTACCCCTCAGATAGGGTAGTGTTCATGGAATTCCTGAGGCAATTGGCCGAGGTTCACTCTTACCTTCGCGTAAAGAAAAAGGCTGCAGTGAACTTTCCTCTTCAGATGGGACTCTACAGATGCAGAACTGCAGCCGATGCAAGGTTGATAAGCCAAGAAATAGTGAGATTTAATCTCAAGTACCTCATCGACAGGAGGCCATCCTATGACCCCAGAGGCATCTTCGCAGCTCACCTTGAGCAAAGATCATCACATGAACCTTTCATGGAAGATTTTTGGGTCAACTGCGAGGATGAGTTCGAAGTGAGAAGAAGGAACCATAGCAGATTCAAGCTCTCGCAGATTGCAGAATTCATGTCAGAAGACATCGAGGGCTTATCTGAGGACGAAGAAGAAGTTATTCTTTCTTCCTTCTTCACGGGTTTAGTGGATTCACAACCACTCGGCAAAGTAGACTGGTACGCGAAAGAGAGTACGTCTATTGAGGAAAGAACGGGTAGAGTAGTTCGACACAGTCAACTCTACCTGGACAGTAAAAGGACAAGGAAGGTAGTACTTCCCCGATCAGAGCCGCCAGCGGTTCAGTCTACACTACCTTCCATGTCTAGGAGGAAACCCAGACAGAAGAAGATGAGCTTTCCTCCAGAAGGAATGCGGATGTCAGGGAGCACATGGGGGAGAAAAGGAATTGCTAGCACAAGCCGGCAAGAGGTACAGGTGGAGACAGCCACCAATTTGCCTGAGACAGTTGAGACCGCTGCAACTACACAAGAACCAGTGATTGAAATAATCGCTGTAGAGATGGAAACCATTGTAGAAGAAGTTGCAGCAGAAGCGGTGCCAGTGATAGAAACAGAGCCACCAGCTTCACCACCATCACAGAGGTCACAAAGTCCTATTGATTTGGACTCGCCACCACGAGACATTGCCACGGCACAGTCTCGTTCTTCTAGCATTCAGGGGACCTATGTTCCTCCTCCCAGCGATGCTAGCCGAGATTCTATCTGGCTGGAAAGCTCGCTTGGGAGGAAGAGGGAGAGGCCTTCTTATCAGCTTGACTTCTCTGAATTCCATCATGTCCCACAAGACATGCCGGTAAAGAAGTTGAAGAAGCAGACGCATGTAGAAAAGAATGCAGAGAACGAGGTTATCATAGAGACTGCTGCCCCACCTGAAGACAAAGATATACATAATGTGAGGGTTGAGGATTTCACGCTTTCAAAGGTGAACCTTGGAAAGACCACTCGACAGGTGGAGGCAGACCTTCTTGGAATTGCCTCGGCGAGTGTCAAAGAAAGGATGACAAAAGATGGACAAGACAAAGCAGCCTTGAAGGCTGAAATCCGTCAGCTAAAGTTGTACATTTCTAGTTTGATACATGACACTCCAAACTCCTCGGCTTTGCCTCAAGGACTGTTGGATCTCCCAGCTGAAAGAAACCATCATCAGTTGATTACATACGGTAAACACTTGAGACGTCAAGTGGATGAGTTTGTCGTCAAAGGGCGGTGTGTGTTGACAGAAGCATATCAGCTGAGAGACAGAGCACATGGACTTCGATCAGAAATCCAGAAGTCAGATATAAAGGCAGCTCAAGAGAGGCCGAGAGAGGAGGTGACAGTTGCTGATTTGCAACAAGCATATGAATCAGTTACGACCACAGAAAATAAACACCATCTCTTTGAGTGGAAAGAACAGGTGGCATACAAGGTGAGAGCCTATGATGCCAACTCTGTGGAGCTGATTGACTATAGACGCTTCGTCGCCAATATTATCAACTTCGCAAGAACGTTGGTAATATCCTTCCCGGAGTTAGAATATCAGCGGGAAGGAGGAGAATATGTGGAACTTGAAACCGTGCAGACACGATTCCAGGATGTCATCCGATCTTCATTCCTTGAAGATCCCAATGGCTGCAAATTAGCCAAAATTGCAGCCATGTCTGTCCAGTTAGATGAAGCAGCTGCCCAATGCATAACCTATCATCAGCAGCTTACGACGGGTGAAGAAATGCTTAGACGCCACATAGTCATCTTGAAGAGCATTAATTGCCCGGAGGCCGAAGAGGTCAATGACTGGATAGAGACTTTGTTGACCAGTGGTGAAGAGGTGTAAAGCACCAAGGGAGGACGTCCTACCCTCCAAATAGCATTAATTATGACTGAAGTCAACTTGATGCCTCTTTCCAAGTTGACTCCAGATCTCCACAGATCATGCATGTCAGATCCCACTAATCTAGGATGTCTATTTGACTCCCACGATTTGTGGATCTCAGATCTCCTCAAAAGGTGGATGTCTATTTGGAGACACATTTGTAACATAAGTTCACTTTTAGTTAGGTGTCAGTCAACTGAGGTAGACTTCCAGTTTGACTTTTGTTTAGTTTCAGTTAACTGAAGTAGATTTCCAGTTAACTGTTTGCTCACCTACTTTTAGACATAGAATAATATCTTGCTGATTGGCAAGAACTGTTTGTTAACTCAAGGAGATTTTAGGGTTGCCTACTCCTTTGAGTTTCTATAAATAAGAGCCTTAGGTTCTTTATTTGTTTAACCTTTATTTGCTAGCAAAATTGCTGCGCCACTGTTGCCAGAGTTCGCTTGTTTATATCTGTTCACTCTTGGATGAGAGTTCGTTGGTTGATCGCAATTGTGCATGATTTCGTGCCTTTGCTGTCCCGACCTTTGTAATTCTTTGAAGAACCTTGAAGAAATAAATCAGATGGTGCAAGCTTGATTGATCTAATTATTTGAGTTATTCAAAGTCTTGTTTTTAAATAGTGCATTGTTTCAATCTCCTCCTTGGACAGGTGTCGTCGCCTCCTTGGATATTTTGTCATCGATCATTATCGTTTGATGTTGTTTAATGATCTCTCTTGCAGCCTAGACTTTGGACAGGTGTCGTCACCTCCTCGGGAATCCTGTTAGAAAGGCCATCGTTCCTTGTTGTTTCCAGTGAGCTGCTTCCAAGCCTATACCTCGGATAGGGGTTCCTCCTCCTTGGCAAGTCTCAGATCCAGTTTACCGTAACGAGTGTTTGCTTGTATCGAGCCCTATCTTGGTATATATCCGAAGGTTCAGAGCCTCGGCCATATTCCATTGAGACGGAGGATTCAAGTGATCCAACCATACCATTTCGCTCCTACGCCCTCATGCTCTGTTTATCTTGAGGAGGTAGGATAGTTTAGAAGCTTAGTTAGTCGTAGTTAAGATCTGCGGAAACCAGAGAAAAAGCTTAGCTACGGCGCATTGGTTTATGCACCCTTGTGTCCTGCCGCTGAGTAAAAAAGATAGGAAATCTTAGTACACCCCTTTTCTACAGTATAAAATCAGCAAAGAGAGATCTTCCTCTCTATAATCCGAAGAGCATGTACTAACACACTTGCAATAGCTGTTCGTTTCCAATAAGCACTCCAGAGGTGCTAATTGAAATGCCAACAAGCACCTGGTACTAGCCAATCTGCCATTAATGGCTCGGAGCTCCTAACTTTGTTTCTGAAAAACGGGAATAGACCCACTAGAGTAAAACATGTCTTTTGATAATTTTGACTTGATCAGTGTGATCATGAAGGAAATTAACCCTATAAAAAAAAATTTCAATCATTTCCGGGAAGTTCCTATTTTTAAGGGTTTCTTTAAAAATAGGGGCGTAAAACCCTAATTTTCATTTTTTCAAAATTTTAACCATAGGTTCCTTGATAGAAACCCACAAAGACTTCATGTTTGGTTTGACCTAAAACATACTTTCAATGACATTTTTACATTGTTTAGCTCAATTTAAGCAGAATGCCAAAAATTTCATTTTGGGTGTAACATTAGGCTCCGTCTGGTGACCATGTCGGATACCTACGGCATAGGAGGACCAAGAATCTCAAGTTTCGTAGACCAGTACTTTATCAATTGGGTAACGGAGTCATGACTCATTTCCTATTTCACATAAGAACTTGAAGTTCACCTTCACTATGGGGGCTCACCTATTTATTCACCTAAAACACGACAATACTTTACGAAACGGGGAAAAACATAACAACATAACGATAAAGCAAAAAATTATCTACAATATACTCACCCCATCCCCGAAGGTATGAAATGTTTCAAGTACTGCCCGGTGTAGGGTAGTGGGAAGAGCCTTCCATCTAAATGTGAGAGAATGTAAGAATTCTCTTCTGCAACATCGTGTATCAGGAACGGGCCCAACCAAAGGGAGTAGAATTTTTCGTGCTTTCCTTTTGGTTCGTGTCTCTTGTCCCACAACAGGACTTTATCTCCAATCTCGAAGTCTCATTGCCGAGCTTTCTTGTCGAAGATCTTCTTCACTCTTTCTTGGTGCTGAGTGATTTTATCAACAACCTCCACCCTCTCCTCTTGCAATTGTGTCAGACACAGAATGCGCTTTTGGATTGTATCCTTGAACTCTTCATCTTCTATTGCAGATGCTAGCTACAAAACTGACAACTCCAAAGTGATGGGTAGCATCGCTTCAGTGCCGTATATGATAACAAAGGGAAAAGTGCCGATAGCTCTCTTGGGTGTGATCCTATCAGCCCAAAGAGCGTAGTATAACTTAATGTGCCAAGCCCGTTGATTGGTTTCAACCATCTTGCACATGATCGTGACTATGTTCTTATTGGATGATTCGGCTTGTCCATTGCCTTGTGGATAGTAATCTGAAGAATGGGAATATGTGATGCCGTAGTCGAAACAGAATTCTACTAACTCCTCTGATGAGAAGCTTGTAGCATTGTCGATCACGATCTTCCTTGGTACTCTAAAGCGTGTGATGATGTTTTCTTTGAGGAATGTGCACACAACTTCGGAAGTAGCATTCTTCGTAGGAACTGCTTCAACCCATTTGATAAAATAATCTGTTGCCGTAAGGACATAGACATGTCCCTTACTAGAATGTGGGTTTATTGGACCTACGAAGTCGATACCCCATTGCTGGAATGGAGCATCTATTATTACTGGCCTCAGTGGAATGGCTGCTAGCTTGAGTTTGCCAACAAAATGTTGACATTGTCGCACCGATTCATATGTGTCGCGGAACAAAGTTGGCCAGAAGAATTGTGCCCGCAAAATTTTGAATGCTGCGACCCTTGATGAAAAGTGGCCACCGCATGCCTCGTTGTGAAATGTTTCCAACAACCGCCGTCGTTGGTCTCTATTGACACAAAGCAAGAACGTTCCATCAAGTCCACGCTTGTATAGAACGTTGCCTCACAACACACAGTTTTGTACTTTCAACCTCAGAGTTCTTTTCTGTTGTTTGTCCAAGTGGTTTGGACATTCTCCATAGGTTGTGTAGTACCATAGTTCTGAGTACCACTCCTCTATGGAATCAACCAGTAAGACCATTGGAAGGTCTTCTTCAGTTTTTGTTGCTATTTCACCATCGGTCGCCTAATGTTTTAGATCACCATCTTCCGCCATGAGCTGACATAGACCTCTCTCGTGAACGAGTTTGGTTGGCTTGATATCTAAGTCATATTCCTGGACCTTGATGATCCAATTGCCTCTTTTAGTCCCCATCTCCTGCTGAGTTAGGATACTCTTGATTGCAGGGTCAGTGACATAGACTGTTGTGTGAGCATTTAAGATGTAGAATCTAAATTTTTTTACAGCCCTCACGACAGCATAGGCGTTCTTTTCAATCTGGGAGTAGTGAAATTCGCTGTCTTTGAAACTACTGCTCATGAAAGCAATTGGCGATTCTGACTCCTCATTCAGCTTCTGGGTTAGTATGGCAAAGAGAGTGTACTCTGACGTGTAATAGTAAAGAATGAATTCCTTATTGAAATCGGGGAGAACCAACACTAGTGCCTTACTGATGGCTTCCTTAATCTTGATGAACGCCTCTTTTCCTTTGTTAGTCCATTTGAAGGTAGCCATCTTCTTCATCATTGCTCGTATATCCTTGGTCAGCTCAAAGAAGTCAGGTACAAATCTTCATATGAAATTTACCTTTCCGAAGAAAGAGTGTACCTGAGTAGTATTGGTTGGGAGAGATAGGTTCTTGATAGAATCCACTCGATCTGGATCGATCTGAGTTCCCTCTTGGGAGATGATATCGCCCAGTAGTTTGCCTTCCATCACCGCAAAGATAGACTTCTTTGGATTCAAGGATATGTGGTGATACCTACATCTCTCGAACACTTTCACTAAGTGTTGAAAATGATCTTGTCGCTTTCGTGAGAAAGCAATAAGGTCGTCAAGGTAGACGACTATCACTTTGTTCTTTAGATCTCCAAACGCTAAGTCCATGGCTCGTTGAAAGGTGGCATTGGCGTTGATGAGGCCAAAGGGCATCCTCTCATAAGCGAACGTTCCCCACGGGGTGGTGAATGCTATCTTGATTTGATCCTCCTTAGCCACCGCAATTTGATTGTACCCGGAAAAGCCATCAAGTAATGATAACATCTCTGATCCGGTAACCGTCTGCAAGGTATGCTCCATGATAGGTAAAGGATAATTATCCTTTAACGACGATTGGTTCAGGTTCCTGAAGTCGACACAAATCCGGATCTCTCCATTCTTTTGCGCACAGGAACAATATTGGACACCCAGGTAGAATGATGGATTGGAAATATGATCTTGGTGTCCACCATCTTTTGTACATCCGCATAGATTGTATCTTGAACACGTGGGTTGTAGTACCTCTGCTTTTGCCTAAAAGGCTTGATATCTGACTTGAGTGGAATTGTATGAGACTATTCCTTTGGCATGAAGAATTTTAGATCTTGATAAGTCCATGCAAAGACATCCTTGTACTGTCTGAATAAGGAGATAAATTGTTGCTTTCCTCTGCAATGCAACCCTTTCCCAAGTTGACAAGCCAAAGCTTATCTTCGGTGTCGATGTTGATTTGACTATACTCAGCGGATGTTTTGCTAGCTGAATCTCTTTGATCTTGCATGCGTCTATCATGCTTGTAAAATATATCCTCCAAGGATACTAGGCCCTTGGGGATGTTGTTACCTCTTAGCTGGATGATGCCGGATTCCGTTGCTTCGGAATCTTCTGCTATGGATTATTTGAAAGGAGAGGTACTTCCTTCAAAGAATAGTTCTTTGTAATTGTCCCCCATGCAGAGGAACTCTTTGATGTCATCATCATCATCAAAGACCTGCAATTTTCACAATTGTCGGGGACATATGGCCTGTATACGAGCTCAATAGCGAAGGCATTCTAATGGAAATCAAAATGAGGCATGAAGAGTGCAGCGGATACCACATGGGCATCTGCTCTGCAATTTTTCTCGCGTGGGATGTACTTGATGTTGAATGCTTTGAACCAATCAATAGCATTCCACACCCTTTGTCGGTAAGCTTGAAGGCGGCCTTTTCTGACTTGATAGTGATCTTTGACCTATTGTACGATCGGCTTTGCGTCGCCTTCGGCTTGGAGGTATTTTATACCCATATCCCTTGCATTCCTGAGGCCTAGTATAAGTGCTTCGTATTCTACAGTTTTGTTCGTGTTATCGAACTGCAAGCGATAAGCAAATGGATATAAAACTCCATAAGGAGAGGTAATGACAACTCTCGCTCCTGAGCCTACTGTTGAGCAACTTCCATCGAATTGCATTGTCCACATCTTTGATCTTTCATTTGATGTACTTGTCGCAAATGCAACCTTCTTTTCTTCTTCGGTCACTTCAGACAACATGGCATATGTACTGTAATGTCCCTTACCTGACTTTGCCCTAGAATTCGCTTGTTGATCAGGTTTAGGGTTTCTTCTTTTTCAAATAAATGTTCTCTATGACTAAGTAATCTTGGATTGAAGTTTGCATTTAATATTTCCACATGTACATATATCTGTTAGCATTAATATCTAGATATCCAAATATAAATATAATCACAAATCACTAATAAAGACATATGAGGAGTGGCATGGGTAGAGTCGTCCAAAGCTATCCATCTAAGCCCAAGAGCACAAGCGTCCTATCAGGACAACCCACCCCTTGGCCCCGAGTGATATGAACGTCTCGGAGTGGCGTGCTTGGAGGAAACACTTGTACCTGCTTTCTCTACCTATGCCATCACCTCGAAAGACACTCAACCTACTGGGGGAAGCCAGCGGAGCTTATAAGGGGTTCCGAGCCTACCACCCCTCCATGGCTGCAGCGGATTGTTAAGTGGGACCCCCACCCCTCCATGGTCGTAGCAGATTGTTAAGTGGGGTTTTTAGGCACCACCTGTCTCAGGCCCTTCCACCCTAGTAGGCTTACAAACACAGAGAAGACAATCTTTTAGCAATCAAATACATTTGCATTTATTATTAATTCTTTAAGTTAATATTAGCATCATTATCATCATGATAATACTAAAGAAAGCATTACACCAATAATCAAATTAGAAATATCTATTTCTTATATTCAAATATGCTAAATATTATTGCTAAGTGGATACATCACCTGAGTTGCTATATCTCTCCATGTTTCCTTACTCGCTTCCTTCAACCTTGTACTAAATTGATCATAGGATGAGGACAATTCATAAATATACATAATCTACTTATGTTTATATTAAAGAGTCATCATTACTTATAAGTATCATTATTGCATAATCATGTATATATATATATATATACTTTATATACATATATATAATTATTCTTTTACTTATATCCATTAGTATTCATATATATATATTTATATAATTATTCTTTCCTTATTCATATATATTCTTTATTCATTGCATATTATTCATTATAAAATTTATCTATATCTATGCATATATTATTAATTCTTATACATTTGCATTTATTATTAATTCTTTAAGTTAATATTAGCATCATTATCACCATGATAATACTAAAGAAAGCATCACACCAATAATCAAATTAGAAATATCTATTTCTTATATTCAAATATGCTAAATATTATTGCTAAGTGGATACATCACCTGAGTTGCTATATGTCTCCATGTTTCCTTACTCGCTTCCTTCAACCTTGTACTAAATTGATCATAGGATGAGGACAATTCATAAATATACATAATCTACTTATGTTTATATTAAAGAGTCATCATTACTTATAAGTATCATTATTGCATAATCATGTATATATATATATATATACTTTATATACATATATATAATTATTCTTTTACTTATATCCATTAGTATTCATATATATATATTTACATAATTATTCTTTCCTTATTCATATATATTCTTTATTCATTGCATATTATTCATTATAAAATTTATCTATATCTATGCATATATACTTGCATGCCTATTAAATAGTATATATATTAAATGGCTCTATATTCCAATGCGTAACAATAATTGTTGCCGCTGTTCTAAATTGCAAATCCTATTTCTCCATGTTTTTTCCCCCTTCTTTATTTTTCTTCCTTCTATTTATAGCATTCAAGGTAGGTGACTCATGGGGGGAATGCATTGTTTGGTGAAAGAGGTGACTTTTCATAAAATACATCCCTTTGTTAGTTTTAATGGCTGCCTTTATTATCACAATAATATCATTTTTTTAAATAATATATTATTACTATAATTGTGATATTTCAGATTTCTATTTATTTTATTATCTTATTTTGATATTTTATTGAACATATTTGAACATTAAAGTATAATAATAAAACAATTTGCTAATATCTTATTATTATTTTATTCTAATGTATTACAATCTTTGATGTGTAATGATTATAATATTTATTTATTATTATTTTTGATACTAAGTTATTTAATACTAGAATGTAATAACAATAATTTGCCTATATACTATTATTATATTTGTTATTTCATATTTTTATATTTTTATATTGATATAATACACATTTATTTTATATTTAATATTAATATTGCTATTTATTTTATTTATTAATTGATTTATATTTTAACACTTGGTCTTTATGGTTTTGTTATTTCGGGGACATGACATGTACCAAGACCCATACTTTGATGTAGCACTTGTGCTTGGGGATCTTGAGATTTCACCACTGTGAATTTCAACTTAGCCTCTGGTTCCAACTTGAAGCTACCTTTCTTTAGTGGAATGTGTTGGTTGAATATTTTGTAAACTTAGGAGGTTTAGCAAAATGGTGATTTCAACACAGTGTGTGAGTTAAACTCTCCTATTTAAGGGAAGACTCCCCCTATCTAAATAACTAAAAACAAATATGGGTGAAACGATAATTTTTCCTCTTGTTTCAGGAGAGATTAAACTCTTTTCTCTTCGCAGAAAAGTAACACGAACTTTTTAAATAAACTAAAACAGCAGCTTGCGAATAAAATCAGTAGAAAGGAAATGAAGTTTCCTGAAAGGTCAAAGACTTCCGTCACTTGCTTTGGGACGGGAAAACAGCCTCAAGCACAAAGTCTTGAAAATCTGCAATCCTATCTACCCTTTTTAAAAGATAATTCTAATGATAATATACAGCATATGACAGCAAAAAGTCTGAAAATATGATGTATCTATTTAACTACTATGAATGAGAATCGTCACGAGCACAAAGACTTGCAATTCTTCTTAACTTCTAATTTATGAATTCAATCTTCAATATTGATAGCACAAAGTCTGAAAATATATTAATTGAAGCTCTCTCTAGCAATCTTTCCCAATTTTTAAATGATCACAAAGCAATGCCCCAAAATGACATAAGAACACAATGGACACAAAGTGAGAATTCAACACAAAGTCTGAAATCTGCAACTCTTTGATATTATTTGAAAATGAACAACTTGTAATTATAAAACTCAAAGTCTTTATGAGTACAAAATTCTACAGAGTTTTCTTGCTTGCCAAAAAGATATATAATACAAAGGACCTCCTCAAGTATTTATAGGAGAGAGGCCTTGAGAAAAAGGTGGGAGGATCTCAACAAACTTGAGAAAATCTCTCAACTGCTAACTAACTGTAATTGATTTATTCAACATTACAAGTCCTATTGCAATTTGACTTGTAAGGTTTTACATGTAATTACATTTTACAACTTTGCAAGTGATATGATTACTTGCAATTACAATTTTCCATTTTACATGTAATTTTTCAAAACTAAACTACAAATACATAATTGAAACTATTCTAAGTGTCCGAGACACGACTCTAACTACATCATCCTTCATCTGCGATGATCTTCATGCTGCTTCAAGATTTTAGAACTTGAAGTATTCAGGATTGGTGAAGAGATCTCGAACTTGGAACGAGAATTTGCATTCTTAATGATCTTTGTGTCCTTGGCGAACTTCAACCTTATCACAAGCTTGGAGTAGTACCATTTCTTTAGGAAGTTCTTCTCTTCGTTGCGTCCCTTTTCCATGCTTGATTCAGTTTGTCCCTAGATGGTTTCATTAGGATTATTGATCTTCGAGCTGCTCCATGAATTACTCTTGTATCTCTTCTCTTGTTCACTGATGAAGAACCCATAACACCTTATTCAAGATAAAATTGTTATAAAACAATGCCCATGCCTTGATTTATTGGTTTGATAGATCATGTGTGTAAACAAGACTGACAAGGGAAGGGATAATTTGATGCAAAAATGAGCTCACAAGTGAATTTCGGGTTATGGAAGGCTGACAGCAAGTAAGGTATAATGTAATCGGAATTTTTGGAAGCCATTGCAAGTAAAAGTGTAAGGTAGGAAAAATAAGAGGTCATTGCAAGTTTATCATTTTAACTTGTAACCTTGGTCAAAATCTCCTACTTGTAATCAGATTATGAAAATCCGATTTTCAGCCAAAGGCATCATTTTTGTAGAAAATGATAATGATGATGAAGAAAAATGGTAATGGCTAATGAATATGAAATGAAGGCAAGTGAATGAAAAACGAAATGGAAAGGCGAATGAAAAAGAGAGAAAAACGTTTTTATGAATGAAGGGCGAATGAAGTATGATGGTGTATGAAAGAGAAATGAATGAAGGGTGTGTGAAGTGGAAAAACGCATTTTCAGCCATACACTTTTTTTTATAATATGCAATCTCAATCTCCATAGAAAGACAACCGAAGAACAAAAGATTTAAAGCAACAAAAACAGAAAAATAAAAAGAAACAAAGAACAAACTCAAATCTGCGATGAAATTTGGAGCAAAGATTGAAAATGACCCAAGGAATAATTTCCATATCTGAAATAGAGATTTTTCACGTCGTAAAGTGTGCCTTAACACAAAAAGATCCCTATTTGCAATGGTGATCAAAAATCCTGAAATTGGACAAAACAAGGGGAAAAACATGTCGAAAAGTTCCAAAATTTCACACAAAGAAAAATAGGATGGATACCAAAGGCTGCACAATTTAATTGAAAAATTTTGGTGCCTCGAAATGCGTGCCATAGAGATTTATGAAGAAATTTTAGGCAAAATTTCATATGGGTTGTCCAATTTTGAGAATTCAAAAATTGAGGACAACAGTTGGCTCCGACTGGGGAAATGCCTTTGATCATGGAAATGAGTTAAAGTAGTAGAATCCAGAATCTCTAAGTGCCTTAGTATCCATTGGGTTACGGAGTCAAGCAACAAATAACATAAAACGACAAAAAGGATGACGCGACTGACACAAAGCAAACCTATGAAAACATGACAAAACTTGTGCAAATGCACTTATTGAAAAGATTAAAACCTACATAATTAAAACTAGCCAAAAATGGAAGCTTCTCAAATGAAACCGTTAATTGGTTATGCAAAATAGCTGCCCTTCTGCAACAATTTACAGTATCTTGCATGGTCACAAGCAACTTTGTATAGATGAAGCACAAACAAAGGTATTAGAACTTGATGCAATACTCCTTGGAAAAGATGAACAAATTCACTTTTCTCTTGAAATGAATCATATGTACTGCTGCTCTGAAATGGATTTTTGAAACCAGAGTTCTCTTGCTCAGCTGCAACTGCTTCTTTGACTTCTTTTTGAAATATATTTTCACTGGTTTCCAACCAAGCAAGATGTCTTATGGGGCATCCCCTTAATCGAACGGAAATTGAATTCTTCTTGTTGGTTCTATCTTTACTAGCTGCTTCTTCAACCACATCCTCATGCTGAGAGGAAAGAATTTCCTCATGCAATCCAAGTGAAAACATGGCTGCTTTTCTTCGTTCATTATGCTGTTCATAAATTTCAGAATTAGGAGAGTTGTCATCAAGACTTAAGCAAAACTCTTCTATGATGTTTGTGAAGTGATCTTCAAGTTTTGGGGTAGATCTCTTATGCATAACATGTTCTATTTCAACCTTAAAAGAACTTTCTTGAGAACCTGAATAAATATCAAAACTTCCAACTTGGAAAATAGACTCTTGATTTTCATCTTTCTCAAGTTGCTCATGATCTTCCAACTTATGAGATACTAGATTGGTATGAAAGCTTGAACAAAAAGATTCCATCTCATCCCAAAACATATCCTCTTCAATATCTTCTTTGCTCTTTTGAATAGGAAAGCCGAACCTTGCTTCATGACAACTTTCATCAAAGTCTCCAAACTCCAAAACAGAATTATCTTTATGTTCTAAAACTGTTGTTGATGCTACTTTGAGTAGGTTTTCACCATCTTTCTCCACAAAAGAGGGCAATTCATGAAACCAAACTACAGGGACCTCATTTTTATCTTCATAAACTATCTTTTCACATCCCATGATGTGATTGTCCTCCTTCATTAACACCTTTGAGAGATGGTCTTCAACCTCTTGTTGTGTATTCTTCATGGTCTTTGACATGGTCTTTTCTTTTTGTTCAACAACTTTCTAGAACTGCATAAACCAGATTTGAGAGTCGCTAGCTATGTCTGCTTCCTTCTCTTGGAAGAGACCAACAAGATCACTTTGTTCAAAATCAGAATCCTCTAGTGCTGAATTTGTTGGTGGTGCCTTGAGAGTAAGCCCTTCTGGTGTTAAAGATAACTTTCCTTGACTCTCATCAGCAAAATTATGAGCAGCAGGTAGATATGGTCTTCTTGGAACGTCTTCTTCATAAGGGGAAGATAATACACCTTGAGTTAGCTGCCTTTTAAGAGCAAGCAACTCATTTGCCAACTTTTGCAGCATGGGAATCGTCCTTGTGCTGGAGAAAAATGAATCCGAAGAAGAAGAACCTCTTGTTTCTATCCTTATCTGCCCAGCAAGAATGAGATCGTGTTCAATTTCTGACGCCAGGTTTTGCGCAACTGCAAGAGTAGCTGGAGCTGCTCTTCCTAATAAGAAACCAACCTCAGGTACTTAAGCATTTACAAAGAAACATTTCAAATTCTCAGTTGTAGGTTGAGCAACAGTTGGAATTCTTCGCGTTAGCTTATTGAAGTGAGCAATGAACTCGCGCATAGGCACGTGAGATTCTGTTGTGACCTTTTTTCACACATCACCCCATCAAGATGGGGACCCCCCCTAAATCTTGCTCCAGTCTGGTCTTTTGGCTTTGGTTCGCTCTCTCTCTGGTCTCTGGTCCTTCCGGGGATTGTCCCGTCGTTTGACCCGGGTTGAAATATTGGTCAAGTCTGTGTAATTAGGGTTTTCATCCTTCAGGCTTATTTAAGGTCAGACTGAGTTATAAAATTGAAATCTAAGCTTAGAGTAGCAGTCAGAAGACTTCCAGCAGAGTCCCCCTAAATTTTCACTGTATTCTGGCAACTTACTATTTTTAGTAAGTATTCAACTTGGGACTATTTTATTGAGATTTTGGAATTCTGTCAGTTCCACTGCATCCGGGTAACATCAAGCTGCCTACACGTAAATTTTTAGCCAGATCAGACGACTTACTATTTTTGGCATTTCGGGCTTTAAGAGCCAAATTAGGGTTTCTACATGAGCTTTTCAGATGCATGTCTGGGGAATCCTTCTGGGTTTTCCAAAACCTTCGCAGGGATGTAACATGCAAACCGAGACAACCACTTTCAGAGTTCAGCCTTCGGAGGCTATTTTTAGGGTTCGCATGCAGTGTTTTTCAACGCATGTCGGGTTTTTCTTCATGGGTTTTTCGAGAGCTTCGCAACGGTGTGGCTTGCAAGCAGAGAAGATCGAGTTTTGAGGACTTACTATTTTTAGCCAGTGCATGCATGCAGACCAGTTTTCTGGGTTTTTCTGGGTTTTTTTGAGATCCCGCAGGCAATATGACATGCAAAACCATCCGGCAGTGGATGAGTCACTTTTCAGACAGTTTCTATTTTTAGCAGGTACACTCCGGCAGCCGCCCAACACTCCAGTCCAGCAAGCAGAACGACATGCAGAAGGAACGAAGTCAAACAAGACCGTTCGGGATACATGCAAGTCAAATTAGGGTTCCCACTTTTATAGGAGGTGAAATCCAGAAATAGCCGAAACAAAGTACCCCACCCATGTCAGCACACTTCAAGGTACCTGCTGGCAAAATTTGAGCAAAGTCTGAGAACTTACTATTTTTAGTAAGTCAGAGCACGGCTATAAATAGCAGGTCTGCACCCGAGGTTGGCGTCCGAGTAACCCTCAAGCTATCAAGATCAAGCGTTGCAACTTTCAGGCAAAACGGAGCTACCAAAGTCAGAAAGTCAAACTTACTATAAATAGCAGGTGGCTATAAATAGCAGGTCAGGGCAGAGGACTGACAAAACAGGTTCACAAGGCAGAGAATATCATCTGATGAAATTTTCAGGCAAAACGGAGCCTTAGAGATTGAAAATCAAGGGATTTGCTAAAAATAGCACAACTTGCTAAAAATAGAATGCAAGAGCAGGAACAGGTAGAGGCTTGAAAAAAATGCCTAAGGCAAAAATGAAAGCTCACCTAGTAAAATGCGCCCATCTCAAGGTAGAGGCTTGAAAAAGTTTCTAAGGCGAAAACAAAAGCTCACCTAGTAAAATGCGCCCATCTCAAGGCAGAGGCTTGAAAAAGTTTCTAAGGCGAAAACGAAAGCTCACCTAGTAAAATGCGCCCATCTCAAGGTAGAGGCTTGAAAAACGCCTAAGGCAAAAATGAAAGCTCACCTAGTAAAATGCGCCCATCTCAAGGCAGAGGCTTGAAAAAGTTTCTAAGGCGAAAACGAAAGCTCACCTAGTAAAATGCGCCCACCTCAAGGATTGAAGACTAAAAAGTTTCTAAGGCGTGGAAAACAAAAGCTCACCCCATGAAATGCGCCCTCAAGTCAAAGCTTGCATGTGAAAAATGCCTAAGTCACAAAAATAAAAGTAAGCTAGTTAAAATGCGCCCTCATCTTGAAGCTCCTCCATCAAAATGCGCCCAAGGAGGATGTGGCCTAGTAGAAAAAGCGGCTAAGGCATAAAACAAAAGCATGGGGGCTCATTTGCGCCCTCACATGGAAGCTCCTCCCTCATATGCGCCCAAGGTTCTTGGAGCCTAAAGAACGCCTAAGTGTGAGAAAATAAAAGCTTGCCTATGGAAATGCGCCCTCAAGAAGGAGAAAAGGGTAAAAAAAGCAGCTAAGGCATGGAAATGAAGGTATAAGGTGTAAAATGCGCCCAAGCTCCTCCCTCATTTGCGCCCAGGGTAAAGTGAAAACCCTCAAAAAGATTCTAAGGCAAAAACGGGAGTAGCCATGTTAAAATGCGCCCAAGACTAGATGTGGCCTAGTGGAAAAACGCATAAGGCAAAAACAAAAGCTTCAAGGTCAAAATGCGCCCCCAGTCAAAAGGAGGAATAGAGGTCTGGAAATATTCTAAGGCACGAAAATAAAAGTTGCCTAGTGGAAATGCGCCCTCAAGGTAAGTGGTGATGGAAAATGCTTCCTAAGGCGTGGAAATTTAAAGCTTGCCTATGTATTTGCGCCCAAGGAGGAATAGAGGTCTGGAGATATTCTAAGGCACGAAAATAAAAGTTGCCTAGTGGAAATGCGCCCTCAAGGTAAGTGGTGATGGAAAATGCTTCCTAAGGCGTGGAAATTTAAAGCTTGCCTAGTTAAAATATACGCCTAAAGGGGATGAAAATTTAAATTTTCTCCTAAGTGTGTGAAGTGGAGAAATTCCTAAGGCATGAGAATTTTGAAAATTTGAATAAACAGAAAGAGTGGGTGAGCATGAAAATTTTCCAGATATTTAAACGGGGTTGACGACTTGATAAAATATTTTCTAAGTGAAAATCAAATGAACCCGTTTAAAATGCACCCATGAGTTAATAGAGTTTAAAAATTAATTTCCTAAGGGAAATTTTAATATTTTCAGAAGGGATTCGTTTTGCCTAGATTATTTTCCTGACAGAAGTTAAATCTCAAAGGATGAATTATTTCGAGCACGCAAACAATTTTTTTAATCGCCTGGAGTTGAACGTTTTAATGAGAGAATTTAAAATGTCTAAGGCAAATTTTATGAAATCGAGGATTTAAATGACAGACATTTTAAAAAGTTGGAAATAAATTTGCTACTCCCACGAATTTTTTTCGAGTTGAATTTATTTAAACACTGCGAGATTTTAAAATGGAATTTTAAATCAAGTCAAGTGATTGTTTTTCTCGCGAGTTGTTTAAATCGCCAAGAGGTAACTGGCAGACTAAGAGGAAAATTCAAATTTTTTTTTAGGAAGGAATCATTATTAATGGCAACTGCCATAATAACCGGCTGACGACTAGCCCACTACTGCGCTTGAATTAGAAGATTCCGAACGAAGATAGTGGGAAATTGATGAAGGTGCTAAAAATAGCCCCAGCACTACTTAGCAGGATTCTCCGGGAAAAGTTATTTAAACAATCTCTTCTCTCATTTCTCCTCACATTATTTCGAAGTTGAAGTTGCTGAAGAGGTTCTGGAGAGATTAAAATATTTTCCAAGTGGCCGAGGAGAGAAATTCTGTGAGAGTTTATTTTATTTCGGAGTGTTGAGTTGCTGAAAGTACGAAGTGCTGGAGAAATCTTCATTTGCCGATACTCTTTCTTTCGAAAAGCTGAAAGTGTGTTGCTGCGACTTCGAAGTTGAAGGTTGAAGTTATTTTCCGGAGTTGCTGGAGAATTTAATTCTCAAAGAGCTGAAAGTGGAGTTGCTGCGAAGTTTAAACGTTGAGAAGTGGAAGAGGTTGAAATTTCATATTGCTGGCAACTCTTTATTCCTCTAACTGCTGAAGTTGACAAAGTGAAGTCAAGGTTCGAACAATTTGTGCTGGAGAAATTAGCTACATTGCTGAAAGTTATTAGCTTGCCGCGTTTTTTCTTCACCAGTCAGAAGTGCAGTTGCTGAGAGTTGTCTCTAAACTCAGAGATTTTTATACAGTACGAGGTTTGGAGTTAGAAATTTATGCTGAGAAATTTTATTTTCAAAGCTAACTCCGTATTCGCAGCCATCTCGTGAATTGTTTTATTTTAAAAATCTGCAGTCTAGCTTATCCTTCTATTTTATTTTGCAGATGGCTGGCGCAAAGGATGTTGCAGGAACAAGCAGAGCCGCAGGCAGAGCTGCAAACACTGAAGCAGGCAAGGCTGGCTCATCTCGACAGGCAATGATTAAGAGGCTAGCTAAGCCATTTCTCCCAAAGTCAGCAATAGTTTCAAAGTTGGCAGGATTGAATGACACCAACCTTGGTTCATTTAATCTGAATGCACTCAAATCGAGGATGTTCGGGCTAGGGGGCCATCAACCATCCGTCACGGCACACAATATAATGAAGAGTGGAATCTACGCAGCTGCTAGTTTTCCGCCAGCAATTCAGTGTCCGGAGCTAATTATGGAGTGCGCCAATCACTACAAGCCAGAACGTAGGACGATCGTCTCTCCGGATGGTAAACTGCTCGCCAACTTCACACCCGATGCCATCGGAGAGGCATTTGGGATTCCAACTGCTGAGGAGATGCTATACAGGACAAACAAGAGGGCAGATAAGATGTACTCTTCCTCTTTCGAAAGAGTCACCGCAGTCATCAACAGAGTTTGGATGCAGAAGCCGAGGCCACCCCGCACTAAGCTCCCAAAGCAGATAATTGCCGAGGACGTGAAACAAGAATACTGTGATTTGATAATGATGCTGAGCCGGGTGAATGGGAGTGCACAGGCTTACATTTTCGAGCCTTGGATGTTCTACTTCATCGAGATCATCTTGGAAGGAAAAGAGTGTGTCGATTGGGCTAGGATGATTAGCAACCACATCGATGAGCAATTCAGGAGCTTGAAGGTGACGAAGACTTTCTACATGAGCTCATATGTGATTTACATGTTGGCCAGAATGACTAAATACAGAGGGATTTCGTACAAAGAGCCAATCGGCTGTGCCCCTGGTCAATTCAAAATTCATGAAGCCTGCACACAGCTACATTTGGCTAACATTGCCAACTATAAACGGGCAAATGATGCATTCACAATGCACATTGCAAGGACGCTTCAGCAAAGGACGCAGCAGAGAATATCTAAAGAAGCACAGACACTGATTGAGGAATATGGGTATTGGCTCATCCAATTCCCGAAATTCACATATATTAGGCTGCAGGGGTTCACTTCGTATCCGTATCGGTTACCGCGATACCCCACTGATCACATAGTAATGTTTGAGATATCTAGGCAATTGATTGCCTACGATAAGATTCAGAAAAGGAAAAAGAAGGGTGGGCTTGATTTCCCTATCACCATGGGAAATTCCATTGAGGTGTGTCCCTCTTTGCAGGCAGCCCGAGAGGCAGAGGATGAGCTGCAATCTTATCATTTGTCATATCACACAGCCAGGCAGGATTTCGATCCTTACGGGAACATCCGGATGGTACAGAACGTTGAATACCGGCACAGAGCTCATCTGGAGGACTTCTGGGCAAATGCAGTGGATGAGGCTGAGATAAGAAGAAGGATGTTTTCCAGACTTCCTCTCAAGTTGATTAGAGAATGTGAGATTATTCCAGTTCCCGACCAGGTGGAGGAGGATGTCAACGTCATGCAACCCGACTATGGGTCAGTTAGGGATACTCCTGTCCCACCACCTGATTGGTCCGAGCCAGAGATCATGGACTTGGACACTCTTTCTATCCCGGTGATGACTTTTACCAGGACTTGGGTCGACAGACATGTATGCAGACTTAAGAGCAAGTCGATCGCCCTTACTTACAGCTTGGTGGGTGACCCAAGGCCGTTATCGGTAAAAAGAGGGAAACAAATTGCTCAGACATCGAGGGCACAAGTGGAAGCGCCAACCCAGCCGATACCGTTGAGGATAGAACAAGCATCACCCGTGCACTCACAAACTCAATCTTCGAGTTTAAGAGTGGTTTCATTATTTGCCGATCAGAGGGCAGGATTAGAGGAAGAGCGGGGACTTGAGGAGGTAGATTAGCCCAACGCCCGGGAATCAGCTAGTGTCAGTTTATCCAGGGGCGGCCAACAGGAGGAGGAAGAGGAAACAATGGCCGACACCCATTTTCAGCAGATGTTGGATACGGCTTTGGAAGAAGAAGAAACCACAGAACAGGGGACCCAAGGGTCGGGAGATACCCAGCTTATAGAGGAGGATGAGCCTGAGCAGACTAGTGCAAGAAGAGAGGAAGTGCACGAGATGGAGGCAACAGAAGAACAGCCCCTTGTCATTTGTAATCCACAGCAGACAGTGCCTGATTGGCTTTCCGACAGAATGAGGAGAGAACCCGAGGATGATACGGATCCAACCATTGAGATGGAAGAGTTCCTCAGGAGGATCAGTGCGCCACCAGAGAAGAAAAGGGCCCGAAAGTTTTCAAAGATCTCGACCGACGAGTCAGGCTCCCGCACGCTTCAGGTGGCTATTCCGAGGGAAGATTGTGATCGAACTGAGGAGAGGCCTGAAAATTATGTGATCACCACAGTAGAGTTGGGTCGTCCTACGGGAGCCCAAGTTATCGAGGAGTTCGATAACTCCTATCAGGCATTGAAGGATCAGTTGCTCCGCACGGAGGGGAAGTATAAGAAATTGAAGAATGAGCACAAAACCTTGATAGGATATATGCAGAATCTAGCGCGTCCAGGTGAACCAGCAGACCCAGCAGTAGAACGTCCATCGGAGCTTCCGAATGAGTCAATTGTTGCCTTAGAGGATTTAAAGAAAATGGAAACGGAGGCAGACAAGTGGGTTAGCCGTGTTCATACTGAGACAGGAAAATTCATGGAGGACCTTGCCGATGCTTATCGACAGGCCCCAAATATTTTGGCACGAATGGATATAGTAGATCAGGCCTGGGGTGATACTCGCATCTATCAAACGAAGACTGTACTTCGTTTGGGGGCTTTGATGCATGTACCTCTAGAAACCTTAGTGGATGGAGGTGTAATTCAGAGAGGTGATAGGTACGATTTCACCAGTTGGTACTCCTCGGTGGTCATAGGCCGTGGATTTCACGACGCAGCAAGGGTAGATTCAGCTAAAGTGAAGAAGGCAATGGGCAACATCTTGGGGGGAGTCCTCAATACATTAGAAGCCATATTTGCTAGAAAGTTGGTCCCAGAGGAGATAACTGCTGATGGCTTGAAAAGTAGACTGCCTCCATTCTTCTCAGCTGCGAGGTCACTTGTCCTGGATGACTTTGAGAATGTCTCCACGTTCTCTAGTATAATTCAGCATACCCAGGACGCCTTGGTGACATGGAAGAAATCTTGCATCAGATACGGACAGACGGTAGCAGTCTTGGAGTTCCAGCTCAACCATATTCCACCGATCTCTACACAGGAGGTTGAAGCAGTATTGGCCCGGTTGATCGAGTTTGCTATCCGGGAGAAGGTGGGAACGCCCTGCTTGATGAGGATCTTCTTGATGATGGTAGTGGGCATTAATTGCTCATTATGATTCCTGCAGGGGAGTGGAGAATATTCTGTGCATTCATTGCCCACTCCTCTCTGTGGCGGTTTTTAGGGCAGAAACCCTAATCAGGGCATAGGTGGCCCGATCTGAGCCCTTCATTGTAATTTGATCTGAACCGTCCACTGAATTGGACTTATTATAAAAGGGGCATCCCCCCTCATTTGTAAACAATTAGAATTAGAATCAGAGATAGATCAGAGCTAGAGAGTATTGGAGATAGAAGTTAGAGAGTAGAGCTTAGAAGTTAGTTTAGATTGAGGAGGAAAGGAAGTTTTCCCATTGAGGACTTTGTAAGAAGTTGTTGTGAACACCCTCATAATATAAAGATTTATCATTGTTTGGTGGTTCTATCTTCTATTGTGAGTAGCTAGCAAGGCTTGTTCGTCTTTCCAATTCAAGGTAGATAGAGTAAAATAGATTTTATTTCATGCAGGTAGTTGTTAGCTGTGGAGTGTGGCGTTGTGATTTGAGCAAGTCTTCTCGTCCATACCACTAGCGGACTTGCTGATGGTAAGTTCGCCTTGCGTGGTCAACTGGAGTATCAGCACTTAACTTCGATTATGGTTCATGTGTTTGTATGCGTCGTGTTGACGGTATGAACGTGTTGTGTCATAGTTTGAACATTTTCTCATCCTTTGAAGATTGCACCAACTTTGTCGGAGTTGTTCTAAAGGAGACAAAGCAAAGTTTGGTTTGAAGATTGTTTAAGTCGATCCTCGTCCTCCACCCTTTAGAAGTAGACTTGTAGAATCCCTATCCCTATCCCCTTTAAATTCTGCATTTTCCGAGTCAGTTTAGATACCAGAACCATATTGCCAAATCATTCACGTCCTAATTGCTTCACGAAACTGAACAACTACGTAAGTCCCCTTGAAATAACCAACAAAACACATCAACCAACTGAGTCTATTCGCAATAAAAGGAACCTTGGAGTCGAACACATGAACTTTCAAGCAATCTTAGCATGTGGGACACTTTGATCAAGAGAGAATAGAGTGACCGTTGGGGCAACTTTATTCTGTGCTGGCGCTGTCACAAAAGGCACGTCAACAATACCTTTGCATAGAGACTGACAGGTATATAAACTAGATGTATGTTCATGCTTCTTGCCTCCTCTACTATGGTTTCTATATGCTCTTGTTTCCTCTGCATACCATCTCTATTATCTAGCTGTCAATTTACATATACATTTTCTTTTTCTTCTTAAACCTTGATTATGTGGATTGTTCATATATGTTTTTGATGTAGAATCTGCAACATAAATGTACAGTTAAGAAGAAAAAAATCAGACAGAATTATCAAGAATACATTTAGTTAAAAATATGTTAATAAGATATCTATTGAATGACTAAGGAAATTATAAAAATTAATAGAACATCAACAACTGAGATGAACGGGAACGGGAGTGTAATGTTCCCCTTTTGGCAATGACCTTGTCAGTGGCTCATCAGCCTATTCTGGAATCCTGTAGGCTCGTTGAGGTGAATCAAAGAATTCCAATTTTGGAGGTTTTGTGATCATTCCTCATTATTTACTATTTATAGTAAATACTATTTTTGGCAGTTAGTAGTTGTCAGCCTTCAATTCATCACGTCATTGGAAGCAGTAGTTAGAACTAAGCCTTGGCCTTTTGGAAATGTTATTTTAATGAATTTCTTCATTAATTGAGCAAATGGTTCTAATTCGCAGCTACCCCTTGGCCTAAGGAATTAACTTCAAGTTTTTTTAAAAGGGGGGCTTTAAGGGTGGCGCCACATGAAGAATTTAAAAGGTTTTATTTAATTCTTCATTGTCTCAAGTGGGGCGTATTTTTATGAAGAATTATATCTTTTGTTTGAAAAAAAATATGTGATGGCCTTTGGCGCACCTTCTTTGGGATTTGAATAGTCTTCTTCCATCCTTTAAAAATGAGGCTTGGCTCCAACATTTGGTATCCATTATTTTGCTAAACTTATGCTATTGAAATGATTTATCATTTTATGCTTCGAGGAATGTTGACCTCCTGGTTCCTACTTCAATTTCGTGTTTGCAAGATAACACCTAATTGAATTATTGCTGCTTCTCATCCAGACTAGCAAATAGAGTTTTCAAGATTTTATTTTGGAGTGTGGATTTTTATAATGAAAAATCACCCCTCTCAAAGGCCATACTTTCTAGCATGTATTGGGAATTGTGCCATTAAATGTAGTAGGTGTTTTGGAGTTGTTTTTGTGTCTCAACAGGGGTGCCTATCTCCCACTTGATCATTGCCTTTGATTTCACGCCATTCAGAGGTATTTTGATTGAGTTGTGAGCATTTTACAAATTTCTATAGTTGCTGATTGCAATTTCCAGAATTGCAGTTTTCTAAGATTAGAGCAATTCCTTTGCTGCTTCCATATTCTATCTTCTTTCTTGTTATTCTCTAACTCGGAAACATTGTATTAAGTGGTGCTTAGAAAAATGGTGATGAACAATGTAATTTGCAGCTTTTCACTTTGTACAAACTGTTAACAGTAGTACTGTTTCAGTTTTAGCTTTGCTGCATTAATTAATTAACTTCACATTAAGCACCCCTGGATGGTATACTGCCAGTGTGGATAATTCTGTTTTGCAATATTTTTCATGCCCACTTTTCAAGTGGTGAATCCCCACTCTTCAGTGGATGTCTGCTGCAGCAGAAGAAGTAATCAATTGTAATCTTTTCCCCCCACTATTTGGTGGTAGTGTGGAAAGCCCTTTGGCTGGTTATGTAACGACCCCATCCTTGGGTAATTAAAAATTTTCCGCATTTCACTTCAAACATATAAATGTAACAAGTAACAAAGACATTACAATAAAATTCTTCCTTTCTTTATTGATAATTACATGCCAGTTACAATATATTTATCCACATGGATTCCATTTCCATTGCAAATATAATTCAGAGTACAAAAGTAAAACAATTACATACATAGCTCGTAAGCTTTTTGCACAAATAGTAGTAAGATGGTCCAAGATTCCTTCCTTACAAATCTTGGTGTATCTGTTGCCTGCTGGGGAGGAGAAACATCACTCAAGCGCTTTTCCGCCAACCACAGACTGTTAATGCGGTCCCCCGCACATCTATCATTCAATATATGGCCCTCCCTTTAAACGAAGAGATTGGTAAAGTAACCGGCTGCGACAACCCAATTGAGCATAGTGTTGTGTCCTATACATCTAGAACTTGCTATTTCACAATCCCGAACTAGCATGATGGATCACAATGAACTGACAGTGTAGTCTCAACTATCTCACATCTAAGTGGATGTCGTACCTTCCACTACTTTGGCCAAAGTATTCTCATTCAGTACTTCGAATGAAGGTCATCTATCATGTACACTATCCAGGGCCGATTTGATTTAAGACTATCTTACACTACACATAGGTATCGTCCTTTACTTTTGGGATAATCTTTAATCCCAGACTAACCTACAACATTTTCCTAAGACATTTACACAAGATAGGTATATCCTGTTTCAGATTACCTACCTTGAGACATTCTACTTCAATAGCTACATAAGGGAGGTCTATCTTGTTTTAGACAACCTACCTTCAAACAAACTACTTAATCAGGAATGTAATGCAGTCAACAAGGTCTTTATACCATTCCTCCTAATCAGGAAATCTTTATCCTAAGAGTACTTTTAGCTTATCCCAGTTATCCCTATAACTTAAGCTATAGACTACCTTGGTACTGATTCCATCCTTGACCTAGTATTTAATAACTAGTTCCTTTTCCTTTATTTAAGCAGTATTCAAGTAATACAAATCATAATACAGTTCTATTAAAAAGGTAATCAAACATTTCCCTTTTTATGCTATTCCTTTTACAAGCTTTCCTATGAAATTAAACTATTTCATTTCAATAAGCTCTTAAGATATTTCCAATTCAACAAGCTCTTAAGCTATTCCTAACATAACATGCTTTCACTATGAAACAAGTTATTCCTTAATTCAATAAGCCTTTTCTAATGAAATTAAGCTATTTCATTCCAACATCATTCCTTAGAAAACAAAGACCTTCTAACATCTTCCTTTCCTATTTCATAACATAATGCAAAGCATAATCAAAACAAGCAAATAACTCATTTTTAAATCAAATGGCAGAAATTCTAAAAAGACATTTCTCATGCCTGATTCCCTTGCTGCAAAATGAGTTCGATCGGTAGCTTCTGCTCTTCCTCCACTGTCCTTCACAGCCTTTACCAGCTACTTCTCATAGCATGAACAAGTATAACTCTCAGGTAAATGCAGTTTGGTAATGAGGGAATGATGCTCTTAGCAATACAGTCACAGCAAGATGATAAATGGCTCTCAGCAAAATTGTATATGGCTTTCACAAAATTGTATATGGCTCTCACAATCTAAATAGCAATGATGGTTTGCAACTCACAAAAAATGCAAACAGCAATGATGGTGAAATAAGGCTCTCACAATCTCAACAACAAAGAGGGATTGCAACACACAGAAAAATGCAACAGCAAGGAAATTCGTAATTGCAAATGCAGAGGAAAGTGGTGAGTTTAACAATGAGAGCAACCTCTTTATATAGGTTTCGAATTCTCATGTTTACTACATTGTAGGCATGAGAATTCGACACCTCTCCTATTGACATTGTCAAAAAAATGCAATGGCAAACAAACAACTAGACACTCAGCAAAATTAAGTGATGAATCAACCTTATTTTCGAAGAATGCTTCAACTCTCACATGGCGAATTCGTGAAGCATCCACGTACAGGCGTAATCACTGAAAATGCCCTCAAAAATGGCGGACTGAATGACCAAATGGCGTTTGAAGTTCACTGTTGAAAACGTCAAGGGTTACACACGCAGCACCTTTGGCTTCTTTCTGCCCACGCATCCAGAATGGTGGCATTTCAGCATCTGCGACCAGGTCCATAATGTGCGAGCTGGGCGCAGGATTCTTCCTTGCCATTTTTCCATTGTTTCCAGCTCAAACAGTTGCGCGATTTCTTCCCGTGAAGAAATCACCGATTTTCAGCTCTTTTAAAAACATTTACTTTTAATCATTCAAAGTCTATAGTTTCAACATATTAAATTCCTTTAATATTTACCATGTATATTTCCAACATATTTCCAACGTATTTCCAATAGTTTTAAATTTCGAAATTCCTTATTCCATATGATACTTCCCACGTATTTTCCAAAGGTATGAAAATTTCGAAATTCTTTTATTCTAAATGATAAATGTATTATAATTACCAATTAACTATATAAGCCCATTTCAAATATTTCCAAGGCAAAGTCATTTTAATTTATATATTAAAATGTTATTAATATATTTAGTATTATATTTAATATAAACTATTATAGTTTTTATTTCACCTTTATTAAAATATATGAATATATCTATATAATATCCAAATATTAATATAGATATACCAATATATTTCATTATCGATAAAACTATAATAATGTCTATATTAAATATATTAATAAATAAATCCACATTTACACTTAAACATATCTATACATGTTTATATCCAATCATCCAATTACGTGTATTATAGGCCAGTCAGAGTACCTTTAATATACGTAATTGCACAAACATGTATATATACATTTAACTGTAAATTCCAGGCATCAGTATAACTTATCAGTTCACATTTCACATTCAAGGTTCATAGAACAGTAAGTCAGTCAATCAAGTAACACCAATCATAAAGCATAAAGAAGTAATCAGAAACTCCTAAGCCTAAGGATGACTTATCATGACAACTCAATCTGACTCAGTTCCCAAGACCCTTAGTGAAGTGTGTGTATGCTCAATTTGATCAACTTTACCGGTTACTCGACCAAGCCCCTCTCCTGAGTGATGTCTCCCCTCCGCCTGGAGGAATAGTTCCTGTTCCTGCATCCATAGACAGACAATCTCGGCAGTTACTTGTTCATAACATCAACAGTATACAAAACGTCTTAAGTTAGAATATTCTCAATTCAATACTATGCATGCAACATTTATCAAGGATAACATCGATAGAAGTATCAATCAGATGAAACAATCATTTAAATAGAACTCATTCATTTTGATAACAAAAAAATGTTTTATTCATCTCAAGATTCAAACATTACAATCAATTGCCCTATGCAATAGTAGCTATACAATTGGGGTGTAACAGGTTATCCACTTTGTTTCATTTGTATTCAGCAGTAGTACTCCACCATATGTTAGCACCTCGCCTGTCAAAGGATCTTGAGTGCACATTCTT